>JANZLQ010000002.1:12440670-12453178 GCA_026212715.1 Elanus axillaris
CCCCCCCCCCAATTACTTCCAAGACACATTTCCCTGAAAACATGTTTTTTTATTTAAGAAGCAGAGGTCAGATAAAAGCTTATATAAGCTGTTCTTTGTTACTTTTGGAAAATAGTTTCATAAGGTTAAAAATGGTTTCCAAATTTAAGTTTTGTGTACCTCACTTTATTTGAACAATGGGAATTAAGAAGCTATTCCAAAAGTAGATTAGTTCTAATTCTCAGGTGAAATCAATGTACCACTGTGTCCAGGAACCGGGTTCAGATGCTTTTTCTTTGAGTGCAACCCAAGTGTAATGCAAGAGTCATTCTTACACCAAGTGACAGAGGCACATCTAATATCTGTAATTAATTACAGTCTGTTGATACTCCTGTGATAACCTTTTATGAAGGCAGGAAGGAGGTTATTGTCACTTCTGCTGCAAATCTCCTCTCTCCGAGCAGCAGATGTAGTCTCCCCTTCTTTCCCATCTCCTGCTCTCCCTTCTGTTAAAACTATTTAAGCCCTCTATTTAATTTCAATACTGGTATAAGAAGCCAAACCAACCAAGTTGTCCACCTCACGCCGAAAATGTCTCAATACTGCTGATATATTTTTGCAGCTTTGAGACTAAATAATTTTGTTGCGCCAAATGAAAGCAATCAAGTGGTTAATCCTTTCAAGTGCAATTAGCAGCACTGACCTCCCTGTTCTTTAAAATGAGGGTCATGGGGAGGTAAAGGCCAGTTCTGGGCCTTTTCTTTCATATCAGAATACCCCTTCACTATCTCTTCGGTTTCCAAAAACATCAGAGAGCCAGGGCGAAAACAGGCTTCTACTTCCATTAGCAGTAACTTAAACAGCCATAAGTTAAAGGGGGAGGAAAAGGAAGAGCATCTCTATCTATCTCCTTTCACAACAGAAGACATCTGGCCTCCTGTGGGGAGGCCCCAGATAACAAAGAACCTGTCATTACAAACCTCCGTGATGTGTTCAGAGAACCATTTTACCTGCAGTCTGGCTCATTCATTTCCTGCCACTGAAGCCATCTGCTTTTGCTTATTGTGGGTATTTTTGTTCTTTGTTTGGTCAGGAGCGTGAAGTGGCTTCACTTTAGCATGCCTGTATGCTTGGTCAGAGGGAGTATTTAATCCTTTTCTCAAAATGAATAAGAGAGGGAGCTGCAAAAAACAATTCCTTTCCTGGAAGGTAGCACAAATGTCATCCAAGCCTAGGTTGAATAAAGGGTCATGTCAGCGCATGGGGTGAAGGTACACTTCGACTGAAAAGAGATGGCAACTTGGAATCTACAGCAGAACCTTCCAAAGGACTTGTAATCTCACCTGATTTAAATCCTTTGCTACTGCTTCTTGCAATTCATTTTTTTTTCAGTTGGAGTCCATCTGGGTTTCCACAGAGGCTTCATCAGACCCAATTGCAGAGTAATGTAGTGACCTGTTCTTGCACTTGTCTTGCACTGAGTTTCAGGATTTTGCTTGAATGCTTTAAAAAATCAGTCTGTCTTCATAAGTGGTGGTCATAGCATGCTTACAGAAAACGAAGTGTGAAAATCCATTCCACCCATCCCCATCTTCAAAAATACCAAAATAAGGAGGGGGAAAATCTTCCTATTAGTTTCCCATCTTTTACTGTAATGCAGTTCATGCACTCCCAGGTACTATTAACTTGTGTTTCAAAGGACTCCAGAAAGCTGCACGTCAGCTGAATTCATCAAACTTGTTTTGTGACACCAAATGGTGTCTGCAGCAGTGTTAAAAACAGGAAAGCTTTCCCACTAAGATGAAGAGATCATGCGGCAGTAAGACGCTGATCTACTGATGCCAGGATATGAAGTAACCCATTAAGGTACTGAACAACCCAACATAATTCCTGAACTGTTATCCCTTGTCTTGAGAGACGTTATTCAAGTAAAATTCCAATGCTGTCATTAGTAAGAATGTTGATTTTGACTAGTGACACTTAGTAATACCAACATGTACAGTAAGTGTCTATGAAAAATTTACAACATTCTTCCTGTTCACTTGTTGGGAAGGATAACGCATTGCTGCCATTTTATGGATTCTGAAGGGAAATCAGATGCTGTAGAATTTTGAAAGTACTGTATCACATTAAAGACACTCATAGCTCTGTGGTTTCTTCACTGCTACCTGCCAGAAAAAATTGAAACAGCTCGAGTCCCACAGCAAGAGGTGGGAACTACTTCTCTAATGCAAAACAGACTTTGTATTTTCACCTCACCAAAAATGGAAATTTTTGTCTAGCTTTAGCAATACTGGTGCTGTTATCACATTCAAATCAACTATGATTTTACTGCTGACTTTTCAGACCACTGGTGTTGCAATAGGATGTTTAGAAACACAGCACAGAAGAGCGAACAAAAGAGGATCCTCCATACCAGTATGCCCAAGATTGAGTCCTACTCAGCCTATGATCCTGTGCACTTCACTTCCCTGACCTGCAAAGTTAATTTCTGCCTCTGAGTAACATGTCTCTACATATAAAGCTGGGCCCATAAGCCAGCTGAACTCAGCTTGAAATCTAAAGGCTAAGTACTGTTATTTCAGACGTTCTGATGGTCACATTTTCCAACAGGGACAGAAGACCTATACAGAAGTATGTGTACATGTGTAAATATCAATAAATATATACTTCACTCCTAGAGATAAATGCATTAGGACACAAGCCAAAGATTTTCTACTATGCTGTTTCTGTCTTGGGGAACATAAAGACAATCAAAGTGTGGCATCAGAGTTTACAAAATTAAACAATAAACTGTTATATGTACAGAGCAAATGTATACTTTAATTAGATACAGACATATAGCTGAGCCTGTTAATGTACACAGATGTGTAGTTGACTAGGAATTCATTTGTTAAGTTTGAATGCACTATCCAGCACAAGTGCTGCGTCATCCCTCCAAACAGCACACTGGAAAAACAAATGTTTCATACCTTTTCACCATTCTGAGTATTACTGCTAATGAATCTAGTGTAGTTCCCTACTCTTGCCTCAAAGTATCACAACTTTGCATCTCCAAGCAGCGCTGCAGTACTAGTTTTAAGTTAAGCACATCCATCCAGGCTTAACAGAGCATGCCAAAAGAGGCCAAAGGGAACAGGTTATTCCAAAACATTAAGACTAAAACTGCAAAGAAAAAACTACACAGAAATTCTGACTGCCCTGCACAGAGAAAATGCCATGGGTCATACTCCATTTACATACACCATTTGTTTAGCAGAGAAAAGGAGAAAGGAGCAAGAGCACACCCACCCTGGTACTAAGGAAAATGCATTTGCCTCAAGTAATTGCATGCATGAACACCTGCAGTGAACATGCACATACATGACCCTTGATGGAAAATTTGTGTTACGCAACATGATGTTTTCTTTGCTGTCTTTTGATTACTTACTGGAGAATTTAAAAAAAAAAAAAAACAACCAAAAAAAAAATCAAACCAGAGTTAGTGTTTCTCTGATGTTTTGGTTGGTTTATTAATAATATCCAATTAGTTTATAAATTCCTCTAGTATTTATTTCAATGTAATTTTATTACAAACAACTACATGTAAGCCTATTAATGTAAATGTAAATTTTAAAGTATATCTTCTGTCCTACCAAAGAGATAAGACCTGGCCTTTACTCTGTGAGAATACATTTTTGTGCATATGATCTGGAGTAACATGTAACTTGTTTTATTAAAGTTGCCTGTGAGGTAAATAACGTGGATTTTTCTTTTTTTTTGTGACGTTTTATGTCTCAGTATAATATTCAACAGACATCCTAGCAACCGTGATTGGCTATAATCTCTAGTCTTATTAATGTCTGTATCTGTTAACATCTACAAGTCCTGGTTTTAAACATGCTTTAGGACTTTTGAGGCTTTCGTCAATGAGTTAGCTGGTTTCCATACGGAAAACCTTACTTCTACTCAATTAAAAATTGAATTATAAAAAACATTCCTGGGATGCACTCCATTCTGAAGGGTCTCGTACAATCAGTGAGTGTTGGGGGTTTTTTTTATAAACTATACTTGAATGCCACCCTCACAGTCTAAAGGTCTGTTTTAGTACAATTTCTGAAACTATTTGCTTTGGAGACAGATAGTAAGGAATTGAATAGAATCAGACTCTTTGTAAGTCTAAAAAAAAGTATCTGTAGTGTCTTTACTACAGAAGAAAAATAATTTGGGTTCCAGCAAAAAAGTTTGCTCAAGCTGAAACTACAGACAATTTCAAATGTTGCTGCTAATGCTAAATAAAAGTTCTGTATTTCAAATCATCATAAATGTTTTATTTCTTTCAAAAATTATTTTTTCAGTTTCATGACTAAATTGTTTGCCAAATGCAGCTTGAATTCCAGCTGACCTGAACCTGCATTTTCTAGTGTTTAGTCTATGCAACAGAAACATTCTATCTAGCTTTCTCTGTTCACATGCTTCCTTTGGGCTGAATCAATGCTGCAGCATCAATTTTTTTCATGTTTACAGCAGACAAGGAAGCAACTTGATACAGCTTCAGTTTTCAGAAACATCATGTAAAGCACCTCAGTCTACTTGAAGCAGCTGGATTACGCTACTTCCTCTTTTAACCTCACACATGTTTAAGTCTGTTTAGAATATTGGCTTCAATCTGCATACCTATGTCAGTTAAGAGTACAAAAACGCTTGCATTCTTTTCTATCGTGACTGTGTTAGCAAAAAAATATAACATAGAAATGTTTACATTGCCAAAAGCTTCCTCTTTTCCTTGAATATGGCTTACTTTATCTGGGGAGCGGGTTTAAAATCAATGCCTGAAGCAGCTGCCAGGGAATTTGCCAACAAAACTACGCTGATAAATCCTTAAATGCAGAATAATGTGTGAAGTAGCATAGCTGAATTGATTTTGCTCATTTTAGAAGGAGAATCTATTGAAAAAATACAATGGGGTAAGAAACAAGAAACCTTGACTCTTTTGAAGTCCATGAAAACTAACACAGTAGATTCAAGCAAGCAAGGTCACATCCAATACTGTCACTGTTCCAACATACAGATGGTCCCATAGAAGCGGCCAGGATTTCTTTTTCTAGGCCCCTGCACAGTTCTGCCCTCTCTGTATAGGCAGTGGCCGTTTTCAGTTAAACGTGCCTATGTATATTCATCTTGTGAGGCATCAGTTAAAACAAGACATTTCTTGTTTATCTCTCTAAATGTCAGCGCTTTTCTAGTGAGAAATTAAGATATCATAACTAACACTGTACTGAACTCTGTCATTGGTTTTTAGTACCTTTTTTGCTTTCTGGAGTTCCAATATCGGCATGCTAGTGATAATAGAATTGGGATCTTCCTGAGCTGTTGAGTTTACTGTGTCATTTGCACCAATAACCAGAGCCAAGACTGTATCTGAGACAAAGAGGAAATATATTACAAAATGTGTTATTATGAAAGGAAAAGCCACTGCTTCAAGTTATCAAGACAACACCAAAGCACATTAATCAAGCACACAATAAACGACGACAGTTTGTTGTTTCATCTGAATGAAAAAATTAGGTCCATCTGTTGGTGTTCAAACCTAGAATTGAATCTTGGCACTTACATGTGCTAATGAAAACTATTAAAAAATTTTGTGCGTTCTCTGTGTAAGATATCATGAAAGTAAATACTCCTAAGATTTAAGAGGCAGTCTTATGCAAGGCCCTTGTGAGGTCGCTAAATAGAGCGCATGTGTGGAATCTGAGGATGACATCCGTTATATTATAGCATGTGGTTTATTTCAACACTACTCACATTCTAATCTACAATCTCTATTCTGTTCAGTTCCTCAGCTCCATGGTCCTGCTTTCAAGAAGCACTTCATTTACACACAATGCATTGTAGGTCCAGGAGTTAACACTTCAGTAGTCCAAGAAATTCCACAGCTTGGGTTAAGATGGTAGAACACAGCTCTAAAAATGGCTAATAATTCCTAAAACCTCTAGCCACAGTGCTCATGAATGGTGTGTTTCTAGAATAATTCTGCTGATAAAGAAATGGGGCTTAGGTTAGAGCTGTAGCACCAGCAGCATCAACTAGATCACACTTACCCTCACATGCTCATTGGATTCCTTCAAGTAACTCTTTAATGGGTTTGTGAAACGTGACATCTGCAAAAGCAGCAGTGATCCTCCGCCAAACACTTACCCATGTGCCTACCAATTCCTTTTTTTTTTTTTTTTTTCCCCTTTCTAACCACAGGGCTGGCTATGTATCCCAGGAGCCTGGCAACCAGAGAAGGCAAGGATGTTCTGGCTGTGCCATTTTTCTATCTTCTGCAAGAGCCCTCCAAGTGACTGAGATGCACAAGCTAAAGGAATTTAGTGTACTGTCACATGGAGAACAGCCTCTAGGTGTAAGACAGCAGTAGGTCTACTTCAAGTAAAGAAGGGAGTAAAAGCAGTCTAATACAGAAATGTCTGTTTTCCATGCTAAGTTCCTAAAATGCATGCAAATATAACACCAACAAACTTAGAACATCAGATAAAACAATGCAAGCAGACTAGCCTCATTTACAGCAGTGAAGCTACACCTATTTCAGACATTTATGAAAAGTAGATATATAATCTTGCCTTTCCGGACTGAGTTTATAGGATGGACAGTGAGTCAGAAACATTTTAAGATTGTCAGCTGAAAACATTTGACATGGAGTTTTCTCAGAGACAGTAAATTCAAGATCCCATGGTACTAAATTTAGCTCATAAACCTTCCTTTATGAGCTATCGCCTGCATATTTGCTTGGAACAAAATCATATAGTTTGACTCCCATCCATTAAGCTGGGTCCAGTGAAGCAAAGCAGCTCTAAAACAGATAAAGCAGTGAAGAACTGTTATTTGAAAGAAATATGGCCATTGCAAGGTGATACAAAGATCTGAAAAGGTGCTGTTGAAATTACCAGGTCCCCACCTGTCAGTGGCCTACATAGTTTCTGGATTAATAGTTGGCAGCCTCAGATGGAAGGGAGAAGGCCTAGATGCAGTATAGAGCCATTTTTGTCTTTTTTTTTGATGCTACAGATCATATGCATCTCCAGAGAAATGATCACAGCTGTTATGGCCTTCCTCACTTAGGCAATGTGGAATATATTAAGAAAGAGTTGCCATCCTCACAAATTTAGGACTTATACAGAAAAAAAAAAATCCAAAAGAGACAATTAAGTGAGTGAAAATTAAAACCACAAATCATTAACACCCTGAACGCTGATTTGTGTGTGTGTGTGTGTGTGTTTAACACTGCAGCATTCTATTTGGAATTCACTACTTTATTGCAAATAAAGCCTCTGACCCTTTTAAAAATAATTTCTTTAACCTTCAGGGGATGAGTATATAAACATCTTGACTAATAACAAATTTCTAGGACTCTGAGTGTTTTCTGTTGGATTTTTTTAATGTGACTATACAAAAACAACAGGACTTAACATTACCCTCTACAGCAGCCTGCTTTGCTGGGGGAGGCACTTTGGCAGTTCTCTTCCTTTTTTTCCATATCCCTCTCCTTTCAGAGGCCCCTCATCATGATGACCCATCCATTTGGCTAAGGATTGCACGCAGCTGCATCTGAAAGAGGCCAACTGTATTCTTGGGTCAGCTGGAGAAGTCTGCCTGATTACAACTGTAGGTATATATAGTGCTTCTAACAGTTGTAACATAGTGTGGGAAAAGACCTAGGCCTCACCTCAAGCTTCAGCAGAGGTGCAAAACAGATCAACCAGCTACATAGTAAGTGCTCGATAGCTTCAGGCAATCCAGTGCGTAAAACCTATTTTATTTAAGGATTTTCTCCTAGATATTTGGAACCATAGTCTTTTGTTCGCAGGCATTCATAAAACACTATAACTTTTTTGCAATTTGTTATAATGAAAGAATGATTAGCTAGCACATTGCAGTTCAGTGGCTGTGCTGTCCTGTAGACAGGATGTGTGAAAACTGAATGTTTCCTGATCTCCATTAATATTTTCCATGTATAGTTATCCTACAGAAATTAAACTCTCTTAAAATATCATGACACAAACTTTTTTGTTATTGTTGCAAATTGAAAATGAATGTTGGCCAAAGCTTGCTGTTCTCAGAGAAATCTCAGACTGAATAGCTGATTACCCTGCATAAATCTTGGCAGCGCTGGGTTACCCATTTTTAGGAAAAGCAAGGGATTTTATTAGAATTAACACGAAGAGGGAGGCCCAGTGAAGTAACTTCAGCGACTTCCCTCATTTTTCTTTGCTATAATCCAGTACCATTCAAAGGTTAAAAAAAAAATCCATTTAAGGTTTGTGCCCAAATTCTTTGTATTTCCACTGTCCCCAGCTCTATGCTAGAGGCCTTTGTAATTTTTTTAAGATGAGAAAAACTCCCAGCAGAGTTCACAGATAGAAAGTGAGGCATTGTTCATTAAGGTCTAATCATAAAGAGCAGGTCCGACTTACATCGTAGCTGAAATATACATCAGTAGTAAAGCCTCAAAATTCCAGGATATGACAAGTGGCATAAACTTGAAGAAATTAAGATTAGTGTAATCTTAGGTCTAGGACCTTGGTGAACCCTTTTCGCCTATGCTGTACCATTACAAAAGGATGAGGACTGTAGTACTGCCAAGATGTATGCTGTATTATCAAGTGTGATACTTCTAGTTAACAAACATCTTTCATGAGAACTATAACGTTAATTATGGTTGTAATTCAATACATCAGGAAGCATTCAGCTTTCACTAATGTCACATACATCCAGGACACTATTAAATAGGGTAACTGGTGACAAGTAGGCACTGAGTCCCAAAATTGTACTTTTTTAATACATCTGAACAAACGGTTTCACTTCAAACATCGGAAAGAAGAAATACAGCCTTGTATTTTGTGACCAAACATTTGTTATAACCTCCTTCTCAGCTTATATTGTATTTTTAATGTCTATAATGCAAATTTTCAAGTCTCTTGCATATTTGTACATCTCTAAAAAGCAGTTAGTACTTAGCACTAATCTGCAAAGGACAAGAAAAATCTGTGCCCTGAAACACTTAAAATCAAGGATAAAAGCTAGCATCAAAGACAGAAGAGTAGACTTGTCAAAGCAAAGGTGGGCAATGCTTTAATAATGTGCACTCAGGTAGTCTGTGAGTAAGTGGCTCAGCAGGCTTCGGCTTTCAGAACAGATTTCAAAGTGAAGTAAAATGGTACTCTGTTGGAAAGCTCAGGACACTCCAGCTTCTGAGGAAGCATAGCATATACATAGGAACAGAGATGATCAGACATGAAGTTGACTAACGATTGTAGAGATCTGTATTTATGGGCAAAGCCCAGGCAGGAATGACTGCTAGCATCAGTGAGACGGGTGACATATAAGGAGAGAAGAAATATTTAACAATTTTAGTATTTGGGTAACATGCATGAATTGGATAGATTCAGAAGAAACGGAAACAAGGGTTTGACCTGATTCAAGTTACAGTGAACAACGAAACATGCAGAATGCCATGCAAGACTCAAGGTAGCTTGAAAAGCCTACTATCGAGTAATCGAACAACAAAGATCTGAACTCTCACCCAAGGTAAAGATAGAATTAGATTCCTTTATCATTTCAATAGCTTGGTCTAATCCAGCTTCAGTGCAAGTTCCAACAATTTCCATAGGTTTCCTTCCTGCTGTAGATGCTGTGCCTTATCCACCCCAAAATGACATTTGGCAAAGGTCTGATCATGGCCTAAATATGAACACGTTAAATGAGAGTATCGGTCAAAACAACAGTTCCAAGTCCATTAAAAGAATCCCAAAATAAATAGTTCATTTGCTGTAAATTCCCATGTAGTTTGTTTGGGAAGGCAGACTGCATTATTCTTCAGCTCATTAAAGTTTACTTGAACAAGCTGTGAAGCTGATATGGCAATGGTTCAACAGTTCAGTATTGCATTGCCTTTTTTTTTTTTTTTTAAAGCTTCAGTATCCCACTTGGCATAAAAATCACACATTTCAAAGATATTTTCAAATAAGCCTTTGAGAAAACCTTGTTTTCCAGCCATTTTAAAATATTTTTTTCTTCTCCTTCCTAACCTACCTTAACATTTTTTCCCTAGCAAAACAAAGATGTTCTTTGTTTAAATAACATCTCCCATCTTGCTTGTTATGAAACAGCACATTTCTTATTTCCTCAGTCAGTTGCTGGGTGAGATCCTTCAGTGAAGACCATGCAGCATCTTGTAAAATGTTAACTGACATTGTTGGTTTTAAGAGTAAATCACACCCCTGTTATTGCTTTTCTTAGTTGTTTTTGAAGTTCAACTGCCTGGTTGAGTGTACTAGGAACTGTTAACACACAGAATCACTAGAACTCAGGCAAAGCTACGCAAGTTCTCTTATGGTGCAAGACCACCACTCCGATGGGAAGGAATCAGCTCTCTGAAGGCCAGTAGTTTAATCCCCATGCTGACGCACAAGTGCCAGGCACTGCCCAGCCCATCATTACGCCCGTGACCAGCCAGCACTGAGGCGCCGGCACGTTGCACTCTTCAGTGAAGTGCCACCCGGAAGCACTTGAGCTACGGGGAAAGGAGCTACGAAAAAGCAGGGTGAAAATGAGGAAGGACTCTCCTAGCACATATATGCTGCTTGCAATTGGACGGATATCTCTATACAGCTCCGCATTGTGCAACCCAGACACATTCCAATTTCTTCACTATCGCTGACATTTAAGGTGACTTCTATCCGGTTGTCGTCACTTTTCATTATTTACTAGCATTATGAGCAAAACTCTGCCAGGGAGACAGTCTGGTCATCCAACCTCCTGCAACATCTTCCTGCTAAAGGTTTCTGAAGTAGATGCCCTGCTGTTATTTCACACAGAAAAGGGGACAAACTAGTAGTTTTTCCTTACAACACACACAACACATGACAGGATAGCTCCATCCAGAGGAACCAAATCAAGGCACCCACAATTTTCAAGGCTGTTGTCAAGGAGAAATCCTTCTACACACAAGGCTCAGCCAGAGTAACTGGTATGTTAGTAACAGGCCTATCTGCTCCACCTACAGCTGTCAGTGCAATTTAGTAAACACCACGTAAGAAAAATCTAATATTTCAAGAAATAATTCCTAAAATATTTAGTAAGTGAAACAAAAGCAAATAAAAGCTCATTCAAGCACCCAGTTAGCAGAAGATTGTTACCTATAATTATTATTTCATTTGGTCATGTAAGCAGATACTCCTTTAGAATTTTTGCTGCAAGATTATACAGGCAGAATAGGAGCTGAAATCATTTGTTATTTTGCAGGACAAGACCCCTACTCTGATTTCTTTCCAAAACTAGTCCACAGTCACAGCAATGGCTAGGATTACATATATATCTGACTAGATAAACATCCACAGCTTGTTTTACACCACTGCTGCTGGCTAAAAAGTTTTGGATCTCTGCAGTGTGGTTTGTGTGATCCTGCAGGGTCTTGTGGACTTGTTATGGAATTTCTATAGGGCTAGATAAACATTCTGCAGAGTGCTTTGTTGATTCCTCATAATTTATGCCAAATTTTTCAGCTAACATGCAAGACTGCATTGTGGCTAGCATTCAGCGAGTGCTGGATGTGTGTGCAGAAACCTGACGTTTATTTGCAATGAAGTGGTTCAAGAATTGCTCTCTTGATACCATTACCATAATTGAGGAGAGTTCTGTAACACCAAGACTTCACACTAATCCAGGGGCGTCGCTTGGATCCGATGTAAATATTACCATCCTAGCCGTGGATGCTGTCAGCAAGCCAGCATTCAACTAGCGGTGCCCAAGTACAAATGGTGCCGAGCTCAGCAAACCTGGAAGCAACCATGGCTGCTCCAATGCTGTAGTGACTTTAGCACTGAAATATTTTTAATGCTAAAGCACTGGAAACTAAGACAGGCTACAGATACAGAACAAAACCACCAAAGGCACTGGTCTCCTTGGAAATCAGTTTAGCTGGAAGAAAGAACCACCTATTGCAGATACAAGACAAAAACTTAGGAATTTTTTTGGAAGGAGTTCTCAGAAAATTAAGTGCTCCAGCTCCTGTCATACTCTGTGACTCCTCCTATTTCAGCCTTGTTAATTATGGGAAAACAAAAGCAGTTTGATATACGATTGCTTTGTAGTAGCAAATAGGACACAGTAATTATTCAGAACATAAAGCTTCAATAGCTGTATATCTTCGCAATAGGAAATAATTGATACACAGGGCCCTAAAAGATCTCTTACTACAATTCCTCTAGCCACTGGCTGTTCACATCAGAATCTTAGGAGTAATGCTCTATAGAATCTAAGCTAGCCTCTTAGTTAAACAAATGCTCTAGCAAATCCAGCAAAAGAAATCCTTGAGACCAACATCAGCATGTCTCCTAATCAACAGTAAAGCCAAAGTTACTAACCTCCTCCTCCTTTTGTTCCAGTCCTACCAAAGCTGTTAAGCTAAGTTGTATAAAACTACATCCCTCCCCTCACAAAGCAGCTAAAAGACTTAGCCCCCAACTCCTCCTGAGATTCAACTGTATTG
>JANZLQ010000002.1:12453204-12467325 GCA_026212715.1 Elanus axillaris
CCCCTATAGTGAATTTAATTCTAAATTTTGTTAGCACAGGCTAAAGTAAAGAGTACTCAGCAGTTTTCCATAAGTCACTACACCAGCACTGAAAACTACACCCCAATATAGTGCCCAGATATGCCACAGTTCTGACAACCTCGGCAGAAATGTGAACATCAAGGTATGGATATTCAATCACATACTTGGCAGTACGTGTGAGAGCTGCTGCTGCCAAACCAACTAGACTATGAAACGCAGCTACAAGCTGAGGAAGGTCAGAGATTTCAATTCATTTTGCAATGGTAAGACCTGCAAAATTAAATTATTTAGATCCAAAATAAAATATTATATTGTGTTTCATACTCAAAGCGTAAACAGACCATTGAGCAAGAAAGGGCTGTTTACTTTTTAATGTTATTTTCCTTTTCGTACAATGAAAGAGAAATATAATAGTTATAGGAAATTTTAACCTAATTTAAGTATTTTCCAAAAATACACTGCTAGAACATTTTGGGATGACAGCTTGTAAGAAACCGAGCCAGAACAGCTCTTTTGAAGCCACTGTTTCTTATGTACAGGAGAGAGTTGTGTGGATGCACTCGCCAGAGTTTCTAAACACATTTTGCCTACAGAAACTCAAGGCAGGCAAAATGGCTCTGGATGCATTAGAAGACTGCCAGAATCTAAGTGACAAACTGGCAAAGTAGTAGTACCTTCCCCGCTTCTCTCACCAAGTTTCAACCTCGACCTTTAAGAATTTCTATTGGCCTCCATAGTATCAGATACAAAAACTTCCTTTGAGAATCAGCATTAAAACTGAAATAAATTTTTCAAATATTTCTTTTCCTACAAATTAACAAATTCTAATTCAGATCAACTGAGGCAGTTGGTAGATTCATAGCAAGAATATTGTTTCAGCTGAGAAAATAAATGAGAAGTTCTAAAAACAACTAATGATTTCAGTGCTTTTTGCATTATCAATTCTTCATTTCAGAACATTTGGCTTTGTCAGAACTTAAACTTTTTATCAGCATTTCTTTCCCCCCAATTTATAGTCCCCCCCCCTTAGTTAAAAGTGCCCCCTTTAGGAATTCATATGCTTTCATAATATATTTTCTTATCCTCTGCAAGAACAGTAAATTAATTAATAACACGTAACAAGGATGCTGCAAATTGAGCACATATACTGTATAAGAAGCGTACATACCCACTGGGCCACCCAGAGCCATGGCTATAGACGTCTGTGCAAACACTTCTGGTGAGGACTTCGGTGCTCCTACTGCTGCTTGCTCCTAAACCTCTGATACCCCCAACCATACCAAGGGCACTCCCCAACCCAGGTGTTCTGACCAGACAACCCTGCCAGCACTTCTGCATACACATTGCTGTACTTCAGGCTTTACTGTTTGTGAAGGAATATAAAGGCATTGAAAGGCTTTTAAAATCTCCAGGAGGACTGAGAACCAATAGTTTATCTTTCAAGATGAGAAACATTTCTTCTCTGTTTATTAATGCAAGTGAATGTCCGTTTTTTATTATAAGACTTCTACACGTTCCTCCCTTCACATTTTCTGGTTTCTGTATTTCTTTGACACCAGTCCACCAAGCAACCATGAAACTAATTAGGATCTCAGCAACTCCGTTCCAGGATCCATTGACATATATATGAGTACATGTTTTCAATTATCATCAACACTGACGTATTGTTTTCTAATATTAGTCTACAATGCCTCAATTACTGCCTTATTCTTTATTGTTTTCAGGCTTATTTCTTAATACTCTGTCCCAAGAGAAGAATACTTATTGCATTAGTTCAAGCTGAAAGATATTACACCTTTGCTAGATTTGCCCTGCACTGGACAAATTTTAAACCAATTCAGCCATTATATTCTTTATGGGTAAAAGCAGTATATTTTGTCAAGCTAAATATGAAGTTCTGATTCTCTCATTTTTATTTTAGATGTTTTGATATAAAAATGCCCTGAAATTCTTACATGACCTCATTTAGTAAACATGTGGTCTTCCTTCTGATATTTAGAGCACATGGTGACTTAATTTGAAATAAATTGTCTTCTAACCTGCATCACTGAGTTGAAAGTATGATCCAAAATAATATAGTCAGAAAAATCCAAGATGCTCAGATCATGACTAACAGACAAATATAGCCATTCAGCAACATTCTTAGAACATTCAGAAAGGCCAAAGACCATGTGTTGGCTGGTATCTTCAAGAAATATTTATGGGCTTTTCAGAAGTCTAAATCCAGACTTAAGTCTGACAGAAGGGAAACTGTCATATAAGGATATTAACAATGCTGAGATGGAGCAAGTTTATAGATACTCTATCCTGAGGAGATTTGGGGTTAAATAGAATAGCTGTATGACTCTACTGATGTGGCTTGTACTATGGCCTGTGGAAAAGATGCAACATAAAAAGAAGCATGAAGCAACATAACAAACTTGCCAGAACACATCTCAAGTACTCATTTGTAAGACAACTGGGGAAAAAAAAAATAGCTTCAGTGATTTTACACCTTATCTTTAAGAAGAAACAATGCAGCATATAATTTTCATCCAGGGTTTATCTAATTATTAACCTGGTCCTTACAATGAATCAGGTCAAAAATCTAAGTGTAGGAATTAGGGTCTCCTTTATTTGTATGCAGAATATAAACTGAAATATCTACCACGACTTCCAGTTCAGTCTGAGCTTTCTCAGTCTTTGGAACATTTATTACTTTTAAGATTTTATTGATCCATTCCTTCCATGTATTATAGCACAGCGGGAAATGTTTTACTCTATTCTTTTAATACACATATAAGCTGTTTTAGTACAGTTATACAATATCATTTCAAGGAATGGGGTTCCAATGCAAAACTAACTGGGGAAAAAAATATTTGGAAAATAAGCTTTGTTACTATGTATATTGACTGCCATGTAACCTTCTGATAAGTTCCAGAACATCCATCAGATTTCTCTCCAATAATGGTACTGTTTGAAAAAACTTTAAAGAATTAATGAAATCCAACACCTCATTTCTTCCAGATTTAGTGCTAAACTCTTTTTCTAGGATGTAGGAAGCCTTAAGGGCAGGTAAGAGAACCAGTTCAGGTCTGATTAGTATCAGATTATTTTCTTCCCCAAATACTTCCTTTCTTTGTCTTTAGTAAGGAAAATTGCCAATTAGATTCTACCTCTAATAAATAGCTCAGTTTTAATAAGTTATGAACAACACACACATCTGGAGGTGGATTAAAAAATAGCAGATCAGAGTAAATATAGTCTCTCTCCTGATGCGCTTACACTCTAAATACAAATGGTACTTCTGTAAATGAATTAAGTTCTTCAAAGAATGTGTTGCTGCTTTGTAACTGACTGAACATTATGGAACTGGAAATGCAGAGCTGTTTTCTCTTGAATGAAACGTAGCACAGTCAAAGGAATATGCTCAAATAAGGAAACAAAAGGCTATAAAATTGTTTCCCTGAACCTAGGGATAACAGATTCCATGGTCTAATGAAGAGAGATGGCAAATATTTTCCCATATAAGTGAATGGTTTTCCTGGAGGGTCTGATTCTGCACATATCCCTCATTCCTCACCACTTGTAGCATTAATATTTTGGGCAGAATCAGTCTCTCTGCTTGTTCATATGACTAGCTTTGCTAGCCAAGACCACCCTCCTAGTTTTGGATTACTTAACTATTGAACAGAAGACAACGTTGAGTAACCTGTTCAATGTTGTGTCCAATGGCATAGTGGGGTAACTGCTTGTGAACCCTGCTTTAGGGAGAAGGCAGAGATAATCATGTTCTGGAGTAGGTCATTTGAACATATCCAGCATTCTGTGTAATTAAGAAAGCACCCATTCAGAAATATAAATTTTACCTGTAAGAATTAGCAAGTAAAAACCCCCATGAGTACACTTTCTTTCTCCACACGTTCCTTTGTTAAAACTGCTCTAACTGTCATTTTGTGTTCTGCAGCAAATTCAGTTCCAATATGGTGTCAGACTTTACCTTGTTTTCCTTTTAATAGGAGCATTTTTAATTTTATTAACTATCCGTGCTCTTTTTAAATGGATTCCTTATTCTCTCTCAAAGTCAAGCCTTCCTTAACCATCTTATTTCCTAAACTACCAGCATGGCTATGTTACTGTATATGGTATGTTTGCTTAGTTTTTTTAATTTTCTACTTAGAAGGGACTAATTTTATCAAATTCTACCTTTGTTTTTCTTTGAGACTTACAGAACTTTATTCTAGATTTATCTGCTTTTCCCAATCTTGCATTTTAAAAACTACTCTGTAATCTTTTTAGTAAGTGTCAGTAAGCTTTCATCTTCCATTAGATAGAACCCATCCTTCTGTGGTAAACTATTTATTCCATAGGTTTCCCAGTTCCTAAAAAAAAAAAAAAAAGAAAAAAAATCTAAACGCATCTTTCTTTCCTACCAATGCAGACTTTGTCTATGTACATGGTCTTACAGAACTTTATTCTAGATTTATCTGCTTTTCCCAATCTTGCATTTTAAAAACTACTCTGTAATCTTTTTAGTAAGTGTCAGTAAGCTTTCATCTTCCATTAGATAGAACCCATCCTTCTGTGGTAAACTATTTATTCCATAGGTTTCCCAGTTCCTAAAAAAAAAAAAAAAAGAAAAAAAATCTAAACGCATCTTTCTTTCCTACCAATGCAGACTTTGTCTATGTACATGGTCTTGGGGAGTACTTTAGAAAAATGCTAGCATGAAGGTTCTTGTCTTTAGTCACTGAAAATTTTGAATTGTGATTCTAGTGCCTCTTTTCCACCTTTATCACATCACTGGTTGACCACAGATTACTACTTAGAGCTCAGAACCTGGCTAGATAGCTTATGAGATCTGCTACATCTGCACCCACAGACAAATTACTATGAGGTCGTCGTCAGCATGACAAACCCACGAATTGAAACAACCGATAAACAGATGCCCCAGCAGAAGGTCCTGCACCTAGGTCAGGGCAACTCCCAGCATCAGTACAGACTAGGGGGGATGAAGGGATCGAGAGCAGCCCTGTAGAGGAAGACTCGGGGGTACTGGTGGATGAAAAACTGGACATGAGCCAGCAACGTGTGCTCGCAGCCCAGAAAGCCAACCATATCCTGGGCTGCATCAGAAGAAGTGTGGCCAGCAGGTCGAGGGAGGGGATTTTGCCCCTTTACTCTGACCTGGCAAGACCCCACCTGGAACACAGCATTCAGCTCCGGAGCCCTCGGCACAGGAGAGACATGGCCCTGTTGGAGCGAGTCCAGAGGAGGGCCACAGAAATGATCAGGGGGATGGAGCACTTCTCCTGTGAGGAATGGCTGAGAGAGCTGGGGTCGTTCAGCCTAGAGAAGAGAAGGCTCCAGGTAGACCTTATAGCAGCCTGCCAGTACCTAAAGGGGGCTTATATGAGAAAGATGGGAGATTCGGACTAGACAGAAGGAAGACTTATTTATTTATTTTTGTTTTACAACGAGGGTCCTGAAGCACTGGAACAGGTTGCTCAGAGAGGCTGTGGATGCCCCATCCCTGGAAACATTCAAGATCAGGTTGGACAGGGCTCTAAGCAACCTGGTCCAGTGGAAGGTGTCCCTGCCCATGGCAGGGGGGTTGGACTAAATGACCTTTAAAGATACCTTCCAAACCAAACCATTCTATGATTCTAAGATAGGTTTCCAGCCAAAAACCCTATCTGTGGAGAGGTAGTCTCAGTGCAAGCGTGATCAAACTAAAATACAAAAGTATGTTTTGATTGTGGCTATTTACAATGAGCCCTTTGAATCAATTTACCTTAACAATCTATCTCTCTCCATGGTGTACATCTGTGCAAACATTTTTGTTACAGGTTTGCTCCTGAACACTAACTTGCTGACTCAGATACTTCTGTAATCTGAAGTTTTCCACACCTGAGTACTGAGTCTCACAGGCAAAATGTCCATAATTATTTTTCACCTCTTTCACAGAACTGGTCATCTCTTCAAATGAAGAGATTTCAGGCACTGTCCTAGCAGTTTAATAATTTAAAAAAAATCAGGTTACCAACTGACAGCTGATTAGTAACATAGAAACCTAACAGACTTTCTGAATGTCAGAGAAAAAAAATTGGTCAATTATCTTAGAAAATGTTTTTTCAGAGCAAAGGTCTTGAATAGTAACAACTGACTTCTCCTACCAAAACAATTAGACTGCTCACACAAAACTGTACATAAGCAGTTTATTAGAAGAGCAGGTTCATCTTTCTAAAGTTTTATAAAATTTAAATTTCATTAAAATGCTTCTAGAGCCAAACTGAGGTCCACTTGCATTCAGGTTTGCTTAGAGCAGAATCCAATTTTTAAATACTTTTCCCATCTGAAAGTGAAATTCAAAGCTGAAAACATCGGGAAAAGTCTGCTCTGCAAAATGCTCCACTCCAAGAAATTGACAGTTGACTCAGTAAGGATGCTGACAGTATCTCAATTAGGCAAGGTAACCTAGCTACTTGTGTATCAACGATCTTTGGAAAATTTAACCTAGTTGTTTCAACAACTGAAGAACCATTCTCCTCTTTTGGAGACATCTTCCTTTCTGGACAAGACCATGCAGAAAGAAGCTGGTCCTATGCAGATGAAAAAGCAAAGGATGTAGACACACATACCTGAGGTGACATCAAAGTTTTCTCATCACGTCTTCTCCCTATTCCCATTAATTCTGTTAAACATTTTCTTCTTTGGTCATCTTATCACTCACAGAAATATGTATATGTACTATAGAAGCAACGGGTATAAACATAAAGCTGATGCTTATGTTGGCATTCCTATATTTACAAGCAACAATCATTATACAATCCTTTGGCTGCCAGTAAAATTTCTGTGCATGAATGTTCAGTGCCTGGAGTAAAAGTTTTGAGGCAGGAACTTGTAAATACTAATCTCATTTGTAATTCACTTTGGGTAGTTCATTAACCTTGTTTTGACTTCCTGTGGGTCCCTCCTAATGAAATTGGACACCAATCTGTCATAATGAAGCATACAAGAGAAGAAAGCAGCAGATAATACGCTTAGCAATAATAAATACGGTTTCTGGTATGAGAGGCAAATAGAGGCCAGGTGTGACTCCCTGGCTAGTGTGACAACCACTGTTCCAAGCAAGAACAAATCTGGTCACTGTTTGACTAGAGGAAGAATTAGGAGAAACAAGCCTCAGTCCTAAAATACCTGCCAAATCTATAAAAAAAAGTATGCACTCAGAAGAATAAAAAAAGCACTTTTTATTAGTCATAAAATAAAAACAGGCGTAGAACCCAAACCCTACTTCCACTGAAGCTGTGTCACTGACACCCATGGCAGCGGAAGGCATTTCCTGCACATGCTTTTGCATGCATAACTTGTATACATTGTTTTTGCCAGAAAACTAATTTTGGAATAATAGAATCTTGGTCAACCTGAGGATGAAGTGGGGACCCCAGGATCCAGCAGATGCATATGGGACTACCAAAATAAATTTCTTAAATAAAAAATATTCCACTTGGGCAAATATGGAGAAATATTTCATTTTAAAAAAACCCCAAAATTAAATATGTCATAAATTCCCCAGTGACTTCTCACAACCTTTACTGCTTTAGTAGGAATACAGACCACAGTGTAGCATCTGAACATTGTTAAAAGATGCAGACCACACAAAGAGTTCAACAATACTTCCTTGGGAGAAAATATTATTGCTCCCAGTACTAGTCTCTCTGACCATATGTGTTGGTGGTTTAAGGAAATGTTTTTCCCTCTTTAGGAAAAGACTAGATCATTTCATTAATCCAAGATAATATGATATTTTACTTGGAGACACATTTTGTCATCACTTGCACAATGTTTTGTTAAATATACCCAAGTAAGCTCTGAGCAAATCAATGTACAGTATGAATTTCTCCAATCAAGACAAAGCCCAACATAGAAAGATATCACAATCTCACTCTTGGAGATCACAGGAGTTTAATTTTCAGTTGGATTATCATTTTAGGAAGTTTTTAAGAAAAACTGTAAAACTTGTATACAAATTACCCAACATTAATCAAGGAAAATAGATCTTCAGACAAGGACGATACTTTGGAAAAAACATTGTAAGTCAGTGACCCTGGGAGGAGGCAGTAAACAAGGTCTTTCAGATGCTGTACGAAGCTTGGTTACAGAATGTTTCACTGAAATGAAACAGACTTCCTTCTTTGTTCTTCCTTTAAAATCAACCTTCTGTACCACCAAAAATTGGTTTCCTTGTTAATCGTTTACCCTGAACAGGAGTTTTGAAGGTAATGAACCCTTGAAAAGGTGTGCTATATGTATCCTTTTCTGTCATCATTTGCATTATTCTTTTTTCATTCCATCATTACGTTTAAAGGCAGTTAATGCAAAGAGCATAACAATCTTGTTTATGAGGAAAAATATTATTCAATATAATCAAAACCTTGCTATATGATTCATTTTCCATTTCATATATTTCAATAGAGATAATGACATCTGGAATTATGCAGTATATACAGGCCCCGATCCAAAAGCTTTTGAGAACAGCCTATGTTAATTTCAATTGGCCCTGTGCTGGGTCCCTAACCTATACCATATTGGCTCTATTTCTACTTCTAATTAATGTCAGAAGTAGTTTCTTGGTAACAAAAGGTATGCAATGATTCACCAAGGATCCTGAAAAGTTGGATTTTTAGCCTTTCATTCAATTGGAAAGCAACATGATATGTTAGCAACCCTGACTTACCACTGCCTGCTGCTTTGCCGTGTTAACCCACACTACCTTTCAGGAGCTCATTTTATTTTTACATAATTATTCCTAGCATTGCTCATCATTTAAATGCCAAACTGGCAACAAGAAATACAGATAAATTAATTCGCTTGCACCTTTTATATAAATTCCAGCTGTGGTTATCATTTTCCTAGAATGTGAGAGTATGGCTCTTCTGTTCTTGTGCTTTTTTTATTTTTTTAAATAGAAAGGGGTGCTGACCTTGGGAAAGGTTATGGAAATAACACTTTACACCTTTCTGTTGCAGAATAAAAAAAATCATTATGATGGATTCCTATTTTATCTTGTCTGTCTTTATATTATGGACTGACCCTTCAGGCAAAGCTCTGTCAAGGTTATTCATTTGGCCTTCTGAAATTAGTGGGATTACTCACATGAGTAAATAGAATGGGATTTGGCCTTTACCTTCTACCGATTACAGTAACCGTTGGTCT
Organism: Elanus axillaris; assembly: GCA_026212715.1. NCBI lineage: Eukaryota > Metazoa > Chordata > Aves > Accipitriformes > Accipitridae > Elanus > Elanus axillaris. The sequence continues at coordinate 12,462,424 of JANZLQ010000002.1, forward strand.
GTAAAATAGCACCGACCACTGAATTTGGTCAGTTGTAAAAACCATCTTTGTGTTGTTACTACACCAAATTTGGCCTGATGTATTTCAGATGTAACACGCTTGACACTGGAGGGGAAAAAAAAAACCCACACCAAAACTTCAAACACACACAAAAAAACCCCCCAAACAAACATTAAACAAAAAACCTACCTAAATCCTAGACTACATTCCTTAAAAGCTGAACATGAATATGCTTCTCTTTATAAACACTTTCTTAGCCAAACAGTAATTCCAGTCTGCCAATGTTTAAATTTTTAGTATGACTGTACTTCGGTTTAATGCTACCTGCAGGCAAATATGCATTCCTGTCAATCAACTCACCATGACTACAGAAATTGAGCCTTCCTCTTTACTACATCCAAAATAAACTGAAAAAGAATCAGTCTATCTCAAGAAACATCTTGCATGCAGAAAGTTGCAGCCAACATACAAGTTATATCAGTTTTCACAGATCTTGAGGCTGCCCCTGATTTAACTATCTAGTTCCTTTTCTCCTCCCAGGACAAAGGGCCAAAGGATGTAGGAAGGTATGAGGGCTACTGCTATTACAACAGAGACTCTGCAGGATACAGCCTAATGATGTCATGTTAGGGTTGAAACACATTTCGTATTGTGAGGCTAAACCCCTGATGGTTTCAACAGAAAACCACTGTTTCTTTATAAGCAACAATGCTGTACCTCTCCTGACCTTGGCACAAAGATGTAGTAAGTGTCAACAAACCATTTGGCCTTTGAAGTACTTGCGCTACTTGGAAGTCCTTCCCAGTATCACACACAGCTCACCTATTCCTACTTGTCAGCACCTTTGTTCAATACATACTGATCTGAGTCCATAAACTATGTGGCACTTGAAGTCATACTACTCAAAGCACAGTTCAGTAGCTCAGGAGACAGGCTGATTCTCAGTAACACATTTCTTAAAAACTGGTTTTATAGTATCAATATTTTTATAAATCTTTTTGCCCCATATTTCAGTGCTTGAAAGATGCAAGAAGTTCCCTTCACCACATTATCATGTAGACATTGAATGATAACATTTCCTTGGAATGACTAAACTCGCTAACAAAATCACTTCTTTCATACAATACATTTTGTATGTTTTTATCAAAAACATTTAAGTGGTGTTGAAATTCACCTTCATTACCAAAATTCCTCTAATGTCATGATCAATAGCCCCATAATCTAAATCGTCCTTTTGTTCAAAGTGAAAATATTCTTTCTCAGGAGAAACAGCTTTAACAATTTCAAGATGTTATTGGAATAAAGGCTACTGGCTTGAGTAGCCATTCTACTTGGCAAGTCCTTGTAACCAGTGTTCACCACACCCTGATGAGAAAGGAAAATAAATACTTGTCAAAGCTTTCATGTATTGGAAACTTTTCACACGTTCTCCACAGTTCTGATGCCTGTTTTATACATGCTAGCAAATCAAATTTGCGTATCACTGCAGGCATGAGTTACTAAAGCTTTCTTTTACAAGTTAAGGATCCTGTTTAAAACTAATAGCTTACTCTGATGCATGACCAAAGAAAGTCAGCAATTTTGTCAAGAAGCCAGAGACTAAATGAGCTGGGAGGCCAGTCAGGGAACTGGTTACAAAACCATATGGTGCTTATTTTTGAGAATAAGAAGTCAACTACTTCTTCAAATTCGAAAACACCTCATGATTGTCTGATAAGAATCACATTGCACAATGTGTTTCACAGATTAATTGCACTCCAGTCAAACGTAAGGAAGAAGAGATACCTTCAAAACTTAAATTCTTCGCAAGTACATCGGGGTTAAGATCAGGTTTCTTTAACATCCCTTCATATGATAATGAATGCAGAACGTCAAAAAACACAAAAAATTTCTAATGCCATGCTCTGAAAACAACCTACATTGAAGTCTGATCTTGAACACCGTACTCTAAATGACTGCTTCTTTCTTTCATTGCATCATTCCAGGATAGCCATCTGGACATTGCAGATGCCAGCTCATCCCATATGGAGCCACACATGTTGGCTTCAATACACATCCTAGAATAAGTCATGACACGATAGGCAAGTATGGCAGCTACAGAAGTAGTCAATACAAGGTAAACTTGAAATAGTTTTAGCTGGATTGTTCTTTTTACCTAGCTTTCCAGAACAGACCAATGCATGTATCTACTACCTGGAGGACAGCGAAGGCTGCAAGTATTCTGCTATTGCTTTATAGATCACTTCCCAAGTTGGTGACTGATAGAGACTTTTCCTCCTCAGGTAAATTCCCACATACTAAAATGACACCATTTTTAATTGCTTCAATAAATGGGTCTTTACAAAGAAAAACAAATGCCAGTACTAGAAAGTGGAGGAAAAATGCAGCATTATAGTTACTACTGAAGAGAGTCAGGTAGAGAGTAGCAGGTGCATAGAGAATTTTTCTCAGCACAACAGTACTTGAAGTGTTTTCACGCTACAGGACTCCCACAACTTGGGTAAGTTTTTCACTATGTAAGCTGAATGTTTAAATTAATACATTGAACAAACCTTTGAGCCCCACAACACATATGCAGGCCTTCTGTGTGCCTAAAGCCCACTGCTACACCAACATAGTGCAGCATGGGACATTCAGTCTAAGTAGCATACATGGGGAGGAGAGGCAACCCATATCCACTGCTCATTACGTGCGACACTAGATCAGCTCAGGCACATACAACCTGACTCAGAACAAAATACTTGGAAACAGTTCAGTAAAGGGAATATTAAAGTTTGCAAGATCTACATAAAATCTAAGTTTTTCAGTTCAAGTTTTCAACAGAAAATCGGCAGAAATATCCCCCCCCCCCAGTGAAAAAAGTATAACTGGACTTCTCCCATTAGGAGAAGATGATGGTAGCAAATTTCCTCTCAGCTCTGCTAAATGTAGTCAAAGCTACATAGTTCCCAACTCCATCTTTAATCAGGCTCCAACATCACAAATTTAAAATAATTTGGACAACAAATTTAGCACATAACTGGAGATGCAAAAAAAATCAAGAGACAAGGGCAGGCCCTCCTAGAAGAACATCAGTGTAGGCCAGCAAGTCTACAAACACTTGATATCGTCAGTTTTACATCTTTATTGAGATTTAACTGCCAGAACCAGATCATTACATAAAAATAGACTTCCATTCAAAAAGAATAATATTCTTGTAACTAAAGAAATAAGTCAAAAGTGCAATCCCTGAAGAGATAATGAAAGAAAAAGTTTAAGATTGATTATATCTTTATACAATTTGAAAATGGTCTCCCATCTTCTTAGGCATATCACCACTTAGAACTGCACTGTTCCAAAAAAACCCACCAAACCAAACCCCCCAAACTCACAACAAAAACAACCCTGGTAAAACTTGAACTGTTTAGACAATACTGTAACGTATGCTCTGGTGGCAGACAAAAAATTGCACCTTTATATGATCGTAACCATTACACATTGCGTGACTTCTTTTCCAGCTCACACCTGAACTTAGTCTTAACCTAAAAATGGTAATCCTCTTAATGGCAAACTGTTAAAAATCTACCATTCATATTGTAAAACAGTGACACAGAACACTTAATGAAATTAAACAAATCTCTAAATTTATTTTTATCTTTTTCTATATTCGGAGTTGGACATTCAATTCTTGTTAATTAAGCTCTAAGGAGGAATTTAAGAACATTTATAGGTATCATTGTTAAAAAATGATTTTACCATGCTTATAAAAGTCACAATGCATAAAACATTCAAAAATGGAATGGTGGCTGGATAATATTCCAATTTGTGGTTTCACTACTTATGAAAGACTCTGCTTTATTACCCCATAACACATTGGTAAGAATTCCATAACAGACTTGCTGTGGCTTCAAGGAAAGACGGTCTTTATTACTATGACATCTATTACTTTATCATTTGTTAGAGCAACACAGATATTATTTGTATTTTGTCTGCACATCAGTTATTTCTAAATGCCGGTGTATAATCTACACACCTTAAAAATGTAAGCTTCTGCAGGATGAGTCATTTCTACTTTACCTCCAGCCTCAGCTCCACAATTAGTGGTCAGTCTTTCACTGAATCCATCATACTCTTAGTGATTAGAAGTGGAGCTTTATTCCCCCAAATTCATGTTTAAGAAAGCAAACCAAACAAGTTTATTAATTCTTACTAGAAGTAAAGAGGGTGAATGAGGAGATATGTAATACACATAGGTGCTTTCAGAAGTAAATACATTAATCACGTTGAGTCTGAATTGAAAATTACTAGGTAATCATTAGCAGAGAGAAAGAAATACTCTAAACCATTGAACAAAAAAAGACATAACACCTAATCCTGAAGCCTTTGCTCATTAATAGTTTTTATACATATCTAGATACTTGCATATTTCACTAGAGCATGTTATACTAACAGGAACATATGTTTAGGCTCTCCAGTAGCTATAAGCAGTGTCTTACCTGGAATAAGAGCGGTACTAATATCAATATCACTTCTTTACACTGTTTGGCAAATACCACCAGGTTTGCTTCAGTATATTCTTGGGACATTTCTTTTGCATAGCCACCAACACCCTTTCCTGTTTCAGCAGTTACCTCCTTCTAGAGGTTCTGTGCCAAGGAATTTAAGCTGTTCCAGTGCTGGAGGCCAAAGCACAGATATGGAGACAACATATATGATTATATTTGTCCTAGTTTCAGCTGGGATAGAGTTGTCTGCCTAGTAGCTGGTAGGGTGCTGTGTTTTGAGTTCAGTAGAAGAACGTTGATAACACACGGATGTTTTCAGCTGTTGCTAAGCAGTGTTTAGCCTAAAGTCAAGGATTTTTCAGCTTCTGATGCCCAGCCAGCGAGAAGGCTGGAGGGGCACAAGGAGTTGGCACAGGAC
>JANZLQ010000002.1:12478809-12491716 GCA_026212715.1 Elanus axillaris
TCATACTGAACTCAAAACACAGCACCCTACCAGCTACTAGGCAGACACTTAACTCTATCCCAGCTGAAACCAGGACAACATCCTAATATTATGACCTAGTATTAAGTCTAATTTAAGATTCAGCTTTAAATCATATGGAATCTTTGCGCTTGTGCTACCCTCTACTATGCTCTCAGTATGTTCCCCATACTAAGCACAGATGTAACAGATCCTGGCACAGGATTGAGGCTCTAGGACCAGCAATAGCAAAGAGAAGCAGACTAAATTAATGTGCATTAAGTGACCAGAATTCCACTAGTCAGGCAGCAGGTGATTTATCTGGCTAAAAGTTATACAAGCTAGGAGATCACTAATAAAATAGTCTGGGACATACATAAAACAAGATTTCTAAAGCAAAATAAATTTAATACAAGTCCACAGTGCTGGCATACAAAATATCCATTTCTTTACTGCAAATATATGAAGCTACATCTGCTTGCTGAATGATTTCATACTTACAGGTAATTCAACTAATTTGGTGGTACAAATAGGAAAAGAAACTTTGGGTCTTCAGAATAAATATGGTTACATTATTCACATCAAATGACAAACTTGCCTTTGAAACAATATCTGAACCATATATAGTTTTTGCAACACTAATTAGTGCTCCAGCTTATCTGGATGGCTCAGCAAAGAACTTGGCTTCTTTGTCAGCTTTATGTTTCACTTGCACTTTTAATCCTTGTTTTACCAAGGACTAGATGCCGATAGGAGAGTCTGCAACCCACTTCTCACCTTTACATTTCTTCGGTAACTCCCCAAAACAGGTCCTTATAGTGAACACCAATAAAACAAAAGATACAACTAAATACAAAGACTTTTCCCGACTTAGTTCATATCATCTTAGTTTCTATTTAATTCTAAAGACAGATTGCATTTCAACATCCAATGGATGTCAGCAGACACCGTTTATCTAATTCCCTTATAAAGTCTGAAAATTCCATCCATGTATCAAATCCAGTAAAGTTTTATGCACGTAAGTCATCCTTAAAGAACTATAGTCACTAGCTGACCTTAGTGGGATGGTTAGCGTGAGAGAAGGTGGCAGGATTGGGCCCCAAGTTTTCATAAATAACACAGAACATCTCCAGATGAACATTCCACTGTTAGTTTTTATAGTGCGTCTTCCACAGCCAGCCCACATGGTCTCACACACATTCATAGATGCCAAAACAATAACAAATTAAATTTTGATTTATAAAAGGGCCTTGGCTCAGACACTGCTTATACAAGTTTGCATGCTGTTTACCCTGAAAAAGGTGTGGAACTGACCACAATGAGGTGACAACCTCAATTCCACTCACACATGAGGTGGGAAAACCAATAACAAAACTGCAGGATTAGGAAAGGGCACTTTTTTTTCCTGGCTTGTGTTTGAGTAAACCATGTTTTGTTAATAAGAAATGAAGTCATTCTGTGAAGCAGACTAAGGAGCATCTCTTCCCCCTTAGCACATCCATGCATGTAAACATTTTCTTTTATACAGAAGAAACATATAAATATGTATATGCCTGACTGTGCACACAGATCCATACTAAATATGATGATTCACAGAAGGATGAAGTCCTAGATTATTGTTCTCCTAGCTCACTATCCCTTGCAGGCAGTGGAAAATTTTCATTGACTCGGGGAAACTGGATTTCTAAGCATTACATTCCCCCTGTGCTAAGCACTGGTTCAAGGACTACATTATCACCCAAATCTTGCCTGAGCTTTCAAAACAGAGTTTAAGTGATAGAAGGGTTACACACTGCTTCCCTGGACTATTTAGATTTACCTTTATGGCTTGATCCTCCAGAATACTGTCAAAACCCAGTGCTGTCTGTTAAAGTAGTGCGCACAGAGAATCATGGAGATGCCTTGAAAGATGAATCGGTTTCATCCAAGTACTGTTCTGCCTAATTCAACAGACATGTTCCCACAAACATCAGGTAGACCTGATATTTAGCCCCAAAATAGACCAATTAAAAAGGAGAATAAATTGTTTTACCATACCTACATCATTTCATAGAAGTTTTTCTGCAAATTATATTTTTCTTAACTATTACACACAATCAAATGCCTGATTACATACATATCATTAAAATGTAGTTGTCCCTGTAGTTAACTGGGGATACCCCAAGCTATACATTAATTACTAGCAGAAATGCAAAAGCTAAAGCATGCTTGCTGAAACATACACTCAGTTCAATGCCAGAAAACATTCTACAAGAGATTATGCAGACCAAGCAGATACATGTGGCGGGGACATTTCTATTAGAAACACTCTAAACAAAGCCATTTAGCATAGAGCACATTTTGCTTAAGATATACACAGGGCATTAGAGCAAAGCTGGGAACAACTATAAGAATTTTAATTGACACAAAGAAAATAACTTCCAGTATTTATAATTCTACAAAGAAAAGTGTCATAACGAGTTCACTGGAAAAATCTCAGTTCCATTCCGCCCATGTGTGCATGATATTTTCAGGCCATTAAGCTAAAAGAAAATACTTTATTAATAATGAAAACCTTTATATGTAAAGCGCTACAGAAAATAAAAGCTTTTTGTTACAATCCTGGGAAGATACACAACCAACTCTGTTAAAGAAAGAAAATATGCTTCAGATACACTCCTTAAATTAACAGCTCTTCCCTGTCCTTCAGGAGGAAGACAGCAATTCACCACTATCAACAATTAATATACACAATGCACTTGCACATCAGGTGCTTGGTTAATGAGCAGAGGTAAAGCAAAATCTCCCCCTAATCCCTGCCCATTTATTTACTCTAGGAAGGAAGGAAATAAGCACAGAATACCTCTGATGCAAGTTCTAAGTAATCCAAAGGAAAAGCAAAAAGGGGTTCTGGAAATGCTTAACCTATATTCTGTTCTACCCCATATGGCTAATGGAATTATACAAATGTAAGAAAAAAAAATTAACCCACAGTAATTTTTGTATCCTAGATTATTCTAAGGTCAAACCAAAAAAGCACTGCTTTCTTTTTTTTATCCTTAAGAACATTGTAATACTTTGCAAATTCATTGCACAACATAGGAAGAATTGGTTTTCAGAACTAGCCTTCAAGCTGTAGTCAATTCTATAAGTCATCTATATCAACTTCCATCCTTTGACATTATGATAGCACTACAGACCAGCATCTGGTCTTCAAGGTTTAGATTCAAGTTTTATATTGGAAATGGTATTTTCATTTATAAACCACATTTGAAAAGGCTGAATCCTCAAATCACTGCTTCAGCATCATGCAAGCAACTATGACTATTACCTTAAAGTGAAATATTATTCTAAAAGTTTGTGCAGTATAGACCACATTGATAAAAAGCATTCTAAACCTGCTATTTCTTACATTTCTTCCCATAGCCAGTGTTGGGGGAAAATCACCATTTTATTATCTCTATATATGCAATAGCAGTAAAAGTTCTGGCAGCCCTAGAAGCAACAGGATCTAAATCTCTGTAAGATTTTTCTGAAAATTGGTAGTTTATCTTGAGGGCAAGACTGTGAAGCAGATACATTCAGACTCACACTTCCACCCTCTGGTAAACTGGTCATTGGAACACCTGTATTCTCAGCCTAAACTTTTATACATTTCAAAGCTCACTACTGTAACTGTCCCCAAAATGAAAAAAAAAAAAAAAAAATTCTTCAGCACCACGAAGCAACAAGAAACCAAACGACATAGTTCTAAAGCTATAATGGGATCTAAAGCTGAGTGTTATTCCTTTCTCTTATACACCGATTCATTTCATTTGCCAAGTCAGTGATTAATTTCAAATTTGTGCTAATGAAACACAGCACTGTCATAAATCTGGAGCTGCACGAGCTCCCATGAATAGTGTCTTCACTTACAAACCATACCTATTTCAGGCCTGACCCTCTGAGCACATTTTACCAAATGGTCCAAAGTACATTGTGTACTATATGATAGACTACAGACAGTAAATCAGTGAATGAGATTATAGAAAAATAACACACTTGAATTTAGAATGCTTGCCTAAGATAATTAACAGTTTAAATTAGGGTAAATTTAAGTTCTCCATTTGTACAGCAGAAAGAATAATTACAGGAAACTTTACTACTTGCATTGAGTAATTCAGATAATTATTTTATGTTTTTAACTAGAATGCATATGAAGTAGGTTAATTAACTACATTTTTTAGGTGCCATGAGCAAAACCACAGAAATATTTCTGAATTTCATGCTCCTGGCACCTTCTAGTAATGTAAATACTTTTGAATAACAATGCGTCATGGCCTAAAGCAAATTCACAACCTCATTAAGACTATGAGCCAATGTACATGAACAAGATTAGTTACAATCATGCTCTTTTCAGCAGGTCAGTAAATTCATTATTTACATATCTTTGCTGTACACACACGTTACATCCTTCCACTAGGAAAGACAGATAACTGTAAGTTACTGAAAATAATTTGTACAATTCCTTTGTTTTAAAACCTTCTTTAGCTCTCTTATATGTAGTAGACCTCCCATATAATTCAATACACTGTTGAACTTGAACATTTGGTTTTAGTAGATTTTGCTTTCTACATTTGCATTCATTCTTCTAGTAATAACATCACTAGTTTTATTATTTCATTCCACACAGTTTGTAGATCATGCATTCATTCTAATAATTTGTAGTTATTCCTTTCAGACATAATTCATCTGTCAGACACTTAAAGGTTTAAAATCCCTTTGCAACAAGCATTTGGTGCATCCAAGTCAAACCTCCTCCAGAAAATTAAAATTTTCCACAGCTCTCCTCAGTCTGGATATAGTTGGCAGCAACCTAAACCACATCCTTATGTCTTCTTATATTCTTAAGGAACTCCAACAGCTTAGTTCAGGACAAAAAAAACCCTTATATAATATACACATGCCCCACTCCAGGCCTAAGCTCACTGGGTAAAGCGGTATTTTTTGCAATATATGTTAAGAGCTATTTTAAAATAGCAGCTCTTCAGGGTTAGCCACTTACTGCGTTATTTGTCCATGGCTGTTCACAAAATATACTAACAATTTTCCTGGAATTCAGGAAAAGATAGCCCTTCATGGAGAAATTCAGTCGAAAACCAGGAAAGTCAACTAAAGATTTGTGAAGGAAAAAAAAAAAGGGCATTTTTAAAGCATATTTTCATTCTTGCTGAACAGTGACATCTGATAATTTATTGGGGTTTTGCCATTGCTTTCGGGGAAGGAAAATATATTTGAGGCACACATAGTAAGGCACAGAACATTTATAACTCACTTACACACAGGTAGAGTATCAAGCAAGAGAAAGCACCATCTTTTCAACCATGAATTAATCTGTGAAATCTATTCTAAACATAGAAGCATTAATAGTATGAAATCCTTTTTGCACCCTGCTTTAGAGAAGGATTAGCATATCTCTTGCTGTTGGGTTTTTTCATTTGGTTTGCAGGGGTTGTCATTATTTGTATGGTGAGATTTAAAGGCCTCATTTAGGAACAGAAATTAATGTGACACACGATGAAAAATGTTTAGAAATCTAATTTCAACTACTCACACAATTAGCTTTGAAGTGGCTAGCTCAAGATCAGCTAGTAGTGTGCGTCTGTGGCAGTGAGCCTTACTTCAGGCATATTGTTTGTATATTTACTCCACCTTTCAAAAGTCTGCCACTGATTACAGCAAAAAAATGCTGCTGTTACACTGTTTGCAGTACATTTGCTAGGTTAATCTGGTTTAATTATGTCTACAGCAGACTGAATAAAAATGTTGCACACACACACATGTGCACACAAAAGCACACACCCTTAATACCACAATTTTGTAAAGGTCTAGCTCATTTTATTTTAAGAACAGGAACTGCACTTGAGCAATATTGCTCACATGATTCATTACACTTCTGCCCTAAAAGCTTCCTGCCATAGGAAATGTTCTAGTTGTTACATTTCATTTAATTCTTTAATGTTCTCTAAGCATTTTGAATGAAATACACTGTTCAAATACTCCTTTATGGCAACATGAGTTCCATATTCTATTGATTTCTCTTCATGTTTTCTCAACTTTTTCACCGAAATGTTAAAAGGATGTCTCTAAGGAAGCAATCACATATTAATTAGTTTGGTTTATTCTTACAAGAACAGCAATTTAGATTATTTTATTATGTTCCAGACAATGATTGCCTAACCAGATAATGTAAGCAAAGTAAAGTAAACTGGAAATAGTTTAATTACAAATAATCATTGCTTGGAACTTTGTAGCAATGCATTTGTAGTGGAGAAATACCCAATAACTCAGTCCACGGTGCAGGGAAGATTATCGCAATATCACAGTGATAGCCAAATAATGCAGGCAAAAAGCTTTAGCCAATGAGTAAATAACACAGTTGAAGAAAGGATGTAAAAAGGTAGTGTAATATCACTGTAGAGGATTCCTAATCTTGGTCTTATCAGGCACAAGATTGTGTCCCAGGTGTAAGTATTACAATGGCCAGATGGCTGTTTTAACTTATACCAGATACTTTATTCCTCAGGAGGTAGCATAACGTTTGGAAAACAGACATACATGCTCTTATCCTCTCCTTAGTGGCATCACAGCAATTAAATGCTGTCAGAATCATTATTTCAGCCCAGCATACCTTAAGATGATCTTCTGGAACCACATGCACAGGTCTTAAAGGCAGCCTGCATCACTACTAGTGTACAAAGTAGACTCTAGTCACTTTAGAATTCAGACCCCTGTGCTCGGAATTAGATACAGATAGATCAGTCTCAGACCACTGGGAAAAATGCAGCCCAGTAGCTATAAATTGTTCAGCATCACAAAGTAAATCCTTGCTATCTCAGGTAGATTTGGGGGAGAGATGTAGGGGGTTTGTTTATTTAAAAATTTTCAGGAAGAGTGCATCTATTAGCAGTCCTATTTATTGATACTGAAAGACTCCAAGTGAAACCAAAATGTAGGCAAGAAGATGGGACTGACGAAGACAGGCTGAGAAGGTATAGCCTCTAAAATTTTTGTTCTATATACAACTGCATGAATGACCATGCATCTCAATTCACTCAGCTGACAGTTCGATTACATGAACAAATCTATCATCAGACCTGATGAGATGCATCCCATTGTCCTGAGGGAACTGACTGATGCAGTTGCCAAGCCATTCTCCATCGTATTTAAAAAGTCATGGCAGTCAGGCAAAGACCCCAATGACTGGAAAAATAGGAATATCACATCCATTTTAAAAGAGCATAAGAAAGATCCTGGGAACTGCCAAACAGTCAGCCTCACCTCAGTGCCCAGTAAGGTCAGAACAGATTCTCCTGGAAGTTACGTCAAAGCATAGAGAACACAGGGAGGCGATTAGAGACAGCCAACATGGCTTCACCAAGGGCAATTCAACCCTGACTAATCTACAATGACTTCATCAACCCTGACTTCTACAATGGAGTAACTGCATCAGTGGACAACAGAAAAGCAACTGATGTCATCTCTCTGGACTTCTTTGATAATCCTCCACAACATTCCTGCCTCCAAGTTGGAGATACGAACTTGATAGATGGACTATTAGATAAGGAGTTGGCTCAGTGGCCACATCCAAAGAGTTACATGCAACAGGTCAATGTCCAAATGGAAACCAGTAATGAGTGGTGTCCCTCTAGGGTTGGTACTGGGACCAATACTATTTAATATCTTCATCAATTACAGACAAAGGGATTTAATGCACCCTCAGCAATTTTGCACATGACACCAAGTTGAATGGTTGTTATGCGTGAGAGAAGCAATGCCATCCAGAGGGACCTTGACAGGCTCGAAGAGTGGGCCCACGTGAACCTCACGAAGTTCAACAGGGTCCTGCATCAGTTGGTGCAAACCCCAATATCAATACAGGCTGGGAGATTAACTGATTGAGAGCACCCCTACAGAAAAGGACTTGGGGATACTGGTGGATGAAAAATTGGATATGAGCTGGCAATGTGTGCTTGCAGCCTGGAAAGCCCGTCATATCCTGGGCTGCATAAAAAGAAGTGTGGTCAGCAGGTCAAGGGAGGGGATTCTAACTCCCTCTAATCTGCTCTTATGACACCCCACTTGGAGTACTGTATCCAGCTCTGGGGTTCCCAGCACAACACGGACATGGACCTGTTTGAGCAGGTCCAGAGGAGGGCCACAGAAATGATCAGGGCTTGAACACTTCTATGAAGGCAGACAGAGAGTTAGGGTTTAGCCTGGAGAAGAGAAGGCTCTGGGAAGACCTTCCAATACTTACAGGGGCTTCTCAAAAGCTTATGTCTATAGAAATAGACTTTACCAGGGCCTGTAGCGACAGGACAAGGGGCAACAGTTTTGAACTGAAAGGGGGTAGATTTATATTGGATAAAAGGAAGAAATTTTTTTACAACGAGGGTGATGAGTCACTGGAACAGGTTTCCCAGAGAAGCTGTGGATGCCCCATCAGTGGAGTGTACAAGGCCAGGTTGGATGGGGCTTTGAGTAACCTGGCCTAGTGGAAGGTGTCCCTGCCCACAGCAGGGGGGTGGACTAGATGGTCTTTAAAGATTCCTTCTAATCCAAGTCATTCTATGATTCATTAGCCAAGAAGAAAAAAGGCTCTGTAGATCAGCAGTGTTCCTCAAAGCATACACATACACTCATGTTTATCAGGGAGAATCATGACATCATCTTGTCATCATTAGGACTTGAAATACAATAAGCATCCTATCCCACTGGGCTTTACATAAACAAACAAGTTCTTCTAAATGCTTACAGAACAGCACACTTCACATATCCATCTTATGTTTGTCACAAAACACTGACTCCACTGTGACACCAAGCTCCTACAGCTCTGCCTGCTGTTTGCATTTCCATGGAGCTTTAGCAGAATTTATTTACTCTGCAATTTCATCTTTCTGTTCCTTTAGGTAGTTTCCTTCACCACTACCAGTATATTAACTGATAGTGGGAAAAAATTGACCACAAGTTTCCTATACTCTCATTAATTTTTCATTTGATGTCATTTTTGCAATTTATTTCATGTGTTCCATTGCACACCATGCCATCTGAATGAGCTTCAGGGCTGACAACCTACAGAAATTTTAAGACTGGCCTCTGTCAGAAATACAGGTAATTGTTTTCTTTACCTTTGGATCGAGCTCTCCAGTACTAAAAGCCTTTAACTCATTCTCTGAATGCACAGTTCTATTGTATTTTTAAATAAGCTCATAACCCTTTTTTCCTGAAAACTGATCATATGTTACCAGCCAAGTTCTCTCTTAAATGGGCTAGTGAAACAAACAGCAGCTTTCATCTAAATCCTACCCACATTTTCCTTCTGAAGAGATGCACAAATAGCCTGAGTTCTTTTAGCATATTTGTGAATTTGCTTTGTATCACAGCCAAACACTACCACATTTTTTCTATAGGTAGCATCCTTAAAGAGCAAAAGCCTTTACAGGTTGCTTACAGAACTTGTAAGACTGATTTCTTCCTTCAGTGTAAAGCATTCAGATTTTAGGCAACAGATAAGACAACCTAGGCAAACAAACTTCAGCCAGTATCATGAACTACTTACCCCAAGGCTTGGTTCAGTCCTCATACCGGAAGAGTTATTTTTACACTATTAGTTAAGTTACGTGAATGTTATAGACAAAGTTAAGCAAAGAAAATAAACTTTTCTGCATTGCTGATACTATTTCCTTTCTACTATCGGTCCTACCCTTGCCCTTTCACACACACACTCTGAGTGTCCTATTGCTGGGTAGTAATGTCCTGTCAGATTGTCTTACCATCGTGTTACTACTACTGCTGTGCCTTCTTGGGCCTGTTTGTAAGTCTGCATCATTAGTAAGGAGGCAAGTTATCTCCCCATTTTATTAATATTAAATAATTTATTTATATTAAAGACTGAAAATAATTACCTTTTCATAGTGTTCAAGTTTCTCATTTTCTAGGTGCCAGACCTAGAGGCACCCATGAGTGGGTTTCATTTTAACTAATTCTAGTCGTTTAGCTTTTAGTTGCATAGCCTGAACTAGTTCAGTTACTTCCTTGAGAGACAGAAAGAAACAAACATTTTCACAAGTTGGTTCAGCTGCCTTCTCAGAATTTTTTTAGGAAGAGATTGATTATCTGAAGGGACACAGTGAGTATAAATGTCTGCAAAAGGGGAACTGCACACTGAACAGTAACAGGAAAAAAACCCCAGTATTCTAGGAGCATTGTTCATTTGAAAGAACAAGTAATATGCAAATACAGGACTTGTAATACAAATGTTCACATACTGAAGCTGTCATATCATACCTTTTTTAAATGTTAACATAGCATCACTAATACACTGTCACTTCCTAAAAAAAGTAATAAAAATCTATGAGCACATCAACAGTATTGTAAAAACAATTTCTTTAGAGAACAGTATCTCTTCATAAGGACTACCTAAACCACATGAATAAAGTGATTCTGAGGGGAAATTCTAAAGCATTCATCTTTACAAAACACTACTCAGCCAGTTAAAAATGAAATCTACTGAAATCAAACTGCTTTGCAGCAAAAAAAAAAATGTAACTCTTGACCTATGAAGTAAAAGACTGTCGTGTTTTGGGTTTGTATTTTTTTAAAACTAATTATTACATTGGGTAAGACTTGTTCTCAGACATTCCCAAGACAAATGAATAGTATCTTATTACAACATCACCACATCCTGTATTTTATTGTAAAATCTAACTTCTGAGTTGTCACTGATGTATTTCCTGAAAATTAACTGTAGAATGTTAATTTTTTTGTTTATTCCACAAATAATTTAGCCATTCAAAATATTCTAAGTATACAGATTACATATACAAATTAAGTATACAGATTTCATAGTAAATGGTAAAGTTAGCGTCACCTTTCATGTTGGTACCGCAATGAAACAGCTATGCTAAAACCAAAAATATTAACTTGCTTTCTTATACATTAAAAATTCAATGGAGAATTTTAATATAAATCAATATGACAAAATAAGGCATGGGGTTAATTACCTTCCAAAACATTATTTGATCCAGTGTGCAAATGACACAGATTACATAATTATATTTAAAGATTCTACCCGGATTCATAAACAGCTTTTGGCTAAAGGTGTTGTCTTGATACCCAGAAGCAGTTTGAGGTATAGCAAAATTACAGGATTATGAATGATAACACATCAAGAAGTTCTACTTCCTCTTCATATTTCTATAATTAACATCATTTTTCCTTATTCTCAATTTGCGCTACTTCCATCTTTTGATGTGAATATTTTACTTTCCGCAAGTAGTGAACAACATGACAGTTCATCTTTATTTCATTCTAGCAGGCACCCCAGATCTTATCCAGGTATATAACAATACATCATACAGCTATGTATCTATGTATACCACTCCCATTTAAATGTACTTTCACTGACCTGGTGAGCTAAGTTGCTTATAAATCATCATCACTACAGGTGTTTCTTGCCCCAAGATATGCAAGAATCAAACACTTCCATATGAAACAGCTTTTCCAACAAAATTACATTCAAGATTGAAACCAAATGTTAACTAATAAAATAAGTAAATAAGTAAAACTGTTTTCATGGAATCTTAGGACTTGAAAGGACTCAAGACATCATCTAGACCACCTTCTGTCCCAAAATAGTATGAAGTCTACCTAAGAAATTGCTGGAAATGTCAAGAACGATGGATTTTCCACCATCTCAGGAAATGTATTCTGTTCCCCTCCATCTTAATTTACCAAGTAACCAATTTAATTTATCTGCATTTATACATCTTATTCACAAGAGACATAAATCAATTTTGTTTTTTTACAACAGCCTTTTACATATCAAAGAACTGATATAAAAGTTTGCCTTTTTAAGTGAAGACCAGTTCCACTCATCTTTCCTTGTAAGTCACATTTCCTAAACACTTAAACTTGCTATTCACCTTGGTGAATTCTCTTCAGCTGGTCCACATATTCCCTTAAATATGACAACCGAAACTGATCATACCAATCCTAAATAGACCATACTGATTACTTCACATGTCATGCAGGATGTCATCCTCATTATGCAGCCTGTAAGATAGCTGCCTTTCTTATAACTTTGTAGCACTGTCAACTTACATTGAACCTTAGTGCAATATAACATCAAGATCTTTTTCTACAGAACTGTTACTTACCCAATTGTTGCCATCATGGCATTTAGGCAGCAGATCTCCTAAATTCTAAGCGTAGGAACTTGCTGACATCCCTGTTACTTGTATTCTACTTTTTCCCCCCCCTTAGCTGGCCTCTGAGCTTGCAAACATAATTTTCAACTTCAATCCTGCCCTTGAATAAAACTTCAGTGCCCTCCAGCCTCATCTCAAATGCAAATTCAATGAGTAGGTCTTCTATTCCATCATCCGGACCATTAATGAAAATAGCAAGTAGCAACTGACCCAAGACTGATTCCTGCTGAACCCTACTCAATAACATCCCATTTTGAGAGAAAAGTATCAATACCTAACTCCAAATACTTCTACAAAACAGACGAGTACCTGCCTTACAGTAGATCTATGAAGACTAGATTTTATCAGCCTGCTTCCAAGAATGCAACAAGAACCTCAAAGTCAAGAATATATATCAAACTGCTTCTCCTCTAGCCACAAGGCCTGCTAACACTCTGACAGACAGAAATTAAACTCATTTGGTAGAACTAGCCCATGACAAATTTGTTTTGACTATTAATCATCTTGCTTGTCAGGTTTTCTAGCAATACTTTTGATATTTGTGATAACATTTCTTTTATGGGAACTGAACCAAAGTTGACTTCTTGGATTGGATTTGTGTTGCAAGGTTTTGGTAGCGAGGGGGGGGGGGTGTGTGGTATTACAGGGGCAGCTTCTGTGTGAAGCTGCTGGAAGCCTCC
>JANZLQ010000002.1:12491816-12538209 GCA_026212715.1 Elanus axillaris
AGAAGTTCATGGAGGACTGTCTCCCGTGGGAGGGACCCCACGCTGGAGCGGGGGAAGAGTGTGAGGAGTCCTGCCCCGAGGAGGATGAAGCAGCAGAAATACCATGTGTGATGAACTGACTGCAACCCCCATTCCCCGTCCTCCTGCAACACTGGCAGGGGGTAGGTAGAGAAGCCGGGAGTGAAGTTCTGCTCAGGAAGAAGGGAGGGGTGGGGGGAAGGTGTTTTGAGATTTGGTTTTATTTCTCATTACCCTACTCTGGTTGATTTGTAATAAATTGAGTTAATTCTCCCCAAGCTGAGTCTGTTTTGCCCATGACAGTAATTAGTGAGTGATCTCTCCTGTCTTTATCTCGACCCACAACCCTTTGTTATATTTTCTCTCCCCTGTCCAGTTGAGGAGGGGAGAATGATAAAATAGGTTTGGTGGGCACCTGGCATCAAGGCAGGGTCAACCCATCACAGTCTTTTTGGTGCCATAACTCTATCTCAGCCAGACCCAATACACTTATCTATATATATTGTACCTGATTTCTCTCCCTTCTCAAAGATAGGCACTGATTGTACCTCATTTCTCTCCCTTCTCAAAGATAGGCACTGATTGTACCTGATTTCTCTCCCTTCTCAAAGATAGGCACTGATTTTTCCTTCCTCTATTCTTTCACACCTTAACTAGCCTTCCAAAAAAAGTTCCAGTAGTAATGTGGAAGTCCTGAATAATTCATTAAGGACCAGTAATATAAAACCCCAATACAGATACATTAGGTATGTTATTTTGCTGTCAAATGGATCGCTTGCATGTCTATTGCATATGGCAGTCTAGAGTAAGAAAATTAAATTGGCTCTCAATGAGCCAGACTGTCAGAAAAATGTGCTCAGCATATAATGCAGGTAATGATCAATTCTTGCTATTGCAATCAATTGCAAGTAGTTCCTATTCAGTCATTGTGTCACTGTAAGATAGTTACATTAAAAAAAAAAAAAAAGGCAGCCACTAGTAAAGCAGTGTAGTATTCAAGTCATTGATTTTCTTCAACTAACCTGACAAAGCTGTTTCAATCATTTGCAAAAGAGCTCATTCACATTTGTGGTTGAGCTTTACTCATCTCTCCTTTTCCTGGACGGTGAAACATTGACATGACACTAATCCCGAGCAGCTGCTTCATACAACGAAAGGAATTTGTTATGGAAAGCTATTTAAAAAGTGCAAGTAGCCAATTAATAAGCAAATGTATAATTTAACAAAAACTTTACCAAATGCTTGAATTCTTTCCTGATATAGTTACATTAATTTTGATGAAAATTTTAAACTGCAGTAAAAGCCAAATTATTTATCTGATTTCCTTTCACATGGAACATGGACAACTGAAGCTGTACAGCATGAAGCCTAACAAGGCACACGGAACATTCTATCAGTGATTGTCAGATAAATGACACTACTGCACTACTAGCCTCAGCTGCCCCACCATCAGTATTTAGTATCACACAACGACACAACAAAGCAGCTTTCAGATGCACATATCACCAGAATATTACATTTCAGAAAACTTGCAGAAAATGTTATCTGATGTATACAGCCCACCTACCAAGGAATTTTGGTTGGGCCAGAATGAAGCACATAATCAGAGACCAACAGTAATCAGAGTCTACTGTGCCAACAAAGTGAAGGAGTGCAAAGTAGAAATTACCTGAGCATGACACAAACATGCCAGCCTCCTGAATACAAAAGCTTAAGTTCTGGACTTGTTTGTAACAAGGCTGAAGGATTTTTAGTATGTTGCCAGTTAATCTGATTATATGATAAACATTTTCTTTAATTTTAATCTACAGAATTCCATTTTCTGAATGAGCACATAGGAAGATACCCATAGTACTTCTAAAGTCGACATCTAAATCTACATGTATAGCCTAAAATCAAAGCTCTTTCATTTTCAACAGACAGTGTGTCTTTTTTATATTGCACTAAACTCATTGGTAAGAATATGAAAGATTAATCAAAAAGGCAGTCAAAACAAGTCTGAAAATCTCTTCAGATTTGAATCAAACCAAAACTCTTGGAAAAAAAAACCTAGCGGTAAATCACAAAATTTAATTGTGGTGGTGGGTTGTTTTTTTTAACCTGAGGAAAAAAAAAAGAAAAACAAAATAGCCCAAACAATAAAAAACTTGTGTAGTACACTTACTAAGGTGAGCCAAAACAGCAACAATACTCATGTGAAGCATACTGGTTGTTCTAGTGTTCACTAAAGGCTTTGCAACACTGTAATTCTAGAAACTGTAATCAAATGTTTAATTGCTGGGATTGTTGAAAAACATCCCATTCTACAGACTTATAAAGGTTATTTCCCAAGGCTCAGAACACTAACATATTTTCACAATTATTCATGCTTTCACACAATATGTGATTCTCTGTTTTCTGGAACCATGCCAGTAGCTTTAGGAGTGGTTTCCTCTTCTAAAGTTACCTCTGTATAACTTCTGGAACATGCATTGCAGCTGCAGTTCAGAATTTTTCCCCAATTCTTTTATCAGGCTTCAGGAGTTACACATAGATGGAAAAAAAACCACTATGCTTCAAGGCATTCAAGGAAGACTTAGTTCTTTTTTCATTCCCTCTCCCTGCTGGATCAACCTACCTTAATAACCAAAGCTACCTACTCATTTCCTAGTTACTTTCCAGTATCTCACAAGAAGATATTCCAATCACCATTTGATTTATCAGACACTAAATAGGTAGATTAGGAATTTTCAGCAGGAAAAGGGGTGAGCAAGTATAGGGAAAAAGAATTCCATAAAAACATGATGAATTCAGTGGCAAGGACTAAGGGGCATTAAATGAAATCAGTAGACAGTAGGTACAACAGGGAAAGGAATCTTAAGTTGTAGAACTTAATGCTATACATAGTAAATGTTCAAAGACAAAACCTTCGACACTTATTAAACAAAGCACCACTCTTCGGTTCAGAAAGTCCTTCAGCTGCAGATTGTTAGAAGCTAGGAAAGTAACATGAGAAAGTATCATTACTTGTTTGCCTCATTTTTATACTCTTTAGCCATTTGCTTCTGGACACTTGATAAGAGGCGTCTGACAAGACAAGAAGGTCATTGGTCTAAGCAGTATGGCCATTTTTAAGGTCTAGTAAAAGCTGCTAAACAGATGTGGAAGATGCTGAACAGCAAGGAATTTACAAGAGAGATGAAAACCCCTGTTTGCTTAGAGTCTATTACAAATTTTTAAAATAGCTTTTTTTCTTAATCTATTAAGTATTGATTTAAAACTATGATTTTTTTTTCTTTTAGATATATAATGTCACTAAGTCAAGAATTTTGGAAACAGAGGGGTAAGTCTTCATTCTTATAAGACATGTTTTAAATGCTCAGGAGACAAAATTCAGGATCTGATTAAATACCTCCAAATGTAATGTCCCATAAGACTCTCAATCCAACATAATACTTTTTAAAACATGATGTTTAGCTTGCAAGGACTCCACTCCTTGTCTTTTTCAATATTTCTTCAATCGCCAACTTCATGTTTCCTAATGAAAAATGCTCATAGAGCAAGCATTAGAAAAAAAGAAGAAACCTAGGTTGTGTCTAAAAAGCAAGAAATTCCAAGACAGCTCTATACCTTAGTATAATTGCTTACTAGACATGTTTTGTAGTGGATGTAGTTTAATTAGGGGCAGTCATTTTGTCGTGGTTTATCTACACACTCCCTACAACCACACAGACAAGCCCTGGGACTTACCATTAAAGCAGAACATATGGTTCTCTTTTCCTTCTGAGTATAAGGTAGAAGTGTATAACATATGAAAATGGTACGTCTTAACAACCTTGGAAAATGAAGGGGATTGTTAAGTGTAATAACTGCAGTCAAATACATTTATGTTTTCAAAACAGCAAAAGAATCAATAATTACTTTATTTAACTTGCAAAACAATTGTACTTAAATATTTAGATTGCCTAACTCATTCTTCTAACTTTCTAGGTTCCAGGTATCTAAAGAGTACAACTCAATTTTTCATTTGTAAACTTAGAAACAAACCTGAGTAGAGAAGCCACAGAAGGCAAACCAGAAATGCAACAGTATGAAAGCAAAGTTTCTGTAGAAGAAATAACACGAGAAGTTGCACATTCTCAAACCAGAATGCCTGCCATGAGTCTGCAAGAGCCTCTGAAGGTATTTGAACTGGGCCAACAGTCACTGGCCAAGACTGCTTCCATTCCTTCCTGGCCACTGATGCCAACTCCTATGTGTGCACCTGCTCGCAAGGAGAGAGGAAACTTACTTCCACTAAACAGCTGAAAAACAGACGTCAGCTTATTAAGCTACTACATAGACAGTTTCAGACGAAAGATATAATTACTGTCAATGGAAAACATCATCCTAAACTACAGGAAATTTTAAATAAGAGCCAAAAGCGTTTATCAAAGAAGAAATGGTCTTACATCAACACTTGCTTTCATGACTCGCTTACACAGCCCCTCCCACCACAGCAGCTTAAGAAGCAAACTGTGCAAACTTACTTTTTGTTATGATTGTTTTTTAACTGATCTATGGTTTCTCTTTCTCCTTCCACATCCTCTTTAATTCTTCCCCTTTCCATTGTTGCCTCTGGAAGGCCATTTCCTAATTCTTCACCCCAAAATAGATGAACAAATGTAACTTAACTTTATACTAACTATAATATTTTCCAGCATAGACGGCAACAGCAAAACTTAAAATAAAACTGTTACAGAATGACCCATTTCATTAATATTTTGTGGAGTCCTATTCTGCTATTTTTCCTGCTTCAACAATATGCCATTGGAATTTGAGGTTCTGACAAATTCACTGGGCAAGGCTAGTAGGAGCAAGATGAAACAATGTAAGCAACTCAGGCTTTATTCATCATGAAGTCATCTTGTATCATTTTAAGACCGCCCATCAATTAATTAGAAAGGTATATATTTACTGTATGGTGTCACATATCTATTGTACTGTAAAAAAGGAACTTCCAAGTATCTGATAGTAAGATAAATAGAGCAGCTACTAACATTAACTTAAGTATAAATAATTTTCTATGCTTAACAGTATCTAATGCTCTGATCCTGCCAATGCTGCATTCTTAATAGGAACATCAGTCAGTTGGGAAGTTTTACAGGCTATCAAAACATAATATTTAATACAGTAGCTCTCTACTTTCTTGAAACATTAATACTGAGATGCCTGCATGCAACTAAATGAGACCCAAATAGGGATATCCTCTTCTGCATTCTGAGGTCCATGATGCCTCTGAACAGTAACGTAGTAGGAGTTGTAACATGTCCAGCATTTGGTAGGTAGTTCAGCTCCGAGTGGGTAAAATAACCACATTTTTGTGTATAGACTTGGGTTATTTTTATTCCAAAAAGCCAGCTAGGAGCAAAGTAAAGCAATGAAAGAAATATTTCAGCTAACAGCAGAAGATGCACCATTTGTTATTCAAAAATTCTCTTTAACACAGGACAAAAGATGAGCTTTCAGGATGGTAGTTAAGAGGATTCAATGCAGTATTTAGTGAATGACTTGAATGAAAAGGAAGTCCATGATGGCAGGCAGAAAATAAGAATTCTATTCATACTCTCAGCGGCTACATTGGCTGTGTTCTACATCTTAACATGTAGGTCATGAAAAAAAATGGGCAACAGTAACAGCTATCAGCCTCCTTATTTGAGAAAAACAGCCAACTTGTTCAAGTCCTTCAGTCATATTCTATTACCTATGTTTAACAAACACTTGTAACTAGCAGTAACCTTGCATTTTAGGAAAATAATATGCATTTGGAAGGTATTGTGGAAGCTATAATTTCCCACATATTTAGAAGGCGACCAAAGCTACAGGACTAAAATAAACCATAAAGGACTAGTAAACACAAAGAAAATGCACATCTTTGAGACACAGAGTGGAGGAAGCCACACAAACAACTTTGAATGGTTGCCCTGTTCTTTTGCTCTTTTCTAGGCATCTGCTCTTGGTCACTGCTAAAGATAGGTCCCTGGATTAGACAGATACTTGGTCTGACTCTCTAAGTTCACCCCACACAAACTAATTTCTTTCATCGTGGTTCCTTTCAAGTGCCAAATAATGGTATAATGGTTGATCCAAGTTTTTATTTTTTCCATAAAAGGAAAAACAATTCTTCAAATAAAAAAGGTCTAAGTAACAGTCCTGCTATAAATACAAATTTGTTAATAAACCATCATTTTAATTGACATTTTAATTTCTAAATTTCCCCTTACTTTTGATCACACTGATGTCGTTAGCTCCTTCTCCTTCTGCCAATATGACTGCCTTCCCATGTTTCTTAATCAGCTCTGAAACTCATGCTTTTTGTAAAGGAGTGACTCAACAGCAAGTCACAGGTTTACACATACAGTCAAGTTCCAAGAATTTTCTCCAAATCAGCCTCAATAGCAAGAGCCTGAAAACTTCTGGTAAGTCAGCTGGTTTCGTAACTGTTATAAGATGACATGATGTTGGTCATTCCTTGCATTTAATGAGTAGGATATCTTCTTTTGTAGCAAAGGCAAAGGAATTTTAAGCAACTGAAGCATACAGCAGAAAACCTCATTCAGCATTATAAATTGTCCTCTTATGTGTATATAAACATATATAGCATATATAATTCTCAACACACAGACAATAAGATTATAAAACACATTTTCTTGCAAAAGACTTTGATTTCACTTTTACCTCCTAAATGTTAAAAAGAACACAACTCCCTAAAATTGGCTACCTGAGAAAAGGATTCAGCTTTCCAGCTGACACTGTGAGAATTAGAGTAAACAAAAAGACTTCCTAAATTGAACTATCAACAAAATAGGTATTTAGTACAGGAACATGCATTTCTCAGATTCAGTACTGGAAAGAATGGCCCGTTGTTAACTTTTGCAATTATTACATAATGTTCAGCCCTAACCTCAGACAGTTCTGTTCTGGATTTTTATTTAATACTACAGCTAACCATATAGGGAACGTGGCCAGGAACACAAATTCTGTAGCATCTGCATATATATCATGGAACCTCAAAAGTTTGAGTGCTGTAAATCACAGGCTATAGCAGTGAAATACGAGGAAAAAATACACAGAAACAAGGAAAGCATGCATTGCAGAATCAAGAAGAGTCAGAAAAACAGGTGGAAACTAGAACTGCTAACTTGTATCTTCTAATGCAGCTATGTTATCACAATGAAGCCTGAAGCTCTATTAAATTAGTAAACAAAAACACTTTGATTTTTGTTCAAGAGTTCAAACCCCAAGTACATGAAAGGAACACAAGCTTGTTCTTATGACAGGAACCAGATATTCTAATCAAAGCAAATTGTTTTGGCATTCCCATAAAATGCTAATATTTAGAAAATCCACTGGAGGTAACTTAGTGACATTAATTTGATGTAGTAATGACTTTAAGGTCAAGCTGTGCTCTTAAGTAAAATGAGAAAAAATATTTGTACTACATCTGCCTACTTGCATTTCAGTTAATTGGCATTGGTCCTGTGCTGCTACTCCCACATAAGCACTTAATAATCAGCAATGGTATATTTTAATTAAGAATGGATAAAATTGTGTGAAGCATTTTTTACTACAAGACCCTCTTTAGTAAAATTTATTTTAAAGAGCTGTACAGAATACTAGTTTTGTTTCTTTTCTAAGCAATCTTAAAACCTTTTTTTTTAAGATTAGAGCAGTTTTGGAAAAAAAATGGCTTTCCTGGAACAGAACAAATATAAAACTGGAATAGGAAATGAAAGGACAAAACATGATAAACCTACTTATGAGGCCATAACCATTAACTACTAAGGTGTTAATTAATTAACTACCAATTACAGCTTGTCCCAAAATAAGCCCTGGTTTGACTTTTGCACTTTTTCCACAGAGTAGCTGAGAATCGTAAAGTTCTTGAGTTTGTCCAAATAGGTATTCTTTTGCTTCCTTTAAAGAAAAAAAAGAGGGGGAGAAAGGAACATGTCCACCTGTCACCAGAGAGTTGTCTACAGATCTGGCTCACCTTTAACTTCGAAGTTATTTCTTAGTTTAGCATTAGAATTATTTTTTGGCATAGGATCTCTTTGGTTTTGCTTTCTAAATGTTTTGTGTAGGTTTAAAGTTGTGGCTAAGATAATGCTGTTCAGTAGAAATTTACTAAAACTGAATGTTAATCTCATTGTTAGGATGCTTGTTGGATGAATATACTGTAATGCTCTAGAAGTAGAAAAGGAATAAGAAAGGATAAAATTATAAATTGAAATAAGGACAACAGAATAAGCACTGGGTTACATGAGCTTACTTGACATTCTTCTGAGTCTATTGGATTGCTTTTTGACCAAGGAAATTTTCTCACTCCCAAGGGAAATTAAACACTTGTTGGTAAGTTGTTCTACAAAGTCACACTGATAAAGCTGCAAATTAAAGTGTATTTAGAAGCTCTCCTTGGATGGGACGCTATTACAGACAGAATGTGCATAGGGAATTTTTTAGAAGTATTTCCTGAATTTCTTATTCCTATGACATAACACTTAATTAAGAATGTTTTGTCACAATACACGCTAGCTGACCAACTAACTATATAGACAATTAGTTAGTTGGTAGACCATTATAGCAGCCGGACACGTCTGAGAGTGCTTATATATCTCAGAAAGGGAGCTCTTTATTAAATTAAATTGATGTCTGTTATTTTCCCTTTTTTGCACTTTTAGTAACTGTTAGTATCGGAATAAATAACATGCTACAGATATCTAGTGTTGAATTTTTGTTATTTTATCTTCGAACTTACTCAGCTTACTTTTTCAAATTTTAATATAGGCTTAAAGGAAACTAGTCTCAGCATACCCAAATTCTAAAAGAGGGCCACAACGCTAGGTAGATCCAGTCTTCATAGATCATGTCTTGATGCTTTATTCCAGGAATTTATGTATGTTCCTCAAAAGTTACCAATTCAAAGAATAAGCCTGTACAAAAGTAGGGAGTATCAACAGCAGTCACCAGCAGCAGCTGTAAGGGCAGTAGCAACAACAGTCAAGAAACCCTAAAACAAGCGTTGGTGGGAAGAGGGGCGCTTGTCCTTTGCCCCTCATGCCCAGCTTTTGCAGGAAGCCTTCGAACTTCCCGCTGAGGCGGAGCACTGGGAGTGTATTTGCACGGGGCGGCGGTGCCGTGCGGTGAGTGGGACGGCCCGGCGAGCGGTAGGCGCGGGAGCCCAGGAGGGCCCGCCGCACCGAGGGAGGTAGCGGCTGCCCCGCGAAAGGCCACTCCTGTTCTCGGCGGGCCACCTGCTGGTCGAACTTGTGATGAAAGGCAGCAAGTCCAGTCCAAAATCGCCTCCCTGCGGGACAATTGTGCTAAAAGGGAAAGTTCAAAACTGACCTCTGTATGAAGGTGAGCAGCTAGACACGCCTTGACTGATACACAAAAGCGTATCAGAAAGTTATTAGCTAAAGGGGGAAACTACTTTTTTACATTTCCATGGATTTCCAGTCTTTAAGAGTAAAAGTTTATTAATAAAGTTAGTACTTTCACGTCCAAGGAAGATGCACATTCACTAACTAATAGCACGTTTGAGATGGATCTTTCAGTGTGTAAAAACAGTCTTTATGGCAATTCTAACAGTGGAAATTACTACAGGATTACACAAACATTATTCAAAGCTTCACAGTGAACGAGGTAGAGAAGGGAATTGGTAGGACTCAAGCCAGAAATCATGTGTCCACTCATTCACCAGAAAGCCTCTCCGTCCTCAACGACTCTAAATATTTAAAGTTTCATTTATACAAAAATTGCCTAAATTATTCCCCAGAAATAACTAGGATGAATTCTGGGTTTCTTACCTAATTCAGCTCTTACATTTAGTGCAGATGAATCTTTCTTTTTTCCTCTTCATTTTTCTTTGAAAGTTGTTCATTCTGAAGAGGAGTGAAATGCAAATCAGGCTCACTTGTATGTTTACAGATGACTTCATAGAAATGGTGGAATTCAAGTGAATTAAAATACCTGATGGTAGCACTGACCACTAATATTTTTAAATTTTCCTATCTATCATTTGTTAAACTGCATCATGTTGCTTGGTACAATAATACACATCACTAGCATTCGGGCTGCTATATTATATAGAGAAAAAAGTCTGTGATAATACATATTGCACCCCCATGAATCTTATACTAACATATTTGCAAGAGAAAGAGAATCATTATACTTATTTTATACTGTTCTTATTCTGACAATATGTTCCCTCAAGTCCTAATCTTCCACGATTAGTATTCATCTGGATTTTCCTCCTGTATTTTGCCTCTGCTTGTCCAACTATTTCCAATAACTTATGAAACAATAAAATTTAGTAAAACTGATTCAGTCTAAACTATGCATTTTGCTATAACCTATAATATCACATACACATTACAAGCAGAAAGAGTAAATCTCGCAAGTATGTTTTTTCCATTTTTAGATTTATAGTATATTAACTATAAAACTAAGACTTGAAATGCCTATAATACTTATTTCAGTTAAAAACCTTGAAAAAAAAAAATCACATGCTGATAGGAGACTGGTTATGCTCTGAGGGTTATAAGATCTAACGAGTCTACTCTGAGTATACCTGAGCCTTATAGCTCCCGCAACAGGCTGTTCAAAGGCGCTTGAGTACTCTTCAGGAATCTATTATCAATATAACACCTGTAGAAGAAGAGAAGTTCTTCGTGTATGCACAGGTAGGCTGTTAAGAGGCTTCTGGACTGTTAGGCATGGCAAAGCTGAATATTATAGTCTAGGAATCTTTGTTGTTTGTGGCACTTGTCACTTTTCAGATGTCACCGTCCGCACTGATGAGAACGCTCACACACCATCTCCAAAGAAAAATAAGCACACCGTCATTTTAAAACATTTTTAAAACAGCTAGGAAGTGGCTTCAGCAGCCAACTGTAAGTGCACACTATGTTTGACATGCAGAGACAGCATCTACCGTACACATGCTGCACAACCGATTGTTGCACAAGCAAACTAAGCCTGCCTCCCTGCGCGCAAAGGCCAGCTAGCAGTGCCCAGGTCCACAGCATGACCAGACAGCAGCTACAGCAACAGCAGGTGGTGACTTCTTGA
Organism: Elanus axillaris; assembly: GCA_026212715.1. Taxonomy (NCBI): domain Eukaryota; kingdom Metazoa; phylum Chordata; class Aves; order Accipitriformes; family Accipitridae; genus Elanus; species Elanus axillaris. The sequence goes on from JANZLQ010000002.1 coordinate 12,502,926, forward strand.
GCTCTAGTCAAGTAAGAGCTACGCTTTTCCTGAAATAGTCTTCCTCAGAGCTAAGGTGGAACCAGACTGAAAAGGAGCAGTCTTAATTATACTGCCTGTCAGCAACCCATGCCCTTTCTGATGGTCAAAAGAAAGCCAACTGACCGAAATGCAAAAATCACTATAGGATGGCAAATTGCAATAGATGCAGACACTGAAGCAGTTAATAGGCAAGTACAAGCACTGACCGAAATATTCTGACAACAGTGTGCTCTATTTCCTTCTTAGAGTTTTCTATCATTTATTACTACAGTATCTCAGCACCATTTATATTAGGGAAGTCCTATTCACACTAACTCCCAAAAAAGGGTTAATCGCTCCTTACATTTCTTCTTTTGCAGTGAGGTACACCCCTGGAGATAAAAGCTTATTATATGAAAAAGCCACAATCCACTTGTGGAACTGTCCCATCCTTCAAAATTAATAATTGAAAAAAAAAATCTTACAGACAAAAGTTGTAGACAAGTAATTAAAGATTGTATTTAGAAAGAGGTAGAACTCAAACTTCATTTAGGCAATGACAAAGGCTGACTATTCTTGAAGCTGTCTTTGCATCATTAATAGCCTCCTTTGAACATAGTTTTTGTATGTACTTCTAAGACGACTGGCAAATAACCAAACCATGGGACCATATGGGCTTCAAGACACTTCAATACTTGTGCAATATTTTTCATATATTTAAAACAGTGGAAAAGGAAGTTTTCTCTAGAAAGCTAAATAAGCCAAAACAAGTCTGCATAGTTCTAGTTCAACTGACAAAATTAACAGGATCTTACTGAAAGGATTTTTTTTTTTTCCTCTGAAAGAAAGGAATTCATTTGGACTATTTAGTCTGGAAGGACAGAAACAGTGTTGCTCATATTTATTTACCAGAATTCAGGTGCTTCACCACTATGCGACCAGCCATTGTGAAAGTCTCCATCACACCTGTCAGCATATGATGGAAGTAACTGATATTCATGGCAGTTTGAGATATTAATGCCAGTTTAATGTGATGCCAATTAAAGTGACTTTGTTTCACTGTTCATTTATCCTGACAATATCTCATTATCATAACACTATAAATTATCCAATATAGTTACATTATTTTTTATACTTATTTTAGGACTGAAGATGCCCTTTCACCTGAAATACATAACTATTTTTTGTAGTACGGCACTTAATGTACACCATTTAAATTAGGCTCCTATTATGGTACCGACTGTACAAATATATCTGCAAAAGGTTAAGGAATTTTCAGTCCAAATACACAAGTCAGCAGAGTAAAGAAGCAGCAAGAATGGCATTGAGAGGAAAATGAAAATCAAGGGAATAACAGATTAAAAACCAGATATCCTCATAGTTCTATTTCGGGATATCACAAGCTCCATTCTTTATTACAGAACACATTGTCTTGTCAGTGTTACTCAGAATCAAAAAATAGAATTCTATGGAATCAGTTTTACAATAAATTGCATGCTTCGCTAAATTTAGAGATTTAGAGCTTGTTATTAAGGGTTAATATTCAATTTAGAATATGAGTTCCAAGAACTTTCATCATAAACCAGAATCAACATAATATCCAGAGAATATAAAAGAAAGTTTGTAACAACATGCAAAATGACTAAATGTACTGTCCCATTAAATCTCACCTAATATCATATATATTCTCTAAAGATATATTACAATCATACACAAAGAACAACCTCCCAAAGCACAGATGAGTAGCCTCTGCAAGTATTGTACATGCCCATCAGTAGAACCATTTGCAGAGTTATCTTTCTCCAAAGATACCTGCGTAAAGCACAATATGGCCAGTATTCTGTATCAGATACTTCAGAGTTATTCTTTAATCAAACTATGCTACAATAATAGCAGTTACAATAATGATGAAGATATTCAGGGAAATATAGTTTCTATTAACTTATGCTCATCATAACTGTTATGTTAACTTTGAAAATTAGGAAATAGTTACTAAAATATAAGCGAAAAAGAGGAACTTTAATCTAGATTAATCATCATGAAGCCATCAAAATAAGTCTGACACCCAAATTCATTAGTATTAGAGCTATAAGAAATTGTATTAAATGTTGACAGAACAGTCTGCCATTAAAAGACTTACACATTACTGTTTCATGGCCAAGTGAATTAGGTTTTCATTGCAATAAGCCCTGAGATCATTTTGAGCCTTAGTTAACACCCAGTAAAAAAAAGGATATAGTTAGGTAAATATTGGCCAGTATACATAGATACGTATACCCTTCTGCCAAATTGCAAGAATTCCAAACAAACATATTAAGAAATAGATGTGATTATGATTTTCTTCCTTCACATTAATATTCCAAAGACCCATGCCCATTACAACTGCACTGGGGAAAGTCCTAAGTCCCACTGGACTCAAAAAACACAGACAACTTTTCCTGAATATCAACATTACTATTCACATGAGGAGATTCAAAACTTGTACTTTTACTGCACTCTTCTGCACAAAGCATTTTTATTAAGCAAGATATACTGCATTATTTATAACTTAACATTTCAGTGAGTAAATGCCTTTGAAGTGCAAAGATCATGAGCAGTTTTGTGGTTAAAAGGCAAAAGTACATCAGGAAATGTTTTCACCTTAAACAGATGTCAACAAATCAAGCTGTTGTATGCTCTACCACTAACAACAATGTAGCTTTATCATTCCCTGTATTCTGGTATAAGATATTACAATGAAAAAACAAAGAGGAACATTAAACATAAAAAATGTATGGACTACAAACTAAGAAAGTTTTGTAACAGAATAAATGAAATATTAAGGGAAAACCATACTTGTTTGGGGAAAAAAAAATTGCAGGAGTGTTGGGGAGAGAGTGGAAGGAAGGGAGAGGGGAAGAGCAAAAAAGAGAAAGGAGAGAGACTGAAGACACAGGTGCAAGCTGACAGAAAGAGGTTAAAGGAACACATCTTGCCAGCCATCGTCACCTAAGTCAGTGAGTGAATGCTGTACAATACGTTGTGGTTTCAGCCATACCACCATGTTGTTCCCTTATGCAGAAGGCAGCTGTACCCTCGCCACACAAACATGCAGCCCTCTCTTTACCCTACACAGTGTGGAAACTCAAGGTTTTAGTTCTAAGGAACTGTAAAAAAAGATCAGATGCTTATGATTCCAGCTTTGCTTCCATATAAATCATGTTGGCCTTCTGGAAAAGATTTAAAGAAAGCCAAGAAAGCTCTATTACAGAGAGGAAAACAATAGTTACGTTTGTAACCCATAATAAGTATATGTTATGATGGTTTAGTAATGTCACAGGCATATTTTAAAAATCACGGAATGGTTTGTATTAAATGTGGACACTTACAGAAAACACGAATTCTTAAAGAAAGAAATGAGAATTTTATTCAGTTTTCCTTTAAGTTCACATTAGGGTAGACCCCTGAAAACAAGAAGAGAGCACACTTTAAACTGGGTAATACGTATTCACGTTCATAGCCTTGCACTGATTTCAAGCTGGGAATTCTGAGATATGGATTACTTGCACAATGTAAATATTCTAAGTGGTTTAACTATTAGCATAAAACCTCAGAACCCTTATTATTTAAGTAGATTCAGCTCTCTAATCAGCTCTGGGAACATAAAATACTTAGAATATTTGGCTAACTTCACAGGAAGAAAACATTCTAGTCCTGATTCAGAAAGTCCTCCTGCATTTACGTATGCTTACACTAAAGAAGAATATTCAAACAATGTAATTTTAAGCCTCAAATTAAAGTTGAATATGTTGACTATTTAAGGGGGTTTCTGAATTAATATCTCAATTAGAAGCACATACACCAAAGACAATTGGATGCCAAAGACATTAATACTCCATCGGATGGATGAAGATGTTAAAATACAATGGTATCTTCCCCTTAACAATAAAGCTTTATCTGATCATCTCGATTTCTAAGTGAAACAAGAATTTAAATCAAAAATATAATCATTTTTATTGGGGGTTGTATGTGGGGCGTTTTTTTAAAGGGTTGTTTAATCTCCCAGGTCTAATTACGGTTTTATTGTACAGACCAATAAAAAAATAGCCATTACACAGAAATAGCCCAAGTTTATTTTTAAGAAGAGGATATCATTATGAAAAACAACATGATTTCACTATGAGAAAGGATGTGTAACATGCAGTGAAACTTCCAGTCCAGTTTCACTTACAGATCCAGTTCTCAGTTCGTATTATTTGGTTCAAAGTTTCATAGGAAGTATATAGTTTCACAAAGTTATCAATATTTTGGGTTGTAATTTCACAAGTTGCAAGGCATAGCTAATCTTTGCATGACCCTGGGCATTTTTAAATCTCAGGTGTGAGAACTTAGCTTTAGCTTAAGCTTATTTCACTTTCAAACCAAGTAACAAGGTTCAGACCATCTTAGTTTGCCTACAGGCCTTGCTTTCAAAAGTCTTATTTCCTTTCTTGAGTATTTCCTCCCTACTTTTCTTATATTCCTCTTTCTGCTCTCTTTCCTGTTGACAGAGACTGGACAGTTTTTCTTGAATCACTCATTTGTTTCCCTGAAAGCAAGAGAGCAACAGCTCTAGAAAGACAGACTGAAGTCACAAGTGGATTAAAAAAAATCTTTATATGTTAATGAATATGTATTAAACAGATATTTATCTATTATGGAGAAATAAGTGTAAGAACAATACAATGGAAAGGATTCTTTTAGACATGTTTATCTATAAGAATTTTCAATAAAAAAGTTGGAACCTTACCTATAACAACTTTTTTCAGAGTACCTTCCAAAATTGATGGTAATTAAAGTTCAAAAGGGAACCAATTAATTATTGGTGTAGTCTTTACATCAATCATCCTAGCATCAGCAATGAAACTGCTCCTTCCACAAATGTTGTTACAATAAAGATTTTTTAATTATTATTTTTAATTAAAACAAGCAGGATGAATAAAGGAACTAAAGTGGCCCACCTGAATTTTGCCAGGTTATATAGTAGCTTATAAAAGGCTACCTCCAGTTGACTTAGATGATGCAAAACCAAGACAGAATATCTGATCTTTTTTGAGTAGAAACACAAGGCAAAGCAATCTGAGCACTTCAAAGACAAAGATCACCTAGTACATGGCACTTGTATCTGTACGTTTTGTCTTGATAATCATTTTTTCCGCTTTTTTTTTTTAAATAATGGAGTAAAACAATGAGTACATAAATTAAATGAAATAGTAATGTTCATACTGTGTGCTGTGAGATTAGCATGCAACATCACTGGCAAGAGCAAAAAAGAGTAGAGCCATAAGAGATGTAAAGATTTATATCTGATTAGAATTTACTGAAATAGCTCACCCAGAAAACACATTCACAGAAAAAACTAATACTTCACTATTGTAATTAATTTTATTATGTTATCTTGAAAGCTCAGAAAAGTTAGTTATAAAATTACCTACTAGTTAATTTTTAATAGTAAATGCTTATTTAATAAAAACTAGCCTTTAATACAACTTCATGATTTCTAAGTATCATTCTACACCTCATTAATTTCTGTTTTCCAGCCAAGGCTATCATATATTTCAGCTACAAAACAAAAGTTATCAAAACCATAAAAATAAAACTCTGTTTTATAATAAATGTTTCTTGGGTAGTTTCAGACTCAAGTAGACAAACAGAGAACAATCACTGCAACAAGATTAAAAGAATACAAGGTAAGTAAAATTCAACATTATGATTATAAACACAATCTTATTTGTGGAACAGCTGGTAAATCAGCACTGATTAACTTTCCATGTATTTTCACATTAATGTAGCACTTTTTGTGGCACCACATTTTGAGCTGGAGTTCTTGTTTTGTCTGAAAAAATATGTCCAAGTGTGCCCCAATTCTTCGAGTGTCATAACCAGAACTTCAGCAGGTATACCTCTTCTGTAGTAATACATTTGACATTCTCAGTTTATGAAGCAGATGTGACCAAGACAAATAACTTCCATTCTGAGAGTAAGACAAAAAACACTCTTCAAAAATCTTAAAAAACATTTTTAAAAAGATCAAGCTTATAATAGCAACCGTATTTGCGCTTAGAGTTTAGAATAGAAGGTGCAAGTATAACAAGAATGTCAATTGCAGTCCATAGGAGTAGAAGTCCTTCATTCTAAGTACAATAAACTTGTTTCAATCCCTTTGAAGCAAATTGAGATGATATGATCAAATATAAAAGCTATGGATTCTGAAATGCCAATTATTTCACTACTGTGGTAGGACAGGTAACACCACCTCTTGTAGTTTATTATCTCTGATTATTCGTAGTATTCCACCCACCGATTTGCCCCTCTGTGTAGAAGGCTGATGTATCAGGTGTACCTTCAAAAATTCATGCATACGCAGTAAGCTAGTTATCTGCACTGCTAATACCACGTATCTTCTGCTCAGAGGCACAGAACTGGTGGCACACAGCTGTTAGACACTCATACAAAAAACAAAATGTGCATATAGAAGGAGTTGAAGTACTGATAAGAAATCAAAGTGGGTTTGGGAGTTTTCGGGGATGGGGGTGTTCCTCTCAACATGTAAAAACCATCATCCCAAAACATCACCGTTTCTCAAAACATAACCTTGAAGCAGCATATTTTATTATTCAGTGAGTACTCACTCACTTCCCAAAGGAAAACTCCTATCAATTTACCCAACTTGTTTTTAGGAGTTTCACTAGCAACCTCCCCTGAAAAATAAGAGAGGGAGAGAGAGTTCTTAGGACCGACATCCAATAAGTACTGTGTGTAAATTTTTTTTAACACTACCTCTCTGGAATAACATTGTTCCCTCTAAGCAGAAGACAAGCAACCCTTTCCATAAGTATCAAGTTTGACTAAAACTTATGAAGTGGTATTCTGTAGATACAAATATAATTATTAAATTTATTTTCATAATGGTAGTGCTGACAGCCAGGCATTTTATAAAGACATTGTGAAAAATTCTTCAGTCCGAATACACAAGGGAGAGGCAAAGCAGGTCAACAAAGGTAAAAGGTAGAAGTTGTTGCTGATGTCGCACAAGTACTGCCAAGAAGAGCTACATCAAAATTTTAGATTGCCTGTCATGAATGAAGGAAGCAATGCTGACATTAATCTTACAATATGAAGTAGTTATCTTACTGTCCTGTGGCAGGACTGATGTGGCAGTCACTGCATTTCGGCCGTTGGGGTCTTGTAAACATATAAGCTGAGTATCTATGAATGAGAGGACAGAAAGAAATATTCATAACAACTTTAGGCACCTAAATTTGTCAGGCAGGTTCTCCAAGATCTGATTATAGCCAATAAAGAAGTCAGCTGACACAAGACTTTTCTGCATCACTCGTTAAAGTGTCTTAATATTTATCTCCACTGACTCCAGGGGGAAGCCAAACAGACTTTCTAGCTTAGTTTTAGCTGATTACATCAGGTGTCAAATTTGACTCATGTGAATACCTTCTAGGCTCCTTGCATTGGTTGGCTCTGAGAAGACAGCCTTATGCACTACAAATAAGGAACTCTAAACCCACAGATAATAAGACTAACAAACAGAAAACCGACCAATAAAACCCATATCTTCACTTTTAAAGAAAGATTACACATAGCAAAGAACATGTCTTATTACTCTGTATAGCTCAGGTTCCAGATTCACCTGCTAATTGTCTTTCCCCTATAAAGAAACATCACTGTGATATCTTATCACAGTAAACCAAACCTGCTCTCAGGACAGCATTAAGAGTGAAATGATGCTACCTGTCCTTTGAAACATACACCTACCAAGCATATCCCTCAAACTTTTTCCCAGTGAAATATTCAGATACTCAAGAAAATATGAGAGGAGTGGAAAAAATTCACATTTCTAGTATTCTACTTGTGACTGAGCTTCTAATTCTGTTATGCTATAAAGCCAGGCTGCATTTTCAGTGGCATTATGCTAGAACACTCTTTTTTCTCTAAATGTTTTGGCAAAAATAGAAATGATCCTCTGGCTAAATATTGTATACCGCAGACGGAAAACTGAGGCTCAAGACAAGTACAGTGCATGTTTAACTATGGAATACAGCTTGTGTTTATTTAAAGAGTGTATTGGAATGCTAGTGATTCTTTTCAGCTGTCCCATTACTTCCCCTCAACTTTTGTTTAATTTTTTCCATGGTCCTAATTAGGCAATGCTCAAATTTGGAAAAACCATCAAACATACAGTACTGTGCAGCAGATGGCAAGATATTGTAAAGAGATTCCATTAACAGCATCTTGGACATCATATAATGCAAGACAAAAGCAAACACTTGTAGCAGCCAACTACAATCAATTCTACAGTGATAACAGAGATGGCAACCTACAGCTTGCAGGAACAAAAAGCTGAGAGTGAAATCACAGGCCACTGACATATACAGAGGTGATATAAAGCACCCCAAGTTTGGTCACTGGTTGCAAATTAACAAGGCATTTGTCCTTAATTCACACACCCTGAAAGTTAAGAGTGAAGTGCAATATAAAGCGTCAAACTGAATTATGCTGGTTAACATAAGATTGCTAAACTGTGCAGCTCAATGAAATGTGCAATAATTGCTGTTACGCAATCTAAAGAACATTTGGCTTCACCCCCCCCAACCCCAACAGGTATATATTTAGTTTTGACAGAAATAAGTTCTTTCATATTAAAATTATTACTGGAGATACCATCTAAGATGTCCCATCAGACTGCAATATATCACACAAACATTTCTTTTCCTGGCAGATTTTATTTTCACTTAGACAAAAATCCTCTATCATAAGCTATATGTTTCGAGTTATATGTACACCACTGGTTACTTATTTTCCTCATTGCTATTTTCAATGTTTTAAAGCTGATGATAAAAATTTTCCTCCAGGCTGATACTTAGATTAATATAGATATAATTCACATTAAATAACTATTTAATAAGTAAATATTTCAGAAAAATTAGTAAGAACTTCTAGCAGGTTGATGTGATTGATTTTAAGTGTAATTCATCGTTTAGTCTACTTTATTGATACAGTCTACGTATCTCACAGCGCAGTCAAATCTGAATATAAAGCACAAGCTTTAGAGCTTTAGTTTAGGCTCTATGCCACAACATTCAGTTTCAGACGTCTGCATTGGCTGGCTAAATTGGCCTCTAACATCCCTGTCTTTAAAATCACCATCTCTCCACAATCGGTGAAATTCTCTGAAGAATTAAATTCAGATACGGTGCTTAACCTGTGTGCACTGAATAGCCCTTTGGAAGAATCTTTTTTGATTTTTTGACCATAAAAGTAATCTATGGAGACAAACTGGAGTTGAGCAAGATGAACATACTGCTTTGATCTACATGTTCTGACTATCATTTACCTATTTGCCTGTGCTAGTCAACCTGTGAACATACCACTATTTCTCACATCTTTCAATTTACACTGGCTAATTACAGTAAAAAGAAAACCAAGCCTTTCAAGATTTCATGGAGCTGTTGTTGGGCAAGACTGAGCAGCTGATTCCACAGCAACTCTAGGTTTGGTTGTCTATTTTGTCACACTAAAAAAAAAAAAAAAATAGAACCTTAAGAGTAAGTAACTGCCATTTGGTACACAGAGATAAGACTCAGTTATTCAATGGCTCTTTTTACACCAGTGTTATATGAAAACAAATAATTGAAGATCTCAACACTGGAAGATTCTAGAGTATAGTAGAATAAATGTAACGGGGTCTGTCCACAGCTACCTCAGGCTGACTGCAAGCTAGAATTCCTGAATTTCATCCCCGTTCCTCTTAAGTGTTATATGACTAACTTACCTTAACTTTCTTTTTAACTCTAGATTATTCACTTCTATAATGGTTTCACTGATTTATTGCCCAAAAGACATTGCACATAAGAAGCTAAGTCTTTCACCATAGGAAAGCAAAGAATTAACAATGAACTCTTGCAGGTTAGGGACTGCGATGTTAGCACAAAAGTATAGTTTGTCCAGTATCACCCATGTCACTTAAAAGAACACGAAACACCACAGTGACGAATGATAACAGGGCAGTAATGATGACAAGGTAGTGGGATTTACAACTTGCTTGCTAAGCCCACACTTGAGTTTGGCAGCCCTATGGTTTAATTTTTAAAAACAAGGATTTGTATCTGAAGTCTTTGATTTCAGTTCTTTATTTTGTGAACTGTTTTAAATTAAGATAAGCATAAATACACTTCCAGTCCTGTATGCTATCAGGAGAATTAAGTACTAGGACATGGATATTTTGCTAAACAGATATTTTATTTTTCTTATTTTCTGTTTCATGGTAAGTTGTCAAAATGACCACATGGTATTGGATGTTTCCTTGTAAAGGATTCCTAAACTTTTGCTAGTATAGAATTTAATATTAACAGCCAAGAAAATATGTAAACTTGCCATAAGTTACATAAAACAGATCACTACAGCAGTCAGAAGTCAGACTGCTAGACAAGACTGTATTAAACGCAAAATGGCATATACTGTACTTTCACCCAGGAATAAGACCAAAGTATGTGGAGCTTCTGATAGTTTTAGATTACTGTTACTTGGAAAAATTGTAATACCTACAAAATTCCAATAAGAAACTGAAGAAATGAACCCCTGTTCAGTATAAATATTTGTTCCAGTGTTAAAAGTATTTGCATGAGTTTAAGAACTGTATAAATTCTTTAGGCAAAACTATCCCTTTTTGTTTTGTAGACCAAAGAATGAGATTTATTCAAGATATCAAGCTCATATTTTCAATGTTATGAAAAGCTTGTAAATATACCATTATATAAAGACCCTTTGTACTGTCCAGCATAGCCTCTGTGCTTATTAGGTCCTGAAAACAAAGCTTAAATTTTTGGAGACTAGTATTCAATATTCTTCCCACAAGACTTGTTCATGAAGTCATGCATGAGTTTAGAAATAAAGTGCCCTGTATTGTATAAACAGAGCCTTAAGAAACCCTTTTCTATATTCCAAGAAAGGCCATAATATTCCCTGAGATTCATCCTAGTTAACATCAAACAACTTTTACAAAAACATAGGAAAACAATGTTTCATTCAAGCTACAAGCATCCCCAACACAATGAAACAACAGCAATTACAAAGCCCATATTTGCCACCATAAATTGATGATAATGTAAAAGAATTTTTGTAATTTCATAGATGAATCAAATCAATTCCTCATTTTTATTATAAGCGTGTAATGAATTACTGAAATCCTTCAAATTAAGTTTAACTCACCTGTGCCGCACTGTTCCCCTGCTATATCCTCCTGACTGCTTATGAAACAACTGTAGCAATCTCCCTGTCTATCAAAATACCCATTTGAATGAAAATAAACACAGATTAAGCAGCATGCCACAATTTTATTACATGTAACTGGCCTCTAAAACATACATCGTAACTCCAAGTAGACTGTTTTAAGCCTAAACAGATTCAGTTCTTTCATTTGAATGGACATCATAGAAACCCTCTTTCTCTTCTTCTAAAGGAAGAAGGGTATCAAACACATTCATGAAGACTTCCAATATCTTCTCCCATTGGTACAACTTCTGTTAGAGCAAACCTTAACTCAGCTTCAGTTCTAGAAATCACATACCATTTTTACCTGCATTGGGCATTAAGTTGCTTGTACTAACAGCAAAACCCTTCTGTCCATATAAAATGGGAACGAAAAGAACCCAATGCAAGTCCCAGCTTAGTCTGTGGCAAAAAAATCTCCTGACCCTCCCTCCCACAACAGGAGATTACTTAGCATCTTAAAAGAACAAAAACCAAACCCTGCAAGCCACAGGGATGAGGGAGAGTCTTACTAAAAGGAGTAAGACTCCTAAAGTGTTGGGCAGAACTTTAGAATACATAAAAACAACAAGATGCTAACGAGTTCTATTTCCAAGCACTCTATAGAATTTGCCTGCAAGGAAATCAGCCCTCCATCATATTCCCTAATGGGTACATTGACTTTCCCCACCCCTTCAGAGGAAGAACCTTGGTATTCTTGCCAAGACCTCCATGTTAGGAAGTAAGTTTCTGATACTCAGACCCCTAAACATCAACTACCTTAATCTGTCCATCCAGAATATATGTTCATAATGATCTTTCTACCATGAGTGGGACGAACTGAGAGTTGATTCAAAAGTCAAACTGATTCCACTGGCATCCATATCTACCCAGCCGAACGACACACTTGCCTCTTCCTACCCTTTTCCTTAGCAGCTTCCAGAACAACTTTTCATCTGCCAGCAGTTAATAAGCAACAGTATTTAAGAGGGTGTCAGACCTTCAAAAAATGAAGTTTGAGTGGATCTTACAATAAACTGTGGTACTATGACCCCAATCAGAATCAGTCAAAAATCAGTTCAGAAAAGTGATGTTTATTTTTATGTTATGATATTCAAGAAATAACCAGACTTTTAGTTATCATGAATCCATTTAAATTTTTATATATCGTTGTTTAAAATGTATTTCATAAGTTAAAGCATTTTCAGTGTAGCCCAAGTGTAAACAAACAGGAAACTTAACAGGAATACTAGAAGGGGGCTCAAAGGAAACTACCAGCTATCATTTAAGTCTACCTCTTGCATTTCACAGTTAAAAGCAGACATGTTCTAGAGAATGACTGTAGGAGGGCCTAGCAAATACTTTCCATGGTCAGAGCAGTAGTGCAAAAGCTATAAATGGAACAAGGAACATTTTAAAGTTAGAGTCGAACAATAGGAGTTATATCATTTCATGCTCTGAGGCCAGAAAAGGACATTTCAAGCTATTCAAGAAATTTAGAAGACATCAATATCCCACAGAGCAATGTGTTGCAGAACTATGTAAGAGTCTGAATATTAAAACAGCCATTCCCTATCAAGTAATATGACCTTGCTTTTCATTACAACTAAGTACATGAGGTAGAGCTGTACCAACACAGCTAGACTGGTTTTAGTATGTTAAGGGTTAACTGAGGTATATATTCACGGTGTATGTATGTAAAAATGTATAAATTCATGCCATCATGAGTTTATGTAACAGACCAGCATGAGAACCCAATGGTTCTTTCAATCAAAATATCATCTCCTGACCAAGAATTTTGATCCTACCTGGAAAAAATACATACATATATTTTACAGATAAGATATAAAATACTTAGCATGGAAGAAAAGTGATACATAATTTTGTGGTTATACTAGAGGGCTGTAGTATAATTGTACTCCAGTATAATGTATTCAATGTATATAAAATTAGTTTTAATTTAAAATTAGTACTGTATTGTCTGGTAAATACTAGAAGTGTCACATCTTCTGTGGAAAAAAAAATGACCAAGTATCAGCTGCCTGTCAGAAAACAGATGGCTACTACTCTAAGCAATTGGTTCTCTTTAGAATTAAAAACATTCCAAATTTGAGTACTGAATACTGCTTGTGTTAAATATTGTTACAGTGGAAGGTCACCAAACATTCTAGAAAACAGTTTCAAGTTGACATAAAACATATAACAAATATAAGACTACAACATAGACTGGAAACATTCCAAAACTCTAAACTTAACTACAAATTAAAGATTTCTTGTTTGTACTGTTTCTCTACAAAACACTAGGAGCTAATATAACTGAGGGTAGAGGACAAAAAAATTAACAAAAGTATTGCTTAAAGGCTTTAATTGAAAGAATAACAAAATCCTGTGTGTTGACAGAGCAATAGGTCATATTTCAAAATGCACTTAAAATGCTAAGGAACTCCCCAGAACAGTGAAAGCCAACAAGTTTGTTTCTTACTTCTTCTCAGGGCCACACAGTTATAGCTCAAGTGTTTTAAGGAGCTGCACTTGAGTCAAGGGAAGACTGCTTCAGATTATCAATGGAAAACAAATGGAGGGATTAAGGCTGAAGACAATGGAAAAGAATAGAATGTGTGAAGATTCCTCAATTTTATTATCCTCCAGTGTTGATGTAGAAAAAAATCCCTTCATCAGGTCATAGTTGACTTAACTGGCCGATCGACTACAGTATTGTCATTTCCAAAAGCTTACTAGGTTTTCAAAACACAGTTTGATAACATAATATTAGATACTTACAAAGTAATAAAACAAATACAATACCCTAGGATGCAAGGATATTAGCTCTTAAGCAAGTCTTCTCAAGCAATAATTCTTAAACTTCATAAGAAAGAAAAGTGGCTTTTAATAGTTAGAAGCATTCATCCTTTCACTCCTAGTTATAAAATGAAAATAAACCAGAGAGAAAACATAGGAAAGTAAAGAAAAATAAGGTGAAAATTCTGACAATAAAAACAAATACTTGCCTAGTGTAAAGATGTGGCCAAAAAATTGGAATCAGTGTTACCAATTTACTAAGACACCCTGATTTTGTCATGTGCATAATAGAAGTGTTGTATTAATAAAAATGATTGCTTTAATATAGAGCCATGTTTGTGAGCAGACCTGCGTCTTTTTAACCTATTTAAGGTAGATCTGCACAAATTAGCAAGTTTTCTATACCTCCATGTAGCACCTTAAATTTTATCCAGATCATATTGGTGTTTCATCACAACATGTTTTTTTGCCACAAACACTAAACTTCAAAATATATATGTATTCTGTAATGATGTCACTAACTCTTGCATTCATCCATTTTTCATTCTGTAATCTATGTAAAAACACATTCACAATTAATAATGCTTTAAGTTACATATAAATATTTAAACTTAGTGGTATAAAAACCCTAGCATGAACAAAATGGATGCTTAAGATCATCTACTGAAGTTGACACTGTGTTCATTTATTAACAAACTTTCTTTAAAAGAAGGTATGAAATTTCAGGGTTTTTTTTTACTGATGACATAAGTACTTAACTTTTTCCACAAGATTCCTCAGTGATTCATGTAGACTAAAGTAGTCTTTGACAAACCACTGCATGCATGAGTAGAGCAAAAATAATGGTTGACAGAGAAAGGAAATTAAAACAAGCGAAGCAACATGGAAGATGTAGATAAATGAAATGAAAGCAGAAATAAGACAATAGGCTCTTGTTCACTTCCTTGAAAAATATTTCCTGTTGCCAGCATTTGCAATGATTTTCTATATTGGCGTTCATTATAATGGAGGAAAAAGACCTGTTCATTAATAAATATTACCTTAACTTGAAGAACTGAAATAAAGTAGAAGCCTATTGAAATTTTTACCTAAAGGCACAGTGGGTGTGACAATGCAGCCTTGAGGGATTCTTCAATGTCAAAGAGGAGCATGTCACATATCTTGTTTCCTGAAATCATTAAGAGTTCAGAGTGCTCTCTATAACAGTAATATAGTAATACTGAGCTGGAGTCAATTTCAGAACAAAAATACTTAGACAGGTTTGCTTTGCTTTTAGCTTAAATTCTAATTTACTTGTTTTATGGACTGAAAAAACAGTTAGGTATTTGTATAACTGTGAAATATGCTCTGCACTATCAATGTACTAGGTCATTTGGCTTAGACACGCACAATACTTCCCTTTAATAATGATCCAAGTACATGTTGTTCTGGACAGAGTTCAATAGCAGCATTTTCATCTAGAGCCAGAATGCACTAGTTTTCCATTTCTATTGTCTTCTGTACTTTATCTTAAGTTGGGAAATGTATATTAGTTGTGGCATATTTAACTTAATTTTATTTAGTTTTACAGGTGTGCTAATGCATTTGGATAATCTTTAAAGAAAACAGTTGTAGGAAATGTAATTATCTTCAGTATTATTTCTCCAGTTAATTTGTAGAACAAAGCTTAAGTCAAGATAGAAGTTGATCAAGATGGAAGTTTTAATCTTTACTAGTAATCTAAATGGAATCTTAGATGCACAGTCTTCAGTTTTATATCCCAAACAAATGCTATGTATTATAGTTGACCCATATCTAAATGACACTGCCTAGACAATCTACTGTTTATCTATTAAGTATGAAATCAACTATTAACAAGTACTAATCCCAACAAGAGCTTGGCTACCAAGTTATGCTCAATAGAAAAATTAAGCACAATCCTGTTCCAGTTAATCAGTATGAAGATATACTGAACTGTGGACTGCCTTCCTTGAAAGTAGTAAGTCACCATGAAACCTGACAAGCAACACTCAAAAGCAACCAGTAAGTACTATTAAAAACCCCAGCTACTTGCTAGCAACAGGTATCTATGACACCCTGTGAAAAACAGTCCAGTAAGTCAAAGTTGTGGTTCCATATTCAATACTGAAATTACTTTCTTATGGATAGAAGAGGAGAGACAGCTCTTTAGAAATCAAACAGTGTCTGGCTTCACCTGAACAGGATTTGCAAACAGTTAACACATCATTGTGATTTACAAAGCCTTGGTTTCGATTTCTAAAGAATCCAGCCTGAGGAAGATTTAACAAAATTTTAAGGTACTAATAAATCAGCCTGACCCTTCTGTAAATAAACACAATGACAAAAATTTTTACTGTGACTTTCCATCTATGAAAAAGAACTTTTTCTTTCAAGGCCTTTTAAACTAACCACAGTGGAGGAATCAACATAAAACCTTTGCATGCACAAATTCAGCATTACACCTGTAAGAGGCAAACCTGTAAGAGGCAAACAATGACAGTGACTCAAGAAGCAAGTAAACTCCTCTCATGATGTAGGAATTATTCCCTTTCAATCCACAAGTTTCAAAACTCAGTTCCATAAAACAAACATGGCTTTATATGTGCAATATTTTGTGTGGCAATGCCACATACCTCAAGTTCACATTAAAAAGTATGTGCTCCTGTACATGTGTTTCGGTGCTCATAAATTGATCTTGGTCATATAAAATTAAGAAGTGTTATCTACAGTGGCTTTATACAGGAAATATTCATTTATTTTCTGCATTTAAATTTAAAAATAAATTTACATATCAAAACATATCTAAACCCAACATTAAGTTGTAACAGTATATACAGTATATACAGTATTGTATAGGACTTCCCATATTTCAGTCTCTCTAGCTGACAAAGCTAAGTGTCTAGCATTGTTAGAAGTCTTTTTATTTAAGCTGTAAATATTCTTTTGGAAATGAGCAAGCCTGAACTTGGCACATTCTGTGTAAACAGTTGCCTGGACCACTACTTTTGTGCTCTTTCCCATCTACACAGGCTTTTGTCAAAAGTCACCTAATATTTTCAGCAAGTCTGGCAGGGATGGGGAGAGTATTACAAGGTAGGAACCAAGCAGGTTCGTAAGGAAGCTGTAAATATGCAACTTCAACATTAAAAAGTCCAAGTCTGAAGTTTATTATGAAACCCATTTCATAACATTTTATTTTCCCTTCATAACATAAAATTCCACATAAGAGTCTGCCTAGAAAGCACTGCATCACTAAAGCATCCACACTGAGAATAGAGGCAGACACAGCAACTTATGTAAACAGAAAATTAGTATTAATACATGTGAAATACCACAAATACTTTGAGTTTTTCCACACAGGAAACTAATAGGCTCTCAAAGATTCTCAAAAATAAGACATTCATAGCTCAACACAAATAATCCATTACTTTTGGTGAGAGACAGCACAATATAGTGCCAAGTAGAGGTATCTTAAGTAACTGCTGATGTGCTGACCCATATTTTGAAGCAGTAAAGTTGAATTAGTGGAATGACCTGCACAGGCTGGTTAGCTCATCCATGCTGTGCTGTGCTGTGCACAGATACCCTCACCACAGCATCTGAAGTTTCACTTCTCTCATCTAGTATGACGTCAAAGCTTCAAAAGCTTCTTTACACATCCTGCCACTAAGAATTCATCTAAGCAAGTTGGTTTTCAGTAAACACTGTTTTAAACCATGTTCCTTTAAATCATTAAGGAATACATATGTGCTAGGCATCCACAAACAAAGGAATTCTAAACAAGGTTTTAGAAATCTACCTAAATACTGTGACCTCTGATTATTAAAGACTTTTGTTCATAGTAAAACTAATAATTTTTCCTTGACTAGTTTGACAAACTTATTGATAACCTTTGCCACTTTGACCACTTGGTAGTTATAATCCTGGGGCACTAACTATATCCAAAAGATCCTTAATTGTCATTCTGCTCCATTTCTAAGTGGAATGGTATAAAACTGACTATAGGCACTTCCCTGTCCACAGGGCTTATAGAATATGTTCAGATAAATTAAACTGAAAAGTTCTATAACACACACCTGAGGCATTCCATTAGTTTACAGCTTTTAACTAACTGCATATATGTTAAATAGACCAATTCTTAAATCTTTCATCTGCTCATAGCTCAAGTGACACTACTATTTATTCCAGCCAAAATTCTACTAAAAAGTAGCGATAAGCAAAATACAAGTTCATGAATGCTTATAAAATCACAATGTTCCAGTATCTAAAGAGTCAGAAAATTAAAAGGATGCAGAACAATCTTTTATTCCTTTTCTGGTAAAAGGAATAAAAAGGCTTCATGCACTTTACATGAATCTATTTTCATTCACATTACAAATACAATTCCACCTATTGCTTTGAACAAACCTACTCTAATACAGTGAGAGGAGGATCTGAATTTACAAGAAAAAGCATCACTTTCATAAGACAAAACAGTTTTCTCCTAAGTTTCCAAGACAGGCTATATTTTCTGTGTTTTATTATTAAATGCCCAAAGATATCTGGGGCCAATCAACCTCCTACAAACCATTAAAATAGGTCCTCCATTCGATATCTGGGGCCAATCAACCTCCTACAAACCATTAAAATAGGTCCTCCATTCCAAAAGAAACAGGAAAAGCAGTAGGAGACAGTACCAGTGATATTCTGTACATGATAAAGCTGTTCCTTCCATTCCTCCTATAGCATAACCAGACAGTCTAAAGCTGTCAGGGAGTTGGAGTGAAAACATAACAGTTGATGTGAAAATGAAAAATAAGTGTTGATGTCTCATGAGCTAAGAATTTGGATCAAAGAGAACCCAAAAGTATCAGCAAAGTTGTCTGTGTATCATCAAGATTAATATGAGCAGATCCTCAGCTGGAGATCTGCCCCCTACACTTCATCCTGTGTACCAAGCAGATTTGTACAATGATTCTGTCTTTCCCCAAACCACTATCTTCCCTACAGTCATACAGAAAAAACATATGGCAATAAACTCTAAGCTATGCAAAAAACCTTATGCCAAATCGAATGCCTTACTGTATATATGCCAGTCAAAGCAGGACTGGTGTTACCAGGCATCCATGTCCTAGTAATACAAGGGCAAAGAATTTAATTTATTATTTTTTTTTGCAGAACAGGAATATTTAAAGGCAGCTGAACAATTTGGACCTTTGTGTTTGAAATGGGACAAGTCAGGAAAGTATTGGCATCTGGTACTAGCACAAGAGAACCTATTCTGTATGTACTAAGTGCCAAAGAGTACAACACTCAAAAGGTTTGCAAATGGTGATTTTTGAGACATGAAAATAAAATGGGAGGAAATACAAAATAGCAGTGGAATAAAATACATCAAAACACAGTTTAAGTTTTGCCAGTTCAGTAATCAATTCCAGACTGAATTCTCTCACCTTTCTCCATTTCTCTTTAATGCCAGATGCCCTCTAACAGGCATTCTACAAAGTTTCTGGCTTTGAGATGATCAACAGGACATTACTTCAGCTTTCTTTTTTTTGAGCATGCTTTTACAATCAGAAAAGTGAGCTACATATTTTTGATATTTCTATTTTAAGACAAAACAATTCTAAAATAAAATTACTCAGCATATCAGAAGAGCTATGGGAGATGACTGCAGAAATATACTCAAAACAGTTGATAATACTTATCTTTTGGAGAAAAGCTTTTAATAGTAAGTGATAAAGAGTGACAATTTTCAGTTATGCCATGGTTGTAAAAAATCTAATTTTAACAAGAACAAAAAATAAGTTTAAATACTAGCAAATGTATTCAAAAATTGCCACGTAATCACACCCTTTTATATTTTAGGGTTCTTAATTGAGAGAAAGCCATAACCAAAAAAAAAATCTTGATGGTATTTAAATTATTTTTTTAAATACTTGTAGTTTAATTCAAAGTTTTTTTAAAAAAAAACAGAAAAATTCAGGGAAACCAATATGAATAACCCCTTCACTCAACATATGCCCTCAGTATGAAGACTGTTAGGCAAACCCAAAGGAAGCTACTGTGAACACTGAAAAGAACTCAAGAAACTCATAACCCTGTAAAATTTGTTTACTGGATATGTTGTGAGGCTGGGAAAAGATGCTTGTCAGGAAAAGAACCACAGGTATTTTTAAGCTGCTGTATATTCCACTGTGAGCAGAATACTAGGGAAAATAAATCAGCAGGAAGCTCGCTGCACAGTACAGGGATCACCCTCTTATCCCTGAAGTATGACAGTGATGCCAGACACTACCAATATGCACCACAAGCGACATCCATATTGCAAAATTGCTAAGTCAAAATAAGTATTTGCTACTACATCTGTGTATCTGAACTATATTAACGCTCCACAGCTAGCCTACAGTACAAAATTTTGAATGCAAAAAAGATAGCAAATTTTTCATTGCCTTTCCTAGATACACTTTTAGCATAACTTTTTTGTAGAATCTAGCTATGCCCTTTATATATAGTATTTATTGTGAAAAATTATACAAAATATACTTTTGTCCTGACAGTGTTAATATACTTCTCTCACTTAATTTTCTAGCCCATTATGAATTCCACCAAAAAACCATGTAAACATTACTCACATACTAAATTATGTGCTTCATTTGTGTTTCCCAGAAGTTTTACATGCATATTAAAAAGAAACACAAAAATACAAACCAAAAATACCAAAAAATGTACAACTTTATCAACAGAAAAACTTTGGTCATGAGAAGAGGACTGTTTACCCCAGTCAGGGGTTCTCAGAGACATGCTATGCCCAGTTAACCAGTAGAATTCTTTCCCCATGTTGAGCATATTAGGGTGAAGTGAACCAGGCACCACCCTCAGGTCTCTCTCCAAAGCAAAATTTGGAAACAAAAAGATCTGAGGAAGACTCTGAAAGACTTCAAAGGATGGTGAAAGTGGAGCATACATATGTACATCTCGGAGGATTCCTGTAACTGGTAAGTTTCATTTTTATCTTTAAGTGGTTGTACACATGGACTGTGACTGACATCCAAGAAATAACCCCCACATTGTCAGAATAATTTTAGGTGGTATTGAGTCCTCCATGTGAACAGAAACTGCTGAACCACTTCTCCAAATACATAATCATTTCTGCGCATCTCTGCCACTACGATGCCTTATGAAAATGTGCATGAGCTCAGGCAGGCTGTTCTTCAGATACAAAGAATGCACACACATTTTCTTTGGTATTGTCAGTGACATAGCTTTATTTATTGACTGCATTCTGATCTCAGAGGATCTCATGTTCTTACAACATTTTAATCAAGTCATTGAATGAAACAAAGACGGAGACCATCAGTGTTTAGGGTGCCCAATTGTCTGAACACAGTCCCACAGCAGAAGGACTATCTCATACTAATTCTAGATGTTTCATATGAAACCTAACGTCCAAATGAACTGAACTCAGTAACCTCACAAAGTATCTTTTTTCTCTAAGGAAAGTACTTGGTTCTGGTCATGTTTGTTTCTAGGCCATTGTAAAATTAAAATTTCTAAGATATCTTGATTTAAAACCAAAGATTACCTAGAAACAGGAATCCTGAAAAATCAAGAATTATAAATCCATTCCCTTTCTGTGAAGCCAAAAAATCATTATGTTGAACTTCAATTGTGCAAATTGAGGCACTATTTTCATAAGTTCATGATCAGTCACCTTCTCGGCATTGCATAAAATGTCTGCTGAGACTGGAGAACTGGCAATGTAAAACATCAGTGATTCTGCTTTAGTGTTAACTTTCTGAATCAAATAAAGACACCTTCACTAGTAAGGCACTAAAAACACACTGCCAAGTATAAACTGATTCAAACCCTGTGAAAGTATACAGGGGGACAGGACAACATAGAAAGAGCTCCTCTAAGAATCCTTCATCATTGTAATGGTCAATAATCAGTTCATCTTTCAACATAGATATGGTAACCCACATAATTCCCTATAAAAAGAGAAAGGCAGACCAGAAAAGGAGCCTCAATCTCAGGTTATCACATATCTATCATAATCCTGCGATAGATACCAAACTGATGATGAGACTCAAAGTTAATCCATGTATGGTCATAAGTTTACATACATATTAAATAGATGCCCATTGCCAGTAACATTGTATATGGATGTACTGGGTTTCTGTGGCAAGGTTCTGGTAGCGAGGGGGGGGGGGTTACAGGGGCAGCTTCTGTGAGAAGCTGCTGGAAGCTTCCCCCATGTCTGACAGAGCCAACACCAGCCGGCTCCAAGACGGACCTGCTGCCGGCCAAGGCTGAGCCCATCAGCAAGAGTGGTAATGCCTCTGTAATAACATTTTTAAGAAGGGAAAAAAAGTTGGGGAATGGGGAGAAACAGCAGCCGGGGAGTGAGAACATGCAAGAGAAACAACTCCGCAGACACCAAGGTCAGTGCAGAAGGAGAGGGAGGAGATGCACCAAGCACCGGAGCAGAGATTCCCCTGCAGCCTGTGGTGATGAAGACCACGGTGAGGCAGGCTGTGCCCCTGCAGCCCAGGGAGGTCCCCAGGGGAGCAGATCTCCACCAGGAGCCCGGGCAGGACCCCACGCCAGAGCAGGGGGGTGCCCAAGGGAGGCTGGGACCCCGTGGGAAGCCCGCACTGGAGCAGGCTCCCGGCAGGACCTGAGGCCCCGTGGAGAGAGGAGCCCAGGCTGGAGCAGGTTTTCTGGCAGGACTTGTGACCCCGCAGGGGACCCACACTGGAGCAGGCTGTGCCTGAAGGACTGCAGCCTGGGGAGGGGACCCACACTGGAGCAGGGGAAGAGTGTAAGGAGTCCTGCCCCTGAGGAGGATGAAGTGGCAGAGACAACCTGTGATGAGCTGACCTCAGCCTCCATTCCCCATCCACCTGTGCTGCTGGGGGGGGGGGGTAGGTAGACAAGCCAAGACTGAAGTTGTGCCCAGAAAGAAGGGAGGGGTGGAGGGAAGGTGTTGTGAGATCCGGTTTTATTTCTTATTACACTACACTGTTTTGATTGGTAATAAATTGAGTTAATTTTCACCAAGCTGAGTCTGTTTTGCCCATGACGGTGATTAGTGAATGATCTCTCCTGTCCTTATCTCAACCCACAAGCCCTTTGTTATATTTTTCTCTCCCCTGTCCAGTGAAGGAGGGGGGAGTGATAGAACGGCTTTGGTGGGCACCTGGCGTTCAGCCATGGTCAACCCACCACAATAGATAAAATAAAATTTGCTTACACTGGAAGTGGAAGAGATATACAGCTCCCCCTAGCACCCCTCCATCAGCAATGACTTGGTGCCACTCTGAAGGAGAAATCCAAAGAAATTGATGATGTTCTCTCACTGAGAACATCCTTACCATAGAAGAAGTCCCTCAAATGAATGAGCATAGAGTCATCTCAAACCACTAAGCATCAAAGCCACAATGCTCACTTTTTCGTGTGCTGATCACTGACAGTCAGGAGCCAATGTAGACTGAACTTTTTGTCATAAAAGAAAATGTAATCGCTTTGACAGCTGAAGTGAACTACTGCAGATAACCAATAAGGTTAGGGTAGATGTTAAGGGCTTACCCTCTTCATAGTTAACACATAGTTGGCCTGTGCAATGACTCCATTGCTTGTTTCCAGAAAGTTTCAGGGCCGTACATTATAATCATCTTTGCTGGGTATGAATCCCACTAGTAGCATCCCTCTGTCAGATGGTCATTCTCCATTATAAAACACACACCTCTCCCACAGTCTTCCAGCAGTTAAATTTTGTAGAATAACAAAAGTTATAGTGCTTCTTACAAGACATGAAATAAATGAAATTATGAAGGTCTGTTTTGTCTACATAGCAACTGTGTTAAATATTAGAATTAAGACAAACCTAAAAACCCACAACATTTTAACTGTCTTCAACTGGAAAGGTACCTCATTCCAGAGATCACCTGAGTATTTTACAAGTTACAGACTGACTGAAGATCCGTCAGCTCCTTAACACCTTTTCTGGGAGGAAAAAATAATCAGGAAAGTCCCAGCCAAGGAGAATCACCCTAGCCTCAGGCATATCCTCAGTCATAACAAGAATGGGAAAAGAAAACTCCATCACATGCATGGGATCACTCTTTATATAATATCTTACTGAGTGTACATGTCTAAGATATGAAAGGAAAAAGCAACTGTATTTTTTTTATTTGAACAATGGAATATTCTGTCTACACTGGACAGCAGAAATAAAACAAGGTAGTACCACTACCTTCATGCATTGAATGAGAAGTAAGAGAGTTAAAAGGAAAGAAATTCTGTCTTGAATGTCTGGGCAGATGCACTTACAGCATAAATGCATATGGACAGATATTCAAATATAGAACTGCTTTTGAAGACTGAAAACTACTCACATCATTTACTATATAAGGGACAGTGGATCTAAGCTCTGTATTATTTGATTTCTAAACTTTTTAATAACAATCTGTTGCTAATGAAAAAGTGAATGTGTTGCCATTTTTGTCAAATCTGTTAGAAGAGACGTTTGAGTAACTCTCAGAAAAGTACAAGAATAGAAGCTGCCTATAATATTCTTCCCAGTAAGGTTCCTATTTATTCAAATTTCACTTATATGATGGCAAAGGATATAATTGTAATTATGACAGCATACAAAATTCAAAAGTGCACTGCTTTTCATTACTGCTGTGTGACTTACATATGTCAATAATACCAGCAGCATGATTTTAATATGCTGTGCTACGCAAAGACATTTTATGAGAAGATCTGAATGAGAACTGCTAGCATCTGTTTATAAGCAAAAATTTGCAAATAGAGTAGAGCTGAAGTTAGGAATTTTGATTTCATTTATCTGGTTATGACTAACTGCATCGACAGATGCTTTGTCTGGTGCATGTGGTGTACACGTGGTAAAAGATTAAGGGCAAAACATCAGAAAGGACAGGAAAAAAATGTGGAGCATCAAGCAGTCCATCTGCTTTGGCCATACAACAGATATTAGCAAGTAACTAAGAGGCCAAATTGTAGTCTGCTTCAGCAACTGGGTCACCTAAAAAGCAGTTTCAAATTCTACTCACTAATACACATTTAAGACTTTTGTGAATTCTCTTTAGATACACTCTTTCACTTAAAACACAGCAAGACAAAAGCAGGAGTTTCAGTTTATATTTAAGCTCAGGCTTCTTCAGTATCACTAAAGATGGGGTATGTTGGGTTTTTTATATTCAACTTAAGGAATAAAAATAAATACTTTGCTGAGTATGAATTTAACACTGCATAATTAGGGCTGTAATCCTGTGAGGTTTAATCTCCTCTATTTAAAAATATATAAACACACAAAGACGACGGTTAATAACAGCGTTTTTATTTACTAGATCTTCAGAGACAACTAACAGTCATTATTACACACAAAAGTCGAAGAATCAAGGAGAGCTGAAAAAGGACTGGTGATGTGATCTCTTTCAAGAAGTTTGCTGCACAGCTTCTAAGAGTTCCCCCTTTAGAGCACACTGAAATAACCTGAGTTTAAGTACCACTACTGGATGGATTTCTACATATGACAGGGTATGAAATATAATCAAAATGAGCAATGGTCCATAAATAAAAAAGCAGCTACAAAGAGCTTGGGATAGTATTTTCTTTTCTCTATATAGAACTGTGTAAGAAAAGACATAAAACCTTGAGATTAGCAGCAGCCATCTTGCTATTTTTAGGTGGAACACAGTTTTATCCAGTAAGAGTCACACATTTCTAGAAGAATTTCCATGCATTTTTAACCTAGCTTGGTTTAAAAAGGAAAAAAAAGGAAATCAACCAGCCAGATGACTGAGTTTTAACAAAAAATATATATTCTATATGGATTGCAGAAATCTGACCTTTAGTTTTCATTTAGTTTAAGGATTTTCAATATAGTAATTGGAAACAAAGTAAATCTATTATCTGCAATTCACAATTCCAGTTAACTTTGAGTAAAAGTCCATGTAGTCTTTTATTCGGAACAATCTGCGTTATTTTGATATAGTATCAATCAATATGCACTTATCAACTTGCTCAGACATTGTGAAAAATTTGTAGCAGAACAGGAAACTGAACCAGGCCTTACAACTTCCAGGTTACAGTACTAATCATTGGACAATTTTCCACCCATCTTATAAAATTCCACACACAGATACACATATAAAATGCTTTGTTGGATGAGGACCACCAGATAAACAGCAAGATAAGAATTCACCTCTCCCCAAATGCATTCTCATTTCTTTGTTTTTACCACTACATTACACACTTGCCAAGATGGGCACTGTATCACACACATCTGTTTTTGAGATGCTCCTTTTGTAGCACTTCATTAACTGCCTAATAAAGGACCATTAAATTCAGAAAGCCAAGCACTAAGCTACATTGCCGTATACACTGAACAAAATCCGGGTGGTTTTAGCATTTAGAAGATAATAAGGTAGGGCAATACAAAGAGCACGGAAAAATACCATAGCTCCACAGGACCACATCAGTACATAATGATATTCAGTGTTGCCTTAACCGCTCTGTTCAAGAGTAGTACAGTCATATGGAAACAACTGACTAAACTAAAAGATCCTGAATTGTAATCATATCAAGCTAGTCCTCAGGACAATTTTTTTCTAAACTTCTTCAAAAGCAAAACTGAGAAAATACCACTTGGGCATTTCAAATTTATATTATAACAGTATCAAATGCAAGTAAACAGACTTCGGCAAAATAATGTCATAGTTAAAAATTAAGTCATCAACTGCAATATTTTCTTGTCACCAATGAACACTTCAGATTGTCAGTTGTTCACCTGCTTATCACTTTTACGGCAAAACTGCAACATCCAACACGAAGGTAAGTGAGCATTAGCAAAACATTTGAGGAGTACATAGCATCTTCATTAAAGAAACTGTCTTGCCACAAAATCCCATCCTTTGGGATGAAAAGAGTTCATTCTGAATGTAAACCTAATGGCATTAAGTGTTTTATAAGACTGTATAGCATTTTTCAGGTCATTAAAAAGCCTATCTGATTTGAACTCACATACAAACAATGCCAAGCTATTGTTCAAAGTCTGTAAGTCTGCCAGTCTCAGAAATGCTGGCTGCAGCTTCCACCAATTCGATATACATCCAGTTAGGGTTAATAAATTGTTTGCAGTCCTTCATCTAGTTTCCAACTAAAATGTTGATTACCTGTATAAGTCAATTGTCTATACTTTCTTCAATCTTTATAATATTCTGACCCCAGTTTAAAAAGTATTTGGAACACATCTTAAGTTTTCTATGAAAAATATGCCTATTTTACATATTTTCCAAACTACAGTTTACCACTATTACTTAAAAACCTCTTGACATTTCTCAGAAGCAGTTTTCCACTGATCAAGCAGCCCAGTCACAGGTTAAAGGACTAAATCCTGTAATTATTCAGGCTATAAGCCTATTTCTGAATAAATATACTGCTCCATAAAAGTTTGAAGAACCTTGTCCAGCATTCTTGGGTTTGAACTCTTTGGCTACAGTAAGCTCTTTTCGTTTCTAACACACATATGGTCAATACTTACTTTAAAAAAAAAAAAAAACAACAACAACAAAACCACCCAACATTCTCAGCCCAATATCCAATAACCGTTACAGTTTTATGACTTCCTTTGTAGCTGGTATATATAAAATAACTTATTTTTGAGAAACCATTTGCTAAAACAAGTTTTTTCCCCATCCAAAGTGACCTATTACTGTCAATCTTTCTACATTACTGTTACATATTAACAAAGTGGAAAACAACCCAGCTTTTCAAATCAGATGTCTTCCTTTAAATAAGCCATACAAAGAAAATGGCTTCCTTTAATTTATTGGTTTTCGTTTAAATGATTCCCTTCAAAATCAATGGCTCAAATTCCCCAGGAATACTTTTCATGTGATGTGTCAGAAAACTTGTCTTTGACATAATTCTAAAAATAGTGTTTGTTTACCATTATTAAAATGATAATATTTTACTAGTGACTTTAAGCAAAGCCTTAAACTGAAAACTTGACAACAGCAGTGAGGAGATCAGCAATACTACTGCAGTATTTCTTTTGGAATCTAGCCTTTTGGCTGTCAGATCAGAAGAATATTATTTCTGTGATGTCTGTCATTTGTAGCTTTTTAGCAACATTTACACAGCATTTCCATAGATACTAGAGACATAACCAACTTTAGTATTTCAACGTATATATTTTTTTCCTGCCTCCTGTATGAAAAACAATGCTGGTACTTCCAATTACCCATGACATCCCACCATGTACATTGAAGTGTCCTGAGAGAAGACTACATTATGGATTTAATTCAGTACTTAAGTTTTGCACTGAAATAATAATGTTAGACACATTAAGCTCTATGATTGTGAGCTACATAATGCAAAATAAATACATTAATGACTATGTAGCACTCTGATACCACAGCAATTGCACTTGTATGAGAGGGAGCTTATTTTAGTTTGCTAGTAAGTAAGTTGCATTAGTGTGTTCTGAGACAACATAATGCTCATGTAGTAGGCACTGATAGAGTAGAGCTCTGTCTAGGTAGCTATAGTAGCTGAATTTCTATAATGAACAATAAACTTATTTTAAGAAGTTGTGGCTTTGGAGACAAGATTGTTTCTCATTAAATTCATATGCATCTATACTGCCTGTAAGGATACAAGTGCAGAGAACTGTTTCTGGGTTTAATTTCATGCACTCTGAGCTCTATGCTGCCACAGCCAATCTGCTACTTCTCCATATTTTGTCTAAGATAAAAACTAGCTTGAGTTTGTTTACACTACACCTTTGAGACCCCAACTCCTAACTACTTGTATTGCTGCCGAGAATAATTACTTTGTCACTCACCATGGGCGTGACAGATTTGCCTGCATTGAAGAAAAAGCACAAATTCTCCATGAACATGAGAGAATTAACACGTTTTTTTCTTCCTCCTAATATCTTATGTGTTAGACTTCTCCTACGTCTTGCTGAGTTTTGTTACATATTTTACTGGTTTTCAGAGGCTTTCTAGGGGAAACAAGGGAAAAGCAAGCTCAGTTGTTAAAAGTATTTCAAGCATTTTTAAAAACAAAGCAATTTCAAGCTATCTGTTTATATAAAGTACAGAAAGCTCCATTATGATTACACAATGTAGGCATGGCCAATTTGTGGTTCCTGAGCCCCATGCAACCTTCAAGCAGTGCAAGTGGAGCTCTAATAATGGGGCTAAATCATGTGACTAGTACATGGCTGTCCTGAGCTACTAAACAGTCCAAACCTACAGTTCTTAATTATCACCCATACAATAAATATACTATTCAACTCTTATCAGCTGATAGAAAAAATATCTGCAAAGCTCCTTGATATTCTTGAATAAAAGTATGTATGTTCAAAGTATTTTCAATAATGTTACTTGGAAACATTATAGAAAATATTTACTTTATTATCTTCCATAATTCTTCCCCCTTTAAAGTATTCTTTTTAAATATTTATAATACCACTTTTGTTTCAGTGGGTTACTTGAGGACAGGGACCACTCAACTTCATGTCCTGTCTCCATCTCCACACACTGCCTGACTACCAAACATGGCATTTTTCACTTCTGAAATTCTCCTAAAAGAAAATGCAGTTTCTCCTTTACATCACTTAGATTTCACACACACACACACACACACTTCTCAAATGTTTTCAGTGTTAACTTGGCACAAGTACCACCACATACCAGAAAGATTCACGTATATTCAGTCATCTATAAACTGCATTTGAAAATCCTTGAATTGAAAACTATGAACACAGAAATATTTCACTTCATTTGTTTAAAGCTACTACAGTAACTGACAGATATAAAAGACAGATCAAAATTTATTCAGAAAGAAAAGTATCACCAAAATACATTTTAGAAAAAAAAATGGAGTTATATATCACCTGTAAATTTTGCAGAAAAAAGAAATAAGCATTTCTTTGGAATATACATCAGTATGGCAGTTAAAATATTATAAGCCACAAGTTTAGCATTATGGGTATTTTGTAATTATCCCTTAATATATCAAGAATAGATGGCTGTAGCTAAGAAATAAACAACTGCAATTCTAACTGATTTGAGTTTCATTTAAAAAATTAGTATTGGAATGCTCCATATTGCCTACATTTATCATCAGCACCAGATTTTTGCATAGGAAAATATACACATGCTTGGAAAAAGGATACTTACACTCTTTGAGATTAACTCTTTCATTCCAAACTGTTACGATTACAATAAGGGCTTCCTGCTTTTCCCAGCAGATGTCACTGCAAGGCAGGTGCAGAGAAGGCACACACGTTGAAAGAATTGTAAAGAGCAGCACAAGCCGTATAGGTTCACTTGCCCATACAAAAAGGCACTTTGTGGATCATTTAAATTCAGTATAACTTTTTACAAGATAACTTTAGCTTAACTGCTACAACAGCTATAAATCTGATTTGTAGGAAAGGATGAAATACCCAAAAATAAAACTTCTTTCCATTTCCTTTAAAGGTACATTTGATTTATGTAACTATGCTACTACACATTATCCTCACTACTGTAATTTTATATTTTCTCCAAAAAGTCCTTTCAAGCCTAAGCCATAAAAATGAAAAAATATCAATGTTATTCACAAATCCCTTTACAGTGCATATTAGAGACAAAATTAAAAAGCTGATCTCAAATTTGTTCTTTTCCACTTCTTGCAAAAGTGTGTCTGTTACAACACACAAAAGCATCATTCAAGGTATCGCTATGAAGAGAAAATGAGACACAGAAGCCCAACAAATTGTTACACTCCCCTGGGTGAGGCACCAGCATGTCTCCAATGGTAATGCTCTGGATCCTATATATTTTCGGTTGAGAATATTCAAACACAACTGGTTCCGAGCTGCTAAATCATATTTTGTCAAGCATTTTCACATGGATGACTTAGCTTTGTCAAACTCCATAGGCCTTAAGACAGTTTTCTGCTCCACATCTGTTGCATAAAGGATGTTGAGATAGGTTCACATGCATTAAGTTTTATTTGCACAGTCCCTGAACTGACACCATACACTGGCCATAAAGTTACAGGATGGGAAAGCAAGGGTGGCATGAGAACACAGCAAAGCAGTCTCGCCTTGGAGCCAGCTGGCAAAAGAAGCAATAGGCATTCTCAAACAAGCACCCTTGCTCTGGCACATTCTCCAGCACAGCAGGACATAGTCACTGTCACTATTACGGTTTTCACCACACCTTTCCCTACTAACACAGGCTCTTCATGAGGACCCACTTGATCTCCCTAGTGGATGTTCTTTATTACACTATTAGCACAGACTGAAGCACTCCTCATTAAAGTGGAAGGTTTGCATGTTGCTTCATTGCTAAACTTCATCCATGTATATTATTTAATAATACCTACCAGAAATTTACATTACTCACCTGCAACATTATTCCACTTGACCATTAAGGCTAAAAGAAACAGTAAAGGTGCACAAACATTTTGATCAAATGTGCAGAGGAGCTAGCCCCACAAAAAAAAAAAGATGGAGAAAGCATACGATGAGAGGAAAAAAAGCTTCCTTACAGGGATAAAGAAAATAATTTATCTGATCAGAGAGCAACTTATCCAAAGAGCTGCTGAAAGTCAGAATATAGGTGAAATATTCTGTGACTTCTAAAACTTCAGAGTATTCCTGTTTTGGAGACATTTTTTTCTAGAAGGCAACTACAGTTGGCATTTTTTAAATACTGCTCTTTAACCTCCATTGTAAGTTATTTTTATAGAAAATGATGCTAGTAAAGATCTGTATTTTTTTAATCACTCTTTAAGACATATAGGGGAATCTGAAACTGGGAGACTATGTATCCACTTCAGTCTATACAAAACCTGAGATGTAGCAAAAATATAGGCATATACTCCAGGTAGGCACTCTTGCAACAGGTTTTTACCAGCTAGCTATTCACTCCCCCTCTCCTCTATTCATTGTCATTCTAATAGACAGATCTCGCATGATTAATGAAACGGGTCCTCAGCTTGTTTAAAAACAGGTAAATGAAAATTTTAATCACTTACATCTCCATTTTCACTTTTTTTCAGATTATTTCCTTCTTTTGTAAATACAAAGGCAATATTTCAGATGAGAAAATTAAACCAACAAGTGGAAGACAACACATTTATAGGAATTCAAAAGTAAAATTATGACTACTAGTGACTTCACAAGCCAGAAGTATTCCAGCT
Source organism: Elanus axillaris (assembly GCA_026212715.1). Lineage (NCBI taxonomy): Eukaryota > Metazoa > Chordata > Aves > Accipitriformes > Accipitridae > Elanus > Elanus axillaris. Next base: position 12,535,221 of record JANZLQ010000002.1, read on the forward strand.
TTCAAATTTCAAACTCTAGAACAGAGCCTTTAGCAGGGAAAATAGTTAAAAATGCATTCTTAGATTAAAAACATAATTTGATAAGGAGACATTAATTTGAGAAACAAATGCATATAGTAATTTTTCCACAGGTGCTTCCATAGTAGGACTCCACAATCTTCATGCAAATAGGCTTTCAACAGTTACATTCTGTTCTGTACAAAGTAGCCATTGTTCCTAGACTGGCTGCCAGGGGTCTGTCCAACTCACACTAAATTTGGTCGGATTTTTCAAATTAACTGATCCCCTACTGAGCAGCTGCTTCTGCTGTAAAGAAGTTGTCTATAATCTATAAGCAATAGAGCAAGTAGAATTCTACAAATTTGGACCTTAACTCTAAACCTCCTGCTGGGTGTGGTAAAGGTAATATAGCCAATGGCTGGTTCAGAGCTACATGCAAGCCCTCATTCAGCCTCTTATTTTAATTAAGCAACTATGGCTTATCCAGCTTTGGAGTTCAATGAAGTGAACTTGTAACTTGGAAGGACTCTGGTCCCCAGTTTTCTTCAGTGAAAATGAAGATGAGAGCAAGCTAGCACAACTTCCAATAACTTTGAAAGAGACTGACAAAACAAAGCCAGAAAGTGAAGAAACGGAGCATTAAGTGGGTAAAACACATACACTGCATGTCTTAAGGGAAAGTGTTTCTACTGAGATCCTTCATTTCATAAAATGATTGGAAAAATAAGAACAGAATCTTTAGTATTATGAAAGCATTTGTTCAAGAACCAGTTTTACTTAGAACATTCAGAGTAAAAGAATTAATCTTCAGGAATAATTAATCTTCACATCTATAGAATCAATAGTCACTTTCAGTCTTTTCGAGCTGTGGAAGAGAACTGTCACTTATGTCTCATGATTGTTAATCCTTAGTCATGATTTACATGACCCGACATGCTTTGAGGATTCTTTCTGGACATTTTCACTTAAAATTACTTTACTAACAGTGTACTCAGCCATGTGCGATTATACTCACCAGATTACCACTCTGGACTCTAAACTGTGGTTCATGTGATAGCTAAGTTTAATTTGTAAGTTATCTCACAAGTTCTGAAGTTAGTTTCCTTTAGATGTTACATAGTTTCTTTCTTTGAAAGGCAGAGACTGCCAAGAATTTCCTAACTAAAGAATCTGTCTTATTCAAGAGAACAGAGATGGACAGCAAAGGTAAGTTTTTATTAATGCATTGACAATTTTAATTAGTTCTACTTTTGATGCTACACCTTTATGAAATAAAGAACTAAAAGTTTTAACCTATTGCATTCTAGAAAGGAATATATTCATACTCTGCTAACCGTCAAGTACAAGTACATTTGAAGTCATAATCAGTTCTACTGTGACTGGGTGCAGCTCCACCAACCTCAATAGGTTAATTACTTCACCGATGTTGCTTCAGAGACCATAGTTCACCACAATAACAAACAGCTGTTTACCATTAGCAAGATTCTATTTGACAAGTGGCTTTATTACTTTTTAATTATGCACTTTAATCTCTCACAAACTTTAATCATCATTCTCAATTACAACTGAAACTATATTTGACAGGAACCTCCTTTGGGAGAGATTCTGGAAATACAACATTTCCTTCAGGCTACTGACATTCATGATGCTTTTCAAGCTGCAACAGCAATTTGGGTGATGTAATAAACTATGCCTATGCTCATGTTGTTAGCTTGATAGGTTGAAACAAAAATCAGCCCCCCTTCTCTGCTATTTGTGTTTTCTTCGGGGTGCTAAACAAAACACAAGTAGTACATATTATTTTCACTGCCAATGACTGCTGTGGTATGGATCTATGTAACATGAAGTTGGAAAAGTATTCTTATACTTCTGACCTACTTCAATGAGATAATTCATTGCACAAGAAGTTAGAGGCCTAAGACTTTGAAGAAAGGTATTTCTATTGCAAATACTTTTAGCCTTTCCCTTTTTCAGTTCCGCTAGTTCTATTCCTACTTGAATACATAGTTAAGTTGAAATTTCAAAACAACAAGGTAGGTATCTAAATCAAATAATCTTCTGTACAGGTTTAGTTAGCTAACTCCCTAAAGCACCTTTAAAGCACAAGGTAAGATCTCCAGACAGACACTATCAGTAGAATGTTGCTTAGTTACTTCAATGAAAAAGTTATTAAACTTAAGATCAAAGTCTAATTATGACATCTGCATCATAGCAATAATTTGATCTCATTAAAGACAAGATGAAATTGTAATTCTTCCAACAGGAAAAGTCAAAGAAAAAGAACATGACTTTATTCAGAAAAAGAGATCCTGGCAGCAATCTTTCAAAATAAGATGCAGCTACAGTATTTACAAAGGAACAGCGGTTGTCTTGGTAACACCTGAAAGCTGATGCAAATTCAAGGTAATTGCATACTTGATATCCCTTATAGTCATCAACATCTCTAAGTTATTAACGCAGATAGTAGCTCTTTTATTCTGGGAAACATCTCCAAGTTCAGATTTGCTCTCTCAAAGGCCAGGGAAACATACAGAGATTTCAGGTTATTCCCAATGCCTTAAATATTCTTTTTTTTTTTTTATATCCAGTGATGATACTGATTTACAAACCTAAATATCTGTTTCCGATTATCTGTTAGCCAAGAAATTCAATTCGGCTTCCACAGCACTAGCAGAACAGGGAACTAATTTTAAGCAACATACCCAACTACTGAGGACCTGGCAGACTTGATACTCTTCTGAAAGGTATCAGCCATTGCTAAATTATGCACTTTGGTATTTGGTTACATCTACTACTGATGCAATAGCTAGAAATTCAATAATAACCAAGAACATTACATTAGATGATATAATAGTTACTATCTATAATGCCACTATTTTAAGTTTGAAAAGTCTATATTATGCTATAGATATTTGTGACGGGTTGACCATGGCTGGATGCCAGGTGCCCACCAAGTCGTTCTATCACTCCCCCCCCTCTTCGCTAGACA
>JANZLQ010000002.1:12545358-12564423 GCA_026212715.1 Elanus axillaris
TACCAATGCAGAACACAGCACTATGAGGGCTGCTATGGGGAGAATTAATTCCATCTCAGCCAGACCCAATACAACACATTACTACATAATATTGGTATGTCAGCAATGCTGTGAAAAAGGACTTACCAGAGAACAGCAGGAACCAGCAGCTCTGTAAGAGACAGGAAACCAGTAGCCAGACTTCAAAACAAGCCTGGCAAGGTATAGCCTCACAAGCCTAAACCCAAACAAGGTCCAGGTTTCCAAGGCCCAGGAACAACAACCAAGAGCCCACGTCATCAAACACACTTGCAAGTCCATAGACAAGTTAGTAGGCCAGTTCCATACAACAAGGCCCACAGGCTATACCACAGCTGTCGCTGAAGGCAGACAAACCTACAGCGTATCTCAGACCATCACAGAGTAAAGGCCCAGGCCTGGGGTTAAATACAGCTGCAGGCTCGTGGGCAGAGGTGTGGGTGGAAGCCTCAGGTGAGCCTAGTCAGCATAATTAAGGCCTGTCAGTGCCCTCTGAGCCCTGAGGGGCTTTAGGAACAAAAACAAAGGAAACCAAAACAAACCCACCAAAGTCTTTCTAACATAATTAACCACTGAGCTTCCATTCCTAAAACCAGGTTGTTTCCCATGCTAACACAACTGGATTCATTGCTAATACATTTATCTAATGCTACTGTCTCCAAAGAAAATGGATTTCAAATTTCATAAAAATACTTCAAATAAGGTAAAAAGATTGTTTTCCCTACAGCATTGAACTCAAATATAAAAACCGACTATCAGGAGCCAAATGTATGCTGACTAGTGGATTAAGCAAAGCAAGTACCTGAAAAATGACAACCTGAGTGCAGGTGATGCTAGCTAGGGTAATACAGCTGTTTCACATATGATTCATTCTTGATTACTTTACCTTCTGATTCAGTACTTAATCTTTGTGCTATCACTGTATTACAAATATTGGTTTGTAGATCAATGTCTTTTACTGATGTCCTATCAATAAAAGTTGTAAATTACATGATCGTATCTGAAGTTTTTAAGACTTAATGATATATACAGTCCTGCTCTAAAAATTGGTCTAAATGAGTCTGACATGAATATTCTGTGAATGTGTGAAGAATGTATATAATTATTCTGAAGAAAGCAATATGATCTATCATAAAACCTGAAAAAGAATAAAAAGAAAATCTATCTATCTGAACCGGAGGAAAGAAGAGAGAAAAAAGTATAATACATAGCTGTGGCATGGAGGAAGTCTAAAAAAAAGTGTTAAACATTTTTCAAGCTAAGTTCCAAGTGGGAAAACAGATCTATTGAACAACTAGCTTCATACCCAAGCACTTCAAGTTTTCCTCCTGCTCAAACAGCTCTTCAAAGCAGGCATGGCAAGGATTTCTAGATGGCTTGGGGACAATCCTTAGATGGTTTTGGGTAGGTTTGTGGAATATAGGAATGTTCCTACAAAACACAGAGAGCAAAGCACAGGTCCTGGAAATTCTTCTAGAAAGACTTTCTAGAAAGCACAGAGGGCATTCCTGGATGCACCTGGAAAATTCCTAGAAAGCATGGGGAACATGCTGGATCACCAGACAAATTCTCAGGATACACTCAGGAAATCCCTAGAAAGCAGAAAACAAAACAGAACATTCCTAGGAAGCATTGGTAGAAATCCCTACAAGCAAGGAAGGAAAACTTCCAGAAAGCACCAGGAAAATTCCTATCAAGCCTAAGGAGAATTCTTGAAAATTCTTTAAAAGTACAAGGGAAATTCCTAGAAATCACAGTAGGAATTCCTTGAAATCATTTGGGAAAATTCTTAGAAAGCACTGGGAAAATCCCTAGAAAGCTGCGAGACAATTCTATATAAGCTATACAGTAATCTGTATAACTGCTATGTGGGATTTTCTAAGAGGGAAAATGTGAATACAAAACACGTACCTAACATTTTGTATGCCTGAAACCAATTATTTTTATAGAATTCTTTGTATAATTTAAGAAAAAAGCACATGATGCTTTAAGAATGTGCCTTTAAAAAAAGAAAACTGAGAACAGTGGTCAGAAATAGACAGAATAACCATGCATGACACTTTGTCTGTCATACAACCCCATTTTGCAACGATTTCAACCTGCAGCATGTTCTGACATCGATGGGAGTGTGGCTCTTCAGCAGTCCTCTGTGAACTCTCTTCTCATGCAGACATCCTCAATCCTGAGAACTCTCACGAACAGCATCCTTTTCCAAGTACTTGTCCAGCTTCCCCTTTCACTTACATACAATTTTGTATCCACAGCATCCTTCATTGAAGTTCTACAGATCTACTACCCACTGTGTGATGGATTACCTCTTTTTCTTTGTTTTGAACACAGGTCCGAGTAGCATCAGCTGTTCTGGCATTGGAAGAGACCCTTAAAACAGGCATTTCCTATCCAAATTACAATTTTGCGAATCTCTACCATAGCCATCCCAGAGTTTTCTTTCTGGGAGAGGAGACAGCCTACTTTTAGTCGTTCCTTGCACTGAAGCCATTCCATACCTTTGATCATTCTTGCTGCCTTTTCTGAACCTTTCCCAGTTCTAATACAGATTTTTGGGGAGAGATCAGAAGTACACACAATATATAATGTACAGGTAAACCACTGCATTGGGTTTTTGTATGGCGGGATTTTGGTAGTGGGGCAAGGACTGCAGAGGTGGCTCCTGTAAGAAGATGCTAGAAGCTCCCCAAGCTCCAAGACAAACCTGCCTCTGGCCAAGGCTGAGCCAGTCAGTGATGATAGTAGTGCATCTGGGATAACAGATTTAAGTGGGGAAACCTGCAGCAGATAGAGGAGTGGGATGTGAGTGAAACACCTGTGAAGAGACCAAGGTCAGTGCAGAAGGAGGAGGAGATGCATCAAGCGCTGGAGCAGAGATTCCCCTGCAGCCCGTGGTGATGAAGACCACGGTGAGGCAGGCTGTCCCCCTGCAGCCCAGGGAGGTCCCCAGGGGAGCAGATCTCCACCTGCAGCCCGGGGAGGACCCCACGCCGGAGCAGGGGGGTGCCCCCAAAGATGGCCGTGACTCTGTGGGAAAGCCCACGCTGGAGCAGTCTCTTCTTGAAGGACTGCAGTCTGTGGAAGGGATTCACGCTGGAGCAGTTTATGAAGAACTGCAGCCTGTGGGAAGCACTCACGTCGGAGAAATTCATGGAGGACTGTCTCCCGTGGGAGGGACCCCACGCTGGAGCAGCAGAAGAGTGTGAGGAGTCCTCCCGCCAAGGGGCAAGGAGCAGCAGAGATAACGGGTGATGAACTGACCACAAGGTGTCTTAAGATTTGGTTTTACTTCGCATTATCCTGCTCTGATTTGATTGGTAACAAATTAAATTGATTTTCTTTTTCCCCCCAAATTGAGTCTGGTTTTTGCCTGTGACCATAATTGGTGAGTGATCCCTCCCTGTCCTTGCCTTTCACTACATTTTCTCCTGCCCATCCCACCGGGGGGGCGGGGGGAGTGAGCGAGCGGCCGCATGGTGCATTGTTGCTGGCTGGGCCTAACCCATGACAACCACAGGCTTACACAGTGGGAGTGAGATGGTTTTTGTTATGTTCTCTGTTCCTTTTCTAATGTTAACATTTGATTTGCTTTTGCACATCAAGCACTGAGCTGACATCTTCATGGAATAATCTGTCTTGATGCTATAAAAGTGACCCTTTCCTTTGATCGCTCTTCCTTTTGTGCATCAGTTCATATTTATGTACTCTGAATTTCATCTGCCTTTTTACTGCTAAGTACCTCAGTCTTGTATCGTCGTTCTGTAATTCTCCACAGTCTGCTCTCATTCCTGTATTGAATACCACACAAGGATCTCACTATTCCATATGCAAAATAAGATCTAGCGAACCACTGGATTGTATATTATGCTGAAACAGATAAGCAAGCATCTCTAAGCAGTAATCAAAAGGTGCTAAAGTCAAATACTGACAAATTGATAAATGTGTCTTGTTAAGTTATCTGCTGCTGTCCATTTTTCCCCTCTTGGAAAGGCTACCACCCCAAAGAAGTGCCAAGAGAATGCAACGTGCAGTTGGGCCTCAAGTCACTCCCAAGAAAATGTAGTGTCTTGGCATAAAAGAATTTCCTTGGCAACTTAAGCTAAGACAACTGGGTTTCCATTGGAAGGCTTCAAATACAGGCACACATTTTTTTTTCTGATGCATCTGCAGTGATGGCAGTAACTTCCAGCAGAATTGCAGCATGAACGTTATCTAAGGTGCAGTAACTTTACTATAGTTTTCTGGCAGCTGGCAGAGATTTTCCACGCTCTTTGAGAAATGCAGAATGCCCAACCTCACATGCCTTGCACATCCAAAATTCCTATTAACTGCAATGGAAACTCTTTCCATGTAAAGATACAAGACTGGATGTTCACTAGAAAATTAAGTAAACACATTGAGGGTGGCCCTCTCATAAAGGCATGCAGACATACAAATGCTCTTTCCACTCCTTTTCTAAGCACGTCTTTACAATTTATGTATGAAGTTTTGTAACAGAGCCTGGTGTTTGAAATGTGTAATACCTAGTATAAGTATAATACAGCATTTGTATTTAGTCACAGAACATCCACAAATCCTAAAATCCTGCCCTAAAGTATATACATGCCATCTACTCACTTAGAGCTATCTTTATTTGATTAACAGACGATCACAGCACATTTTCAAATCCATTTACCCTTTTAAAAGACCATATTAAAGACACTGTTAATTTGACAGCTTTAAATAAAAACTTCAGTTCTGATACTAGATATAGTCAAACTAACTTACCAAAAACATAGTCAGCTTAGTATCTTCTTTACTTTGTATGCAGGGAATTATTGTAACAAGACACAGGCATTTTTATTTTGTGACTTATAATAATTGGGAATTTTGAACATTATTTTATTCTACCAAAACCCAATATGTATATACAAAACAGAAATACTATTCTTTCCCTTTAGAATACTATTAGAATATTGTATGTTCTCCTTATAAAGAAGTTAATCTGGCCCACTAAATATGAAAGCAAAGGACCATTCTTCCCCAGAAATAAACAGCAACAAACTCAACATGAAAAAGCCAAAACACTAATGAAGTTGAAAATTATCTGAACACTCACTGTGCTGGATTTTTCAGTTTCATATTAGAAACGGAGTGAAGACAATGCTAGACAATATTTGATTTCTCCACGAACTGATGACTACTCCCGTCAAATTATCCCATCTGAAAGGAGAAACAGCCATTCTTGAAGATCAGCTGCCATCTAGTGAACGGTACGAAAACTGTTTAAAGCATTTTTATTTTTTTGACAGTTTAAACTAGATTCTTGGTGGAATACCTTTTTGTCATTTTGTCACTGTTACTTTTGGGGTCTGTAAACTATTCAGGACTATGGCTATTAAAAGGTATGCATTCTAAAGCAGAGCAATGTCACTCAGTGATGTTTTCTATTACAATATATAAATAAGGTCTTGATCCCACAGTTTGCTCCAAAAAAAGCCAATCCTGAGCACTTTCAAAAAGTCATATTAGGTTTTTGGGGCCTCCACTTCATTATACTAAAACAAACTGAACTATCAGTGTCTTAAAGTAAAATATTCAGTATTACAACAATATATTACATTTAAAATTTGAAGAAGTTAAAATTCACTGACTGAGATGTGCTTATCAAGCACCAATATCGTAGTTTTTATGTAGAACACCAAGTGTGTTATTGTTATATGTATATAAACTAATTTATGGATAACTAGAATAAAACCAAAAATACTACCAGTGTGCATCAACACTGTCAAAATCACTATTCTTATGTAAGACTACTGTGTTTCATGAATTAGTAGTTCATTCTCATTTCACGTTTTTGGGAAGCAAGAAGTATTCCATTCATATTTCAGAAATTATTACTGGTAGATACCTGCCAAGCAGGCTGGTAGCTTTGTCTTGTTTTTCCCCTAAACCATTACCTGCATTTCTACAACCAACGTGATGACACAAGCTGGAACTGCCACCAAAAGAGGTCACAGCCCTCCCTCCTCTTCCAGCTGCCCACTTCAAGCCATTCTTTGCACTGACACAAGCATTTCCATGGCGGTGCAATGCACAAAATCAAGTGCCAGTTAACTAACTCACCAAGAAAAAAAAAAAATAGTACTACACCAAACAAGCTCATCATCTTTGCCATACTGATGCCTTTCTTATTAAAAGGAAGGGCAGGAATTATATAATGAAGCTGATAAAGGGTGAAGCCCCCTCTTTTACTGCCTAAACTGATGATAGAATTATGATAAACAGGAGGCAGGAAGGAAAAGTAACTGTACTGTGCTACTTATCCAATTATATTTATGCAAATCTGTATCAAAGTAAATTTTTGATTGGAAAAATAGATGGGCTACTGCAAAGCACCTCTTCCCTGCATTTGTCATTAAAAAAATCATCAAGAAGACCTAAACTTGTCCTCACTAAAGTCAACAGAGGATCAAATCAATAATTCTAACAACTATTATTTGAAATTCTTTGTCACTCAAGATTAGATTTGCAGGTGTTTTCCTTCTCATAAGAAATCAGATTTTCCAGATGTTACAAAAAGCCTCTTACAAAGAACAACTATATATGAATATAAACCACAGAGCTTGTTTCAAATATGCACTTTTCCATACTTTTCTTTCCTAAACACAACTTTCTAAAACCAAGCAGAGTGTCTACCACTTACAGTTTGGAACTCTGAAACACAAATCTGCCATTTTAAACAGAATATGTTTTTTGTTTAATCAAGTACGTACTCGAGGGCACTCGTGTTTACGAGAACCTTTGATGGAAAGAAATAAAACAAGAGAACGTGTTTATAAGACATTGGCTTGAAAATACATTCTCCTTCTTGGAATGAAAGCTCCTTATAATCTTTTGTCTGTACATTCTCTGGACAGACATTAGTCTGTCCCACACCAAATATCTAATAAGTCTGCATATTCCATATAAGCATATTCCATACATGTGCAGTACAAAAACATGCTAAGAAAAGAAATATTAAGCAGATATCCAGGAGAAAAGGAACAGAAAATAAACACTGAAAGGAGAAATTTTGGTTATGAATTGAAAGGAAATAGAATATAGGCCCTTTTGCACATAATTAGGCACAAAGAGATGGCTTGCTGGCTTTCACACTGCTCAGCCCTACACTTTCTGCTGAGTTCCTACTCAGTATTTAAAATTAGCTGAACTGGCTCCGTTAACCCTGCCTGCGCATATGAGTTACTAAAACATTTTGTGCACAGCCCTTGCTTCAGTAAGGGATGTGATTAAGCAGGATACCATCAAAAGTATGTCCTTATGCCTCCCCTCCAGAGGCCTTCAAAATACACGCTGGACAGTTTGTAGTCGTGCTGTAACCACCCTCTGCTTATTCTGTGAACACAACTATGTCTGACCAGTGTCGTGTACTTGAGATCCCAATTCTTGTACATATGTGGTCTCAAATGAAGTCTCTATGTATTCGGTGTGTAACTTTACTTAAAATGAAGCTACTTGCAAGGATGAAATTAAGCATGTACTAAATTTTATCGATCATGCTGTTATCTTGTACCCCACAATGATGACAGGTGTCCTGGAAAGTTTTTATAAAAGTACCGCACAAATCACGGCACAGTTTAAGAAAGCGGTGCACCAAAAAGGTATGCAATTAATTCTTCTTAGACCCTGACTAAACATTTGCCAGAGCAACATAATACAACAGTTTTACCAATCTTTGAATAAATATCTGTCTCTTAATCGCTTGTATCAGCAGCTTCTCAAGTCAGCTGTGTGGCTGCCCACTTGTTTTTCTCAGCCAGCACCTACACTTGACTCAACCCCAAAGACTGGTGGAAAAGGTGCTAACCTGGAAAAAGTCTCAAGGAAGGAATTGCCAAGGGACACGGGAAAGGGGAAGCCCAACTTTCGGGGACGCGTTTACGAAGCGCCAACCCGACAGGCGGGAGGCGCTGAGGTAACGAAAGAACGGAGGCAGGCGAGCGCGCCCCGCCAAAACCAGCTCTGTGGAGAACAAGCCGGGTGGCAATGCGGAGGGGATGAATCCACTTCGGCTGTGGGAAGAGGGCATCTGAAGTCGAGAGAGGTCTCGCAGCTGGGCAGCCCGTCGCCAGGGGACGGCGCTCACCTCACGGACAGCAGTTCCACAGCCCCCTCACACCACCAGACCCGCGGTGGCGCCCGAGGCGAGATCCTGAGGTAAAGCGGCGCCCCGCCGCGCCCCGCCCCGCCGAGGGCGCTTCCGCCCAGTGCGCGTGCTCCGCCACGGCGCATGCGCGGGAAGCGGGGTGGGCGCCTGTCAGGCTGGCGGGTCTGTTGCGCGGCGGCTGCGCCGCCCGGCCAGTTAGCTGCGGGGCGGGGGGAGTGGGAGTGGGAGTGGGAGTGGGAGTGGGAGTGGCGGCCGGCCGGCCGCGGTAGGCCTGTCAGGCCTGGCGCTGGCGGAGCGGGAGGCCCGCGGGAGGGCGCGGCCGGGTGAGTAGGAGCTGGAGGGGCCCGCGCAGGGGAAGGGGGGGTTGTTGCCCGCTCCCGCTGAGGAAAGGCCGCGCAGGCCCGCGATGGAGGCGGCAGCCTTGAAGGTGCTGCTCCTGGACCCGGGAGATGAAGGCACGCAGAGGTGCAGGATGGGACCTGCCGCCCTCGCCTCCCTGGGAGCCGGGATCGGTGCCCCGCTGAGGGTCTCTCTGCCCACCGGCCGCTGTCTGTGCACGGCCTGGCCCCGGCACGATTTGGCGGACGGGTACCTGCAGGTTGATCTGACCTGCAGGACCGCAGGGGTGACTGTAGGGGACCTGAAGGGCCTCACGCTGGGTGTCGGGCAGCTGAAGCTTCTGGCATATCGCCAGCTAAAAGAAGCGACTGTGAAAGTGATCCTTAAGAGCTCTGCAGTGAAAAAGTCGACTCCTAGAGCAGTGCTGCAGGAGACAGTCAGAGAGCTGCTAAGAAATATTTATGTTTCACTTCATTATGTTGTCACTGTTGCCCCAAGTCTTGAAAATCCCGTGGTGTATATTGAAATACTGTCTGTAGACCCTTTGATGGATGAAGCTGGACTGATAACCCCCCAAACGACCATAAAAATTAAGGAGGTGGTCACTCTGGAATGGTACAGACATCTATCGGAAGACACTGCAAAAATCTCAATCGCAGGACTGGATGACGTGGGAAAGTCTTTGAAAGAAATGATCGACCTGCCTTTCCGCTTTCCAAAAACTCTTAAGAAGCTAGGACTTTCTGTCCCTAATGGAGTGCTATTAATAGGGCCCCCAGGCGTAGGGAAAACTCTTATGGTGAAGGCAGTAGCAAAAGAAGTGGGTGCATTTCTGTTTTGCGTCAGCGGCCCAGCCCTCTGTGGTTCAAGACCAGGAGAAAGTGAAGAGAATTTGCGACGAGTCTTTGAAAAGGGCAGAGGAATGTCATACGAAGGCCCAACCATTCTCTTTATTGATGAAGTTGACTCCTTATGCCCAAAGCGAGGAAGTTCAGACAGCGCTCCTGAAGATCGTGTTGTTGCTCAGTTGCTAACACTACTGGATGGTGTAGGTAGTGAGGGTAGGTTGGTCATTATAGCAGCAACTAACAGGCCTGATGCCTTAGACCCTGCACTGAGAAGACCTGGCAGATTTGACAGAGAGGTGAGCAAACCCTGTTATTCATACGCTCTCTTTTTTTGTGTCCTTTTTGAGATTGAGCGGGGGAAGTAATTTTATTTTGTTTTTTCATGTCTACTAGTCATCTTTCCTAGGGGGATTCTACCGGCTTGAGGGGTGTCCTGCTTCCTTCTCTAGTTTGCTGCAGCTTGGGTAAGGTAGGGAGCACATTTTAGTCAGGAAACCAAGAGCTCAAAGTACTTGGAAATGTACAAGCCAGGGTCTTTATGCTTCTTTATCATAAAGACATGAACCTGCTCTTGGGGATTTTCTTTTGCTTGCAGAAGCTTAGTATTACAGACTTAGATTTTTCTCATTTAAATCACAGATTGAAGATTTATGCATCGCTCCTTAGAATGTTACTGTGACAGAGAAGTAATAACCTGTTGTGTCAAGAATTCTATTTAGATTTCAGTAACAGAGGCTAGGTCTGCTCTGGAAAACTTCTGCTAGCCTAGTGGTCAAAAGAAGAAAGAACACGTGCAGTTATGCAACGCACTGTGCTTTTGCTTGTGTTGTTTCTTTTGCTGGCCAGATGTGTTCCTGGGTCATCCACTTTAGTCAAGTTCTCTAAAGCTTTCAAAATTATAACTTTAATTATTTTCCAAGATTTATAGATTGTTGAGATATATTTTACGGCAGTATTTTACCAGGTTTTTAATAATGTATGAACATTTATCTAATTGATTTTTTTTCTTTTGGATGAATCTAATTCAGTCCTTGTGATGCAAGGAAATTATTATTTCAGTGTTAAGTCTTATGTTGAAATTACCTTAAAATAGGACTTGATGGACACTAGCTGACAGTGTCTTATGAAAACCTGTTTATGCAAACACTGTTGGCTTGGAAAGTAAGTGTAAATAAAGGGTATTTTAAATATTTGTTGTTTGTATAGTTCTAGTAATAAGCTTCTTGTAAAATTCTCTTGTTGCAGTATAAGTATGTATAAACCTTCAGTAAACAGTATAAAGCAGAGACAAAGTTGCTTGTCTAGGTCTATAAAATAAGAGCAATAACGGAAAATATCTACTTATGTTTTTTGTTTATCATATTTGGTTTAGGTTATTATCGGGACCCCAACACTTGTGCAAAGAAGATCCATCCTGCAGTTGCTTACATCTAGTATGCCGATTTCTACGGACATTGATTTGATTAAACTGGCAGAAATGACAACTGGGTATGTTGGAGCTGACCTTAGAGCACTCTGCAGAGAAGCTGCTATGCAGGCTGTGTTCCACAGCTCTTTGGTATGGTTGCAAATAAGTCAAGAATAATATCATTAATATATGTACCACCCTTTCCCCATTATACTCAGCTTTGCTTGGAAAGCTCAACAAGTTGAAGAACTCACGAATTAAAATACTGAAAAGCAGCGTGTTATAAATGTAAATAGACCACTTTGCTTGTCCTTTCAGTTCTCACCTGAAAAGACTTTTTTCACCCTTTCTGGGTGAAAAGCTTTGCCAAAATTTTTTTTCCTCATTCTTATCCTTTTAGCATTGTGCAAAGCAGAGATTTTAGTCCTTTTTGGCAAACTAAACTATACTGTCCTCCAAAGCTCTCTTTTGAAGCTTTTGATTTAAAATTCTACTTCTTAATAATAACTGCAAATTAAAGTTTAGGTTGACACATGAGTATATAACTGCTAGTGATAATAACTATTATCATTTGGGCCGTATGGCTGGATCTGACATTGCTGCAGATACAAGGTATACAACTGCCCAGTGTGCAGAAATTTAACTTTTTAGCGATTCTCTAATTCCATATCTATAATATCTCTTTCTTAATATTCCTTCTCTATATTCTGACTTTTACAAGAACTGTGAGATCTGTTTGCTGTGGGTTTTCATCTGGAATGGCTGAGCAGAAATTTAAAGCCATGTTTGCAAAATTTCCAGTCAGAGCATCTACAGAGGTTGGTAGAACCTTCTGTCTTCATTCAGGGGTTGAAAAAAGAGAGCATCATATTTCTAGAACTTCCATCTCCTTCAGATACCTTACAAATATTTAAAGTAATAAGCTCAATGATTTGAGCATGGTATCCCAGAAAGAAATGGGTGGACAAATGAAAATATTGAGTAAGTAGATGGCCTGTTTGGCTTGAGAACTGCAAGCACCTTTGTAAAATGCATCTTAGTTCTGTTACTGCATCTGTAGTTTAATAACAGTATTTTACAGCCTATTTGAGATAAAGTGCCTTACTTTCTTGAGTATGTGGTGAAAATGGATGTTAGAACATTTTTATTTGTATTCAAGAGGCTCTAGAATTTGGTGTGTAGTAACCCTGAAACTAGCAACCATTTGATTTAGCACATCACTGTGTAATGGAGCTAGAATTTGGGGAAAAACAGTAGTTTTCTCTAAACATTAATTTGTTTTCCCTGGGTAAGAACTTGCTGTTAAAGAGAATATATGCTACTTTGCCTTACCTCTTTGTGTCTGCAGTGCTGAAGCTTGTTAGGGGAGGTACTTGCTTCTTTATTAGTTGCATTTGGCCTTTTGTGAAGTGTTTTGCATAATAATGCAGCATTTTAAGTTATTATGTAAAAATATTGTTAATATGCTTTATCTGGGTTTCTTCAGGATTCAGCTGAAATGGTGATTAACATGGCAGATTTCCAAGAAGCTTTTAAAAAAATTCAACCATCCTCAATTCGAAATGCAATTGGACTAACAGAGTGTAAACCTGTCACTTGGGAGCAAATTGGTGGTCTTGAAGATGTGAAATTAAAGTTAAAACAGGTAATGTATAAACCAAATGTAGATAAACAGCTAGTTTCTAATAACCGTGTCCTTTGAGGTATTCTGAATGCTACATTATGGAAATGAATTCTCCTGCAAATTACCTGATCATAAATTCTATTTTAAATATATTTTTTTGTATTACTTTAAGTTATTACAATGTTTGTGAATTAGAAATCTTCCAGTCACACGGTATCACCACCAAGCATAATATCATGGGAAAATAAGAATGGTTTTTAGTAGCTGAAAAACACTTAACTTGTAGCCAGATAATTTCTCCACTCCTGATTTTGTAGCCAGAGATGGCTTTTGCATATCATCTCTCAAGGATTGCCTTTTGTTCTGTTTGAGATGGAGAGGAAACTTTAAGAAGGGCATTACATGAAGGAAGACCAAATTAGTATTCTCTGATTGCAAATTAACGTTCGTACCAAGGAGAGGAAATAATGTGCTCAGTGTAATTTTATTGATTGCCTATGAACTCTAGTTTTGTTAGTAAGAATTTCATCCCTTCTTTATGTATTGACAGAGTATTGAGTGGCCTATGAAATTTCCTCAAGCGTTTGCTAGGATGGGCCTGTCTCATCCAAAGGGTATTCTTCTCTATGGGCCATCAGGGTGTGCCAAAACCACGCTGGTGAAGGCTGTGGCCACAAGTTGTCACTGTTCCTTTCTCTCTGTAAGTGGTGCTGACCTTTTCTCACCTTATGTTGGAGATTCAGAGAAGATTTTGTCTCAGGTACAGTTTTTAATTTGTGTAAAGTTTATCGTTTATTTTTGCTTCATTTTTGTAAAGTACTAGTTAGGCCTAAATTTTGTTACTGAAAGATGATAGTTAAAGCTCTTACCTGATTATGAAATAGAAATAGCTTAACAGATTCACATTTATATGAACTGAGAATCTAGCCCTAAAATTATACCAGTTTTAAAACTCTGAAAGTATTTCTACCCTTTTGGTTTCAGTTCATTTAAGAATTTAAATAAGAAGCACAATTTGCCTATAGTAAATGTAAGCCAGAACAGCTCTTGTGAATCATTATGATTTAAAGTAGGTAAATACAGAGTGTATATAAATAGGTGTTTTCACCTTACCTGATAGAATGTATGCATTAACTTTTTACTTTTTTAATATTTAAATAAAAGGTTTTTCGCCAAGCAAGAGCAAATACTCCAGCTGTAATATTCCTAGATGAGATTGATTCTATCTTGGGATCCCGGTCACACTGCAAAACTGGCCATGGTGTCTCAGAGAGGGTTCTTTCTGTTCTTCTCAATGAGTTGGATGGTATTGGGCTGAAAGTCACAGAAAGAAGAGGAAGCAAACGACAGCTTGAGGGTCAATGTCAAGAACAAAGTGACAAGGAAAGAAAGGTATCTATGTTCACTTTTCCATATAAGAAGAATGGTAAATGCTGTCCAGTTGTTCCAAAAATTTTAGTTATTTGCATTCACAGTTTCTAAACTTAGAATCCTCAAGCTTAAAAATATGCAAGATGCTCTTCTACTCTGTCATAATTTTTAGTTTTTAGAAAATACCATTATTGTGGTTTAACCCCAGCCAGCAACTAAGCACCACTGCAGCCACTCATGCATTCCCCTCACACTGGGATGGGGGAGAGAATCTGAAGGGTAAAAGCGAGAAAACTCATGGGCTGAGATAAAGACAGTTTAATAGGTAAAGCAAAAGCCACACACACAAGCAAAGCAAAAGAAGGAATTCATTCACCACTTCCCGTCAGCAGGCAGGTGTTCAGCCATCTCCAGGAAAGCTGGGCTTCCTCATGTGTGACAGTTACTTAGGAAGACAAATGCTGTAAGTCCGAATGCTCCCCCCCATCCTCCTCCTTCCCCCAGCTTTACATGCTGAGCATGACGTCCGATGGTCTGGGATATATATCCCTGTGGGCCACTGCGGTCGGCTGTCCCAGCTGTGTCCCCTCCCAATTCCTCGTGCCCACCCCAGCCTGATCACTGGTGGGTGGTGAGAGAAGCAGAAAAGCCCTTAGACACTGTGTGAGCACTGCTCAGCAATGATGAAAACATCCCTGTATTACCAACACTTGTTTCCAGCGCAAATCCAAAACACAGCCCCGTACTAGCTACTATGAAGAAAATTAGCTCTACCCCAGCCAAAACCAGCACAGTCATATATAGGCTGCTAACTGTTTTTACATACACTGTTCCTCAATGGGACTTTGTTCAGACAAAAATACCTACACAGGCTAATGAGCATTGCTAGTTGATGTTCCTCTTCTGTCACAAAAAAACTCTTGCTTGACACTACAATAATTTTTAGACTGATTGTGCTGTTTTTACTATTACACAGGTTCCTTCCTGAACTTACTTTTTATAAGCATTTCCCCTACTTCATTTGCATTGCTTTCTCATACATCCTTTATACAAAACCAGTACAGTTATGATCAGTTACTTATTTAAACAAAAAGTTGCAGCTGGACTTTTCAGTGAATTGTTCACAGTATTAATTATTAGCTTTTCTGTATTTAAATTTCTGTCTTGATACGCTCTGGGGGAAAATTGAAGAAAACAGTTTCAGAATTGTAAGATACTGAATTTTTGCATATAAAAGGTCTTTGTGACAATCTGGCCAAAGAAAAGTCTGTATGTATTGTCAAGGCAGATGCTAACTATATTTATTCCCTGTCACCTAATCTGGCCTGCGCCAAGGCATTTTTTTACCTCAAGAGAAAAAATATTAATATTGAAAGGAAAATAACCACATGTAAAGATACATAATCTTTTCGCCCTTCCCCTTTTCTCATTAGTAGTAAACTAATATCTTTAGATAATACCTATCTTAAGCATGTTGCACTAATTTGTTTATATCATCTCTTACTCAGCTAGAGTGTCAAGAAACTTTGAACAAAGATTTCGTGGTAGTTGCTGCAACAAATAGACCAGATATGTTGGATGATGCCTTACTGCGTCCTGGAAGGCTAGACAAGGTGATCTATATTCCACCTCCAGATCTGAAGGTGATGTATTGCAAATCCATACGTGGCTTTAAAAGGAGAGGTATTAATTGCCAGCATATGTTACTTTAAGAGCAAAGGGGGCATATTCCTATAATATATTTAATAATTGATGGTTGGTTCACTGGAAATCAGTCACCAAACTCAAGGTACGATGAAGAAGTCTAGAAAGGAATAATTACATTTGTAATTTAAACACCGGTAACACTTTAACTGGTGTCTGTAGTTATACTATTGCATACAGAAGACAGACAAAATCTGGAATACTTCTGTATTTACAAAATCAAGATGCAGTTTAGAAAGTATTGTAACAAGTTGTCTATCCTTGCTTCAAATCATTCTTGTGCCCTGTTCCCAAGGGTAGTGTAGCTGCTTTTCCTGAGCTTCCCTCCAAAAAAGGAGGTTTTGATCCAAAGCAGGCCAAATACAGACTCTTCAGTCTAAAATACTGTGTTTTCATGAAGGAACGAGTAACTGCGAATAACAGACTAATATACGAGATAACGCTTGCTCTTGCGGTTATCTCCATTAATAGTATTTTATTCACTTTTCCACCAAAACCGTGCAGTTTTGGTTTTGGTGCTCTTCTGGATTTTCCTTAGTTCTAATTTCAGATTTGGTACTGCTTTGGAGAGGGATTCATTACTGGTTTGTTTGGTTTTGTTTCCTTGTATAACATGCACCAATTTACAGGGAAGGCTTTCCATTTTAAAAATCTGCACAGAAAAAATTCCCTTAGATACTGACGTGTCATTAGAAGATGTGGCAGTCCTAACAGACCTCTTCTCTGGAGCAGATATTGAGAATCTGTGCAAGGAGGTAAGAAGATATTAATGGTTAATCTGTGAAATTGATTACAGTGAAATCTGTACAAGAAACCTTTCAATGGAAGGAGAGAGCTAACTCATAGATGTTATCAAGCCATCTGTAGTGCAGATTCTTTCACAGTTTGTAATGAAAATATAAAGAGACTGAGTAAAACAGAAGAACTGAACATGGGTTAATTCTTTAAATAAAAAAGCCAAATAAGAACAGAAGCTTTCTGTGATAATTTACAAGATGTTAAGGAAGTGGACTACCCTTTGTTTCACATGGCCCTTTCTAATCCAAGCTCACCCCTAGATGAATTGTATTCTGTGTACTGCAAAGCTACTCTGGCATTTTTAACTGAAACAAGCACATACTGTCAAGGCTAGAGGGATGAAAATTGAGAAGAGAAATCTGTAAGTATTTGAAATAAATTGTATAAAAGAGAGAAGAGTAGGAAGAAAATCCAAATATATAAGTGATCAAGGATATATTGTCTAATCTAGACAAAATAGTGAATGAAAAAGTTACAGTAATCTTATTTGATGTTTATCTATTGTTAAATAACCATACATTATACAATGCTGTTTTCAGATGCTTTACCTAAAATTTTGTTTCATGTAAAATATTTTAGAATACTTACAATAACTTCTTTGCAACTTAAAACATGATAAGACTTCAAGTTGTTTCTTTTTTTTCTTCTTCTTTTTAAAGGCTGCTTTGCTGGCGTTGCAGGAGAATGGACTTGAAGCAACTGCTGTAAAACACGAGCATTTCGTAAAATCATTGAGGACTGTAAAACCATCCTTAAACATAAAAGACTTGGAATTTTATGAAAAATTTTTATAATCAAGAATTAGCCTCTTGAATCAAAAAGGAGTGATGTGGCATAGGTATTTTAAAACATATTACAAAGATTTTGCAATGGCCTGCATCTGTCCTGCTTTTTAATGCTGTACTTACTGTAGTTTTCAGTGTGTATGAAATAGAGTAAAATTTCACTTGTGAAAAATCTGTGGTTTCAATAATGGAGAATAAATTAAAATCTTGTTTGCTTTGGCTAGGTTTCCATCTGATGAAATGCGTAATTGAGATGCTTAGATAAAGCCCTGTGTAACGGCTTAGTTACTGTAGATGTCCCACTTTTCAGGACAAACACTGGCATAATAAGAATATTTCATTTAAAATGTGTTGTGAAGTCTCCAAAGGACAGTGAATGTTTAACAAAATAGAAAAGCTTTCAGAATGTGAAATAGGAGGAAGTAAGTCCCATACTGTGTAAAATGTAAGGCGTTTTATACGCGTGTGTCTACAGGCTTGCTTTCTTAGAAGCAGATTCCAAAACACAGTGGCAGTGAAAAGGTTGTCAGTAATATACTAATACCTTGGTTTAAGTTTGGGAGTCTGGGGTTTGGGGACTAATTTTAGATCAGTTACTGCTTACTCTACAAACATTTGGATTGAGTAAGCAGATACTAAGTCTGTAATCGATTCAAATTATAATAATTTCTTCTTCAGAGAAGGGAGTTTGCTTTATAACACTTTCTGCAGAATTCTTTTCCCCACCCAACCATTCTTTGATAACGTATTTTTGTACATCGTCTTCTAAATACACAGATAAATCAAAGGAAATTGTTACTACATGTATGTAAGTGTGCATTTTAACTTTACCAGGGTAGGTAGTTTTTTAATTATTTTTTCCTTTTCCCCGTGAAAATGCTTGTGAACAAAATACCTCACTGTCAAAGATAGTTTCTTATTTCAGCTGAGGTTCTTAAGTTATAAACCCATTAGCAGCTACTTCTTTCTCCTAACAGGGACGCTAGGGCCTACGCTGCAGTCCAGTTTACAGTGAGATGGATCACGAAAGGAAGTTCCAAGGCAGCTGGCGACTGCAGAGGGCAAAGGGTAGTCATAGAAGCCGTTGTAACTTAGGAAAGGGTTCAGATATAAACGACTGTCCTGCAGCTCCAGTGGCTTTGATCACCATAGGATTTCCTAAGGAAGAACCATCTTGCTGCTTTATTGCTGGCAACAAGTAGGCCAGTGCCAGTGAACTTCCCAAACACCCAAAGGTTTCTCAGCAGCAGTGCTGGAAATAAAGTGTGAAGACCTTCAAGGTAACTCTCTGTTTTGCTTTCCAGTGTTTGAGAGCGTTGCTTTAAAATTGCCAGACCTGAAGGTTGTTAGGAGAGCAAAATGCTGTCGGCTCCTTCGTTTTGGAGGTGCTGCTGCTTAACTTCTGCACTCGTTCCCTAAAAGGACCAACTGAGCTAATTGTGCCCTGTCGTGTCCCCTCCTTGCTACAGGAAGCCAGCAGAGCATGCAGTAAAGGCACCTCTCCATCCTCTTACTGCTTTCTGGTGGGCGAGAGGGGAAGGTAGGAACAGATTGACAGGAGTCGTCTGCTGGCACCACGTACCTCCAGCCCGCCCGTGGTAGGAGTTTTTCTCAGACTGTGGGGTATGGGGAAGTGACGGGAGCTGCGTAACGCGGCAGTGAAAAGAACCTGTGCCAGGGTTAAGCGTTCGTTGCCGCGGCAGGGGAGGGGGGTGACATCGGGCTCCCGCTTTGGTCGCTACCTGCACCTCCCCGAGCTCTGAGAAGAGGCAGGCTGAGGGCTTGCCTGTGCGTTTGCTTGGGCACGCTGTTCTTTCGGCCGCTGCCCCGAGAAGGAGGCGCACCACGAGGCCAGGGGGAAGCGGAGAAGCGAGGTCTGGGGAGCGCAGCACCGGAGCGAAGCGCTGCGGGCAGCTGCCTCCGAGAGCGGCCGCTGGCCCGCCCGCCGCCAGCCGGAAGGCGGCGCTGCTCGCCCGCGGGCGGCTCCCCGCGCCGGCTGCCGGGGGGCGCCC
>JANZLQ010000002.1:12564449-12594431 GCA_026212715.1 Elanus axillaris
GGGTCGCGGCGGGCGTCCCGCCTCCCCGAGCCGGGGCACCGGCGGCGCGGCCGGGCGCATATAACGCGGGGCGCGGGCGGCCGCCGCGCTGCGCCCGTCGGAAGCGCTGCCGGCCCTTCTCCGCTCCGCCAGGTAACGGAGGCGTCCTCCCTCGGCCCCGCAGCCGCGTGCGGTAACGGGGAATCGTTTGTTCCAGGTGCGCGGCCGCCGCGAGGATGAACACCAGCTTCCTCCGGATACTGAAAGCGAAAAAGGAGGTGGGTTTGTTCTGCGGGAGGCCCCGTCGGTGGGGGATGCCGGCTGGCCCAGCGGGGTTGCCTTTAGTAGCGAGCGCCCTAGAGGGGAATCGTGAGAGCGAGGGACGCGCCTCGGCTGGGCTCCCACCGCTGGACGTGAGGCGGTGGGGACAGCGACGCGGGGGAGCGCACTGTAGCACGCAGTCGCGCCCGAGCGTCTTGTAACCCTGGCCGCCCCCGTTCGTGGCTCTGTAGCCGGTAGCCTAACCCCTAACCCTAACCCTACCAGCCGGACGCTGGTTCTTCAACTCCCCACGCTTTTTTGTCTTTCAGCTCCTTCCCCTGGCCGGAGTCGTGACCTTTGCCGCAGTTGGGGCGCTCTCTTTTTCTGTCTATTCCCTGTTCAGCAAATCCGATGTGATGTAAGCAAAGTACTTACTGCTCAGGGTTTACCCTAGCCCTTCTTTGTTCAACGGAGGTATCTGACCATAGTGTTTTGCACCAAAAGAAAAAAAAAAAAAGCCATGGCAGTGTTCTGGACTACCACTAGTAATGACTAAGATATCTGCAGATTGTGAATACCGAAAAAGTTAATTAATTCGGAGCGTAGTCCAAATTATTTCCTAACTTTCTATTTAATAATTATACTTTTTCTTTGCTTTAGGCGTAGTAGGTTTTAAGTCTTCTTCTGAAGAACTTCAAATAATCAGATAGGCAGATGACATGCAGATGTGTCGCAGCCAGGCCATTGACTTGTATTATGAAAAACAGAGTTGGATACTATGAACTTAAAATAGGTTAATATTGCAATGGCTTCGCTAATAATTGGAGCCAAGTCCTATAGTCTTTAAGCTTTGGGGAATTTTTATGTTTACTTTAAAAGTGGTTGGAATAGGCATTTTACCTGTCAGGGTAAGAATCTCCTTACTTTGTCTCTTTATTCAGTTTTGATTTTTCAGCTTGCTCCCCTTATGATAACACATTATGCTCGAACAATTTCAGCTTGTTTGGTGCTTTGGAAGCTGCAAATGAAGCAAGCCGTCATTGATCCCTACTCAAAATTTTAAAAAAGAAATGCCCAAACTTGAAAACTTGTGTTTCAGGAAACTACTTACATGAATAGTTCTACTGATGATAGACTGCTCATATAAGAAAAATGTATGCAAGATCACACCCTAAAATGTAGTACCTGTTTTGGTTTATCTTCTCTTAAAGCATTAACAAGAGCGGCAATCCCGAGCCATGGGAAACTATCGATCCTACCAAGCCTCAGAAGGTAATTTGTACAAATAATATAGTCGGTACAAATAGCATATATTTCCAACACAGTAACTTTGCTTAAATGTGTAAGAACTAGCAAAATATTAATGAGGAAACAAATGTGAAGCTGACGTATATCTATTTAAAAGTGGAATTAACTGCTTAATTCATAACTTTATGTAAAGTATCTTCCCTGTATTAATGCTAGGGATTCAGACCTGTTAACATTCTAGGTCTGATCCTGAATTTATGATGTACTTCTGGTTGGTGTAACCCCCCCCCCCAACATCCATTTACTCAATTCCATTGATAACAGTGGAAATTTGGAGTGTAGAGGAAATACTGTTTACCTTTGACTTGTTCCTGAATTACAAAATTGGCCAAGAATGTTTTTGAGTACTGCAGCCTGAAGGAAAAAAAATCTTAGTTTAGTGGAGAATCTAGGAGAAGGAAAAATAAAATTATTTGGCATTATTACTTATTTAATATCTAAGTGATTTTCTTCAACAAATTATTTATTATGTCATCAGTTGCTATTTTTGCTTACTTCTAAAGGAAAACGTAAAGCTACTAGAAATCCTTCTTCACTGATAAATTGATGTATGGTGGGGGGTGGGAGTGGAGCAAATGCTCACTGGGATTTTGCTAATTTCATTCATATTTTCCTTTTAATTTCTTCCAGCTATTAACAATCCATCAGAAATGGAAACCCATAGAAGAACTGGAAAATGTCAGAAAGCTTACGAAGTAACAAGTTTCTGTTGCCTCAAAAAGGTACCCTATGAATCTAGTGGAAACACTTCTGCACAAACTTGACTACTGAAATCAGTGTGCGGAAATGCTTCTGCTACATTTTTAGGGTCTCCCTACATTTTTTGGGCTCTGGATGAGGAGTTTCGTGTTGCTTTAGAAGTTGACATACAACATGCACATAGTCCAATAATCTGTCTCATATATTCATTTTCAGTAGGCATGATGTCAGATGCTGAATATTCAGATGGTAATTATAGGTAGAAAAAGCATTCAGACTTTTTGTACAATTTTGTTTTTCTCAAAATACATTAATTTTGTAGTTTTGTATCTTTTTATTAAAATATATTTTACATTTTTACAACATTCCATGTAAATTCCATAAATGGAGATTACCCAAAAGCCCTTCTACACTGGGATTCCTGGTCTGCTCCCTCTCTATACTGTATTTCAATGCTGTATACAGACCAAATAATCATACCCAGATTCCAACATATGTGGTCATAAAGTATACTTGAATTTTCTACATTAGATGTGATGACAATTTAAGTCAAAACTAGTGTTCTGCTGCTAATACTAAAACTTACACTTGTGCTCACCTTAACCCACTGAGGAGTCCAATGGGTTATTTAAGAGTATATTTGAGACTGCAGGATTAGGACATAAGAATTAAGTGTGGCTAAAAGGGAATTGGAAATCAGATAATTTCTGTTCTGTTTAAATATTGTTAGTGTTTAAATTTAGAAAAAGTTACTAGAATTAGGAAACTTGCATTATCCAAAACTAATTACATAATGTTAATTTCTTTTTATGCAAGGTAGTTCAAGTGCAAGCTCAAATGTACTGTGCAGTTAGCAATATTGTTAAACTTTTGAACTAAAATTCTAGATACGTGCTATTAGGAACATCTGCTTTAACAAAGAGAAAATAGCAGATTAAAATTAGGATGATTCTATGAGGACACAGTTCCTCTTTAAGCATCTGTGTGTTTTCTTACGGGTTCGCCAGGGGAATGGTGTAACGGGCAGACCCCCAGTAAATTAATGAGGCAATACATGCATCCAGTGGTAGAACAGTGGATATTTTCAGTATGTGTCCCCTTCCAAGCAGTTTCACAATGTATTATACAGTTTCTTTTACAAGAATCTGCGGAATGCATATTACTTTGAGGAAGAAAGCAAAAGTGAAACAACTTCTAACTGGAGAAAGTCCCTGTAAGTGAGTAATCGTGAAGTGTTTTAGATTACTCTGCTGCAGCGAAGACAAAACTTAAGCTAGTAAAGCTGTCTTACGAATTTCAAGGTAGCTTGGCTTCAGAAGCTTTGTTTTATTCAGATTTGTTGATGCTGGGGGAAAAAAAAATGCTATTTTATCCCATACTTGTGTGCAGATGCAGCATAAATATTTGTTTATCAAGTAAGGATGACTCAGCAGTATTTATGCTTAAGAATAAGAAGAACTACAAGACTTCAGAATATGTTCTTAGCTTTCATGTGAAGGAATGACATTACAAGATGATTGGACAGCGTATAACCACAAAAATCCAGTGCTCCACGGAATACAAGTTTTAAGTATCTTAATAGAGAAACATTTTTAAATATTTTCTGTAAGTTACTCTGTATTTCTCTGCTTTTACTGGACTGTATCAAACAAAAAGTGCTATGCTCTTGAACTGATGCATGAATTAAATGAGTTTGTTCTTCAGTAAGTCACTCGTATGGTCTGTAAAAACTATGACCTAAGTATCTGTCAACATTAGGGAAATAAATGAGTAATTTTTGCGTAATTTTTGTACTTCACTACTTTCCAGTGGCGTCTTGCAGTATTACATTAAGCAGTATGACTGCCATCAGTCACAGGTTGTTGCTTCTCTCATCCTGTCCTGAAGCATAATAGCTAAGGTAATAGAATGTTTTGCTTTGTTAGCCGCTCCTTTTTTTTTCTTTTTTTTTTTTTTTTAAATGTAGATTTGTGGGGAGTGTTTTCACATAATGTGAGGAATCAGAAAGTTTTTCTGCAGTTCAAAAAGATTATGAGTATCGTTAAAGTTCTTGGCACAATTTCATGTGCTTTTAGACTGTCCCTAAAAATACTCTGTCTCCTGCATGGATGAGTTTTTTTTTCTTGGAAGTAGAGCACACCAAGAAAAATTGCTGTATCTCCCCCCCCAACTATTCAACATAAATCTATAAAGCAATATACAAATTGTTTCCTTATTCTACAAGTATCAAGACAGTAAAGACTTAATTGGCTGAATTTTATGAGCTGGCTTTTATGAGAACAGTAAGACTTCCATGTCCTGTGTTATGCAAACCCCTGACTTTTTATTCCATGGACAATTTAAAGTTACATTATTTCAATGGCCAACTTTCTTCCTTCTCTCCATTCTGTTCTCTCCATTTTGTCATTTTGTCTCCTACTCCATTCTCTTCTTGGTTTTGGTTTTGTTTTGTTTGTTGTTTGGGTTTTGGTTGGTTTGTTTGTTTTTTTAAAATAATCACTATCTTTGCTTACCCCATCTAGTACTTTTCCGTGGAACCGTATCACTTCCAACTTTAATATTAATTACAAAGTTAAATTACAATGCTCACTGGCTTGTTAGATTTTCAAATATAGATTAGAAACCATTAGAAATGTTTTTTAATGGTTCTAATCACCATGAGAAATGCATCATGAGACTCTATGGTCATGCTTTTCTAACTGCAGGTGGCTGTCAAGTAGTCTGTAAATAACTTTCTGGAAGAATAGAAGGTTACTTTCTGCAGTATATACATGCAATCATTAATTACTAATTTTTGTTACTACAATAGTACTTAAAGGCCTTAACCACAGATCTGGTATCGTTGTGGTTATCCAAGAGCAGTGTTGGGGTTTTGATTTGGTTTTCTTTGCATATGATGGCCCTGGCGTCAGCATTTCTGCGTCTGATGTCCCTTACCCCCTGCATTTCTCTATGGCAAGATGCTATTAGTACTGTACTATCTATCTAGTTACTTCATTGGGGCGTGTGGTTTCTGTAGAAAATAGTAACTTACAGAGGGATCTGATGCAATTGTTAAAGAAGATTGTTCATCCTCCAGTTATCATCTCTCTCTCCCTCGGTGCAGAGGGTGGTTGTCCCTAGGACTAGGTGTAGAAAACAAACAAGAGTAATGGGAATGATTCGCTGGATCCAGCCAGTATTTGGTGCTGGCCATTTCCCAAAAAAGCTTTCAGATTAAACAAACATGGCCACGCTACTCAGCACAGTTTTAATTCGCTGCCCGCAGTCGTTGCTGTACAGCACATCCCTGCCGCAAGGGGAGCACACAAGATAATGAGATCACCTGAATGTGTAACCCAGATGGAAATAAAGTGCTGGTGAGGCAGCGGACTTGTCTCCCTGCAGCTGGACTGACTATTGACCTTCAGGTGCCGATAAGAATGGAGAGCGGGCGGGTTGGTCACTGAAAGCCATGTCCCATCGTTAAGCAGCCATCACATGAGCCGTTCTCCTGTGGCGCCTCACCCCGATCAAAGATCACACACCTTCACAGCGCTCTTCATGGCGGCCGTACTGGCCCTGTTTATGCTGTACCGTGACCTGGTGACTGAAGGGTTTTGGTTTAATCAGCTTTTACTTTTCGATAACCTTGTCACGCGTCTGTTCTGGCCAGAGCTGTTAATGGGGATGTCGTGTCCCGTCTGCGGGGCTCTCGAGGGACGTGCGGTCCCTCTAAGGGCCCCTCGTGCAACAGGGAGAGCCGGGGGCCTGTGGCCGACGCCATCAGCAGCCGAGAGCGGCTCCGCGGGTGTGAGGGCGCGCGGGGCGGCGGTGAGGGGGCGGCGGTGAGGGAGCGCGGGGCGGCCGGTGAGGGCGCGCGAGGCGGCCGCCTCCCTGCTTTTCCTGCCCTTGCCGCCTCCCTCCGCCGCCTCTCACTGCTGCTTCTCTCGGCACCTCTGTCGCCCCCTCCCGCCCCTCAGGCCGCCAGCGAGGATGCGGCGGGGGCCGCTCCCTCGCGTCCCGGGGCCCAGGCGGGCACGGCTGTCAGGGCGCCTGTGGGGCCGCCTGCAGGCTGCGAGCCTTCGGCAGCGCTGGTTACTGCAGCAGCGGGAAGGCCTCTCTCCTGCCAAAACCCAGGTACGAGCACGGCATACCACCCACGCCGGGCTTTGTGTGAATGTCAGATTTCCAGGTGCGTGGTTAGAGGAGTCGGGTGCTCTTCCTGCAGTGGAGTGCTGCCCAGGTACTCAGCAGCGTGCAAGGTAAAGGTTTGGGTAGCAAGTGAGGGAGTCTTGAGAAAACTGCAGCTCGCCTGTTAGGGGATGGCAGAGCTTTAACTGGCGTGGAGCTGCGTTAGCAAGTGAGAGTCCCAGAAATAATTTGCCTGGTGTTCAGCATAGAGGCCCCATGCTAGCTGATGCTGCCAGTCGAGAAAAATAATTTTAAACCCCCCTCATCTGTTAGCAGTGGGAGCATGCACGGAAGGTTTGGTTTGGTTTTCTCCTCATTTAAGACCTGCGGGGTTTGGCCCAATGCATCACGCAGGTGCTGTGGGCCATGGCCGTGGTCCTCCCATTCTGGTGGTGCCTTGTCCACAGCAGGCCTCTGCTCTTCAGCAGGCTCTGCGCGACTGGCTGTCGTCTCCGGTGTGCTTCGGTCAAGTGCCCCGGCTTGCCCACGTGTAGCTTGTGGCTGCTGGCGAAGCAGACGGGTTGGGTGGCAGCCAGCAGCAGCACGGGCCGGAGTCGGGCCGCGTGTGGTGCTGGGCCCGGGTGCTGGGCTTGGCGGTGTGCGCCGGTCCTGGGCCGTGAGACTGTTTCCGCTGCTCTGGGCCCAGATTTGACCACCAGTAGCATTCCCTAAAAAGTGTTCTGTGTAATTAATTTGGACTTTGTGATGCAGTATTTTTGGGATAAAGCTAGTCATCTTTGTGACCTTGTTTCTGTAACGTTTTGAAAGCGCTTGTGCCTGTCTGTTAAAACTCAGATAAACAAGTGTGCTTCCAGTTTTACCAGCTGAGAAGCAGCAGAAAAATCAGTGTCTTCAACTTGAAGCATTTGATCTGGACTATACTACACTCTGGTATTACTTGCTCTCTGTCTCCCACACCCTCCTCCCTGTTTTCTACTGAGACTCCTTCCTTTTTTCCTCTGCTGACACATCTTTTCTTCTTGCCAAATCTCCTTCTGCCTTGCCCGCCAAAACAAACACATCAGAAAATTTTAACATTTTCTTGGCCTAATTTATTTCTACTGTCTCTACTATTTATTAGTACACCTGCACTGTGTTCTTGAAAGTTACACATGTAAAATGAGATCAGAATATAATTAGGCTGGTGATTTGAACCCAGAAATTAAACAAAAAAGGCCCTGCTTGTAATGTGTGTTTTCCTTCTCCCTCCCCCCTGTTCTGCTTTGGTTTATTTATGCTGATGGTATTGTAATAAATGCACCATTGGGATGATTCTTAAAAAAAATAGAGGAGCCTTACTAATTACAGTGAGGATGCATAGTTTGTAAACTCTTCAAGCAGAAGTCTATAGCTTTTCAGTATATGCATAGGTGACAGGAAATACTTATGAATTATCTTTCTATTTTGAAAAAAATAAGAAATTTGGGTCATATACATAAGCATGCATTGTCTTTTAATGGACTCACCTAAAACATTTGCAGTTTTTCTTTAAAATTGTTAACATACTAAAGTTGTGTTGGTTGCTTTGAAAGCAATCTCTTAATTTTGCTACTGCAGAAAAATAAAGGTTGTGTCTGCTAATATTATGGGAGACTGTGTGTTCCTTACCCCGTCTATCAAAAAATTTCTTGCTTTGAGTAAGAGCTGTTCTCTTGCTGAATTTGATTCATCTGGTTGTTTCCTTACAAGAAAATGGCACAATAACTTGTTCGTGTTCTGTAACTCCAAACTTGAAGCAGTCTGGCAGTTTTTAATCCTAAGCACTATAAATCATCGGGGTTCCTGTAGCCTTGCAGACCATGGTAGTGGCAGTCCAGGCAACAACTGTGAAACAGCTTTTTCATTTGTGTATTTTCTTTTTGAGTGAATTGGAAAATGTAATTTCTTTAAGTTCAAACTCAGTTAGCTCTCAGTCAGCCAGACTTGCTGACTTCACTGACCCCGAGTGTTGCTGAAGCAGGCCAGAAGATGATAGCTCTTAAACTTGGGACTTTATCACAGCAATTGATTTTTTTTTTAAAGCAGAATTCCCTGCTGAAGTGAGTGGGAATTCTGCACGGACACTGTTGTTACCAGATGGTGGCAAACTGAGGATCTACAGACTCAGGAGGAGAAGTCAGTAGG
Source organism: Elanus axillaris (assembly GCA_026212715.1). Lineage (NCBI taxonomy): Eukaryota > Metazoa > Chordata > Aves > Accipitriformes > Accipitridae > Elanus > Elanus axillaris. The sequence goes on from JANZLQ010000002.1 coordinate 12,572,994, forward strand.
ATACAGCACCAAAAATAGACTGTGGGGACCAGAGCTCTGTAGCAATCCAGTCAGCATTGCATAAAGGAAAGTGTATTAAATGATGCAGTCACAAGGCAGAGCTGCCTGCCATTCCACTGTATGGTTACAGTTGTTCTCTAGAACTCTTTGGGTTTCAAGCCATTTTCTATCATCTTACTCTTTTGTTTGGTATTTGGCATGAGACCAATCTGTTCTGATAGGCCAGAGGTGGACTGCTAGTGACAGTGGGCTCGAGTGCTTCGTTGGCCTTTTGCACAGAACTGTATTTCATCTTTGGAAAGGACCGATGCACATTGTGAGTGTAAGCGAGGAACGCCCACTTTATCACCCCACTAGATTGTTACATGGATTTTTAACAGCACAGTGTTTGTGAAAAGCTGGAGTTCTTTGCCTTCCTGTTTCAGTATTGTAGAATATGTGGATTTTTAATTGCAAAATTCATGTAGGGTCAACATGATGCATTAACAGATGCAGTTTATTCAACACAATATTCCATTGTGTGATGTATAGAGGGCAAATGGAGGTAGCTGTGGATGCAAAGAGATTAGCTGAGAGGTCAGAAAGCCACACAAATTTGAAAAATTTCTTAAGTGTAAATAAACACATTTAAGCTTTCAACTTTAGCAAAACATTCTCATTCTTGACTTCCTGTTGGCATTTCTTTAATTGAAATAAATGTATTTGCAGTAGGCAGGTGACTAATAACACCATCCTTTACCAGACTTGCTGCTGCTGCATGAACAAGGAAGTAAAGGCAGAAAATCCAGATAGTTGTAACCCATGGTAGTAACAGGAAAATCTTATCAGTTTGCCAAAGAAAAGCAAAGTCATCTACTTGTAATAAATCACTGATTCACTATATCAAAACAAAGGGAAAGCAGTTTTTCTATTAAAGCTGTTAAGAATGTTTCATTTAATGATGCATCTCTCCCTCCTGCTGTATGACTTTCTTTATAATTCAATAAAGCCTGAATATTTTTTAAAATTACTGTTAGCATTATGCTGCCAATGCTGTTAGCATTATTAAATGATATGTTAGCATTATGCTGCCTTTACTGTCTTTATTTTTCCTCTTGTGAAGTGCTTTGAATGAAACCTGCTATGGTCAGAAACAGAGTTTGGCTTAAAGGCTGCAGTATCCACCTTACTCCCAAAAGCAGAAATACACAGCAAAATCCTAGTCACGATGACTTGCAGTTCTGTTCACTACCTCATTGCCAAACTCTTAGCCATAACTTTAATACCTTGTTGTGCAAAGTAGATGTAGAAGAAAATTAGTTTTAAGTTATGGGAATGTTTTTATACTGATTTCAGTGGGGCATGGAATTAATACAACAAAACTTCTAGTGGTTGTGCATATGTACTAGTACGTGGATTTTGGTAATTCTCTCCTTAAGAGAAACAAAAACATTTAAGGATCAGGCATGTCTTTGCTCAAGTTCCTCTATGTGTATTAGTTCAAAGAGGAAGCTTTTGTAGTATGCAAAACAGGGTAATACATGGAAGTTTCTGTTTGAGGTATAGGTGTAAAGGACAAATGTATACACCCTCTGTGGGCAAGTGCTTTAAATAAACAAATTTGCTGCCTAAGTCATAGATGGATTCACTCAATAAAGAATCAAAGTGTTTGACCTCCCTATCCGTTTTTAGAAATCCTCACAGCTGTCTGTTTGGCTGTACCACACATGTACAGTCCTCGATAACGAATACTAAAGCACAGAGGTATTACTGCAGCTAGAGATGAGCATTTGTTGAAGAAATTTGTAATCAGAGTTATGAAAATCAAAAGCTAAGAGACCTTCTTTACCTATTGGACTTTTTTCTTCTTCACTAAACAGATAAAAGAAAATATGGCAACCCAACAAAGAAGGGAGATGGGGGCAACACTCCAACAATTATTTTTTTTTTAGCATCAGTAATGAATGTGTGTGGTGTGGGCTAGATGGGTAAAAAGTACCTTGCTTAAGAGAAAAATTACTAACATCAGACATCCTAGTTGAACTGCACAACAGATCAACTAATGCTGCAATCTGTAAAAGAAATTGGTACTGACTTCATTTGTCACCACCACAATTTGGTCCAGAAATACTAGTATGCTTCATAGTTGGCTGCATGGTAATGTAATGGAATCTAATGTTTTTCAGTTGCTGCAGCACCCACGTGATCTGTCTTTATCTGTTTTCTTTTCTCCTTCCTCTTTTGTACACAAACACACCTTGTATCATCAACGAAGTATGAACTCTTAAAAAAAAAACACCACCAAACCAGCACAACCAAACTGCAGTATGAATACTCTTACTTAGCCATAGCAGTTGGTGGGCTTGTTAGTAGGATTTGTTATTACTCCTGCTCTGTGAGCTGTTTCTTTCTATCTCTGACAGCTAAAATCAGGGATTACTGCTTCCCTCGATCATTCCTCCAGTGCAACTTCAGATGTAGTAAGTCCCAGTGTGGAAGAATAATATCCTGCTTTCATTGCTGCTGTACAAAGACAGTTAATAGATTTAATATAATGTGATATCTTGCATAGCTATCCACAAGTGAGTGTGTCTAGAACATACCATCATTTACAGATTACTGCACATGGCCCTTTAACTTTTTGGTATGCAGAGAATTACTTGCTTTTATATTTCCTATGGTACAACTTGACCTTTGCTCTGTGGCAAGTCCGAGCAGCTAGGCTGCCTGAAAATCACTGTAATTTGTTCCATCTAGGTTACATTTAAAGCGAATATTTAAGCAGAAAGAAACCAGTGTCTGTAATTGGTTGGGCAATTTCCGTTTCCAATTGGAGGTGTGTGTCTTCTGCAGAAGCTTAAGAAAGTACGGAATTGCTTAATAGCTTGAAGAAATGAAAGAAGACTTACTGGAAGGAAGTTGTGGTTCTGAGTTTTTCAGCCTCTGTCATCTCTATTTTATCCCTTGTGAAGCCTGTTCAACTAGATCAAAAGATAACATTATACTAGCAATTGCAGCAGTGTGTAAACACAATGTTATTCTACATTTATAATTGTACCTGCCTATTTTGAAACAAAACTGCTTCCATCAGTGTATGTTTCTGATTGAAAGTGTCATCAGATCCTTTATAAAAAAGCAGACAGGGAAGAATGTTTCAGATGGAAGTATCTGTTGTCCTGCAAACATGAGTTCAGCACCCCAAAGAAGCAGTACTTGCTTTCATAGAAACAAAGGGCTTGCAGGATAACTTACATTGTTTACATTAATTAATATAATTTGTTTTAATTGCATTTCAGAGACCCATAGCTACAACTAATTTCCACTCACACAAATTTTTTTATTACATACTTGGGACTGGAGGGAGGCATTTGCGCATTTTATTCCATGATATTTACCTGTATAGGCCTCTAAGAAGTATCTGAAGCGTTCCCAGTAATTGATTAGCAAATCTGTGCTAGGTTTGTGCTTTTCCTTATTGCACCCGTGATAAAGTTAAATCCCGTGTGTTATCCTTAGGAAAAATTAAGGCTTTTTTTTTTTTACTTACTAATAAGACATTTAAAAAATTTGCAACAAAGTATATTGCTTTGACAAGTAGAAGTCTGAATAGTTATACTCGGTACACCGCTCTTTTTATTAAAGCTGGGACTAGTGCACCACCTCCTGGTAAACTCGGGAAAGGCTTTGAAGGCTGACTGCTCAGAGGGAAGAGTATTTGTCCGTACAGTTCTGTCAGACTTGTTCTTACAGTGGGCTTGGAAAAAGGAACAGATGAAATCTATAAAAAAATCAAGAGTAACTGTATGCTAGGTTCAAATATGTAGCATCATCTTAACTATGAAAATGTTTGTTTCTGGTGTTTTTCGCAAAAAATCTATTGTAATTTAAAAGGCTGGTTACTAGAATTAAATACCTATTTTTTACATTTACATCTCATCAATTTATTTAGGCATTTATTAGATAATTTCTGTGTTTGTGTTTTGGGGAAAAAGAAATGGGAAGAGTGCAGGGACTTCGGTGCTTTTAATGCACCTGAGACAAAAGCAAATTTCTTGTCTGTTTGGCAACTGGCTGCTTTTATGTATTCATCAGCTTAATCAAAAATCCCTGTATATATCAGCACTGAGTTTAATGTGAAACGCACTCTGGACAGACAGCATTAACTGGTTTTCTGTACACTCATGTACTAGCTAGTCACAATCCTGGAAAAACAACTTCTCTTTTCACCAGGTATAATAGTAAGGAAATCATAAAGCAGTCATCATATAGATAAAATTATGCTTGTGTTTATGAATTACTTTTTTTCCTACAGAAATCGATGCCATAAAAGGTGTAAATGCTTCATAACTGTAATAAAAGCAATTAAGTTATTTTGTCCTGTACTTTTAGCACTGGTCATTTTGAAACTGTGTGATACTGAGAGAAAAAAGCAGAACACAATGGAGAAAAGGAAAATAGAGATAGAAGAACAAAAATATTGATTTAGATGTCATTATTTTACAGCTGTAAACATAGAAGGCAGGTACGCATGCATTATAAGAGCAGATTGCTGTGGTAGCTGGATAGCAGCAAATGGAAAAGATAAGTATTTATTCTAGCAGCTTCCAAAGTTGTGTCAGGTACTTCATAGAAAGAGCATGTATGGTCCTTCCCAGGGCATTCAGCCATGGAAAATGGAATGAGAAGAGTAGAACAGAAGGGGATTTGCTAGCTCCAGAGCACAGAGAATGTCCATTAGTGCCCAGCACGATGCGCTACAAAGATGGGGAGGATGAGGTGAAGCTGGAAAGGGGATCAAGGGTGCGGAAGATGGAGGACATTTGTTTTATTTTTTTAAGGTAGAAAGTAAATCTAGAGGCTTTCAGGTTAGGTCTTCCTTGTGAGTTAGCAACTTGATGGCTAGAAGTGGTTTTTTTTCGTCTGGAGATCAAGGAGGAAACGGACTTTGGGCAAGCATGTATTTGAATAGAACAGGCCTTACAAGTTGTTTGGGGGTGTTTCACACCCAGTGCTGCATGAGAAGCTCCTAGTGACCACGTCAACAGCAGGTGCACAGGGTGCAAGCTGGACATTATTAGTGAAACTGTGGAGAGGGTAGAGTATCACAAGAAAATAAGGTGAGAGAAGCGGAGAGTGGTGGCATAATGCGAAGTGCTGACGAAACGTGACACTTGAGCTAGGTGTGCTAACTCCTGTGACAACCGAATGTGCTCAGAGCAACCAGAAAGAAAAAAAGAGCTTGGTGATGCCTTTTTGGATGGACAGAAGGAAATGAGCTGGGTATTTACAGTGAATTTACAGTGAATTTTTTATGTCAGAAAACTACTTTTAAAAATGCTAGCCTACTACTTTTCTTAGTTATTCTGCCAATTGGGAGTGATTCTGCAAGAAATAGCAGATATGTGCAGTAGTAAAGTAATTGAAGATGAGATTCAGGTATGTCATTTTAAATGGCATTTCTGCTGGTGTAGAAAGAAATGCTGCTGGTATTGAAGAGACTAAATGTCAACACAATTTTAAAACAAACAAACAAAAACCCCCACAGAATTAAGCAAGGAAAACATTAAGAAACAAAATGGGATTCTATTAATTTTCTTCTTAGGATAAGAACATTCCAGAATAGAAGACTAGGATGTGAGGGTTTGCAGTGTGCCTGATACAAATATGCTTCGTTGACTCATGAGTAGGTTGCCATCAAAGCTGTATCTATGCTTTAGAAAAGGATGGGTGACAATCAGAGATTAAGAAAGGAAAAATCCCTTCCCAATGTAGACTGTTAGAGGTGGCAGAATTTTCACAGGATTTCAGCTGCTCCGTCAGTAAGAGCATTGCAGCACAGCTGTGGAAAGCAGGGATACTAGTTGCGGAAACCTGCTCCAATCTTATGAGTCTCTTGGTTAGAGAGAAATCCCATTGAGTAAATGCATTTTCATTTCAAGCAGAGGATTTTGTAGAAGGAAAAGAATGGTGTAAGAGTGTAGATGATCTTTGCCACATGAAATAATCTGGATGTGCTGGAAAACTGCTTGGAAAGACAGCAGATCTTATTTATACTAAGGCCCCTTTCCTCTAAGCTGATAGTGAAAATGACCTTGCAATGTCTATAAAAACTAACTTGTCTTCTTTTATAGTCACTTATGCTTCCAGAGTACTGTTACTGTGTTCTAGATCATAAATTCCTGATAGTTTATTTGCAAATCAATGTTATTTTCTAAGTATTTCTCTAGCCTTATAAGTGTGCTGATTATTTCTACTTGGTTATTTTTATAGTTCTGTTGTGCTCATTTATTCCATCACTTGGAGTATTGTAAGTGATAATATGTGTATTCCTTTTGATGTTGATTAATGGCAGATTCAGAAGAATACTGGATTCTTACATTAAACATAGCAGTGCCAGACAACCCGTGCCCTGAATAATTCAAAAAGAATAAGAAAAGTATTAGAGATAGGCTACACAGATATAAATTTCCATGTGAGTTTAGTTAGACCTTAAAACAGGAATGTATGCTTCAGAGGCTCCCTGAGCACTGACTCTTTTATTCTTTATTCTCATTTCATCTTCTGTTGCTTTTTCTCTGAACTCCTTCCAGTCTATAGACCTTGATAACAAGGGCCCCTCAAGGGTGAATGTAGGGTTTCAAGAATGTTTTGCCAGTTGCTTTACGGCTGATCCTTCACCATACTTTGTCAGCTTATATTTTCTAAAGTGCAATTATTGCTTGGGAAATAACAAGACTTAAATTCTTCTGACTGAAGAGGGAGACAGAATTCATTCTATATATAGCATCTCCAAACTGAATTAAGCTTGAGTGTTCAGACATTTCAAAAAACAGCTGCTGTAAGAATCAAAGATGATGACAAGCAGCAGCAATACAAATAAATGTAAGACAGCAATGTGAAGTTTAATAATTGATTTAATAAAACCCACAATAAAGCAACACACTTCTTTTTTCTTCAATTAAACAAATGTGTAGTAAATTATTAAAAAACTCCAGATACAATACATGTCTACTGTACTTCAACTTCTAATTACATCAATTGTAAACCCCAATTTAATTAAAACCTATTTGAATATTAGTATGTGCAAATACCTGTTGGTTGGTTGTGGTATTTTTTTTTCCAGTAAGTTTGTAGGGACAGGATGCACATTTTTCTTGAACTGCGATATGACTTGATTAACGATAGTGTTTGTATTGAAGCATTAACTTCCCAAGTACAGTGCTACTTTGCCTCTGAGCTGTATGTGCTCCCATGCTGTACTCAGGTGTTCCCATTTCTTACCAGAACAGACATAAACATAATCTGGTGTTATGTGCACTTTGTCCAAATTAATACTGTGCTGTCAGTTTTCACCAATAAGAACTCATCACGTGACCCCTACCACAAAAAAGGGGAGAAAAGAAGCCAAGATTGTTACCACCAATTGCAGGTATAAACCAGCCTGATGAATATGTGAAACCCTAGCAAGTTTCAAAACAGGCAATAGCTTAATTAAGTATTCACAGCTGAGTATCACAATATCCATTATTGGGCAAAAATTTTCCTCCCTGATCCACACAGATCCACACTTTTGATGCCAGTGGAAGTTCTGCATAAAGATCAAAGTACAGAATAAGCAAAAAATATCTGAAGCCAAGTTCTTCCCATCTTCTGAACTTTGCAGGTCACATTCTTGTTGTGCTTAGCTTCTTCAATGGAAATGACTTCAGAAGCAGGTGTAAATCAGAGCTTGATAATAGCTTAGTGTCTGGTTTTATCATCCCATGTACATTCAAAGTACAGGGATTCCACCCTGAGGCTAAACAAGTCAGTTTTGTGGACTTCAGGGTGTCCGGATGAATAAATAGTCTTTTCAAATTGCCTCATCTCTCTATAAATAAGAAAAGGCCTTTCTGCCTCTCTAGGTCGTTAACGATGTTATTGTCAAAAACAATACTATGATATTGTCGTCCAGCACCATTAGGTTACTGAGCTTGCTTGGATTTTGCTTTATTCATAAAGCCAAGTAGTGGAGACTGCTATTGCAGTGGCATTCCTGTCGGGATACTGCCATCCTGTGCTCAAAGCAAAGATGAAGAAAGGTCAGAGAACTGTGACTGAGGGAATAGTACATATCTAAAACTTCTGCTCCCCACTTTCCTGTTAGATGCATGTATTTTACATGGCTGTAGATTGTGTTTAAGAGTATCTCCACATCAAGCAGAGTTTCTATCATTTGACTTTTCTTTTAAAACAAAACAATCATGGAAAAAATGATCAATTACAGGACATTTATTAATTATAATTAGAATGCATGCTAATCAGCTGGCCTTTTAATGTGAATCAAATGTTGGTTTAGACATTCAAGATATTAATCATAAATTCATCTTGCAAGTCAAAACTCTGTAAAATAAATAACCTGTGTCTAATGTATAAACCCTATTCTAAAATACGTTAAAGATAACTGATCACTTACTTAAAACACTTTGGGTCCAGTGTTGGGTCTCTAGTTAAATACGAGAAGTCTGGGCAAGGATCTTCCTGTCTGGATCTCTGAGTGCCCAGATTAAAGCTAACTTTCTGGTCTGGGTATAGTGAATTCTGTGTCTTGCAGTGTCTCCAAAGAGACAGTTTCCAAAAGAATCCAACTAGCACTGTATGCATTACGGTTTAAGATACTGTATGAAAATTACTATTGCAAAAATACTGTATAATGAATTAGGGCTCATGATGTATTATGGAACCCTGGCATCATCAACATTAGAGACTTTAACTGAAATACTGAATATTTGATGCTCCATTTGGAGTGCAGGTACTTTGTGATGCATATTATTGAAGGACAATGTGGACTGTAATTTGTGAGGTATCTGCAGAGCCGTGTTGCAGTTCGTAAACAATAACCTGAAAACAGCTTTGTCTCAAAATCATAATAAATTGGATAAACCAGTACAAGGGATAGAGTGAAATGCATGTTCTGTAGGGCAACCACTGCACTTTTTGCAGCATCAGTTCTCCCTGCTGCATGTTACATGGTACAAATCCACATATTAATGGTTTCTATTTGATCATTTTCATTTTGCATTTATTGCTCTCAGTCTTTGACTACAAGATAAAGAATAAGGCAGCAGTTCCCAAAACATATGAAATTAGGCACTGGAACTCTGACAACTTGCACAGGTTTTGCTCATTTCCTGTTTGTAACTCTGAAGCTGGACAGAGCACTTGTACATTCCAAATGTGTTCAGCAGCAGGTGTCGGACCTTGGACTGAACTTCCTCCCATTTAGATGAACTACCAGGAACTGGAATGTCAAGAAAATAATTAATAGAATTCAGTCCTCAAGAAACCTGGACAATCCAGCTGTTCTCAAATTTATCACAGTGTTACCAACTAGAATAACTGTTGTTCATGCTCATTAATTTAATATTATTCTATGGTCACTATTACATACAATTTTACACCTTTTGGGTCTATATCCTCTAACCAGAATCACCTCTTGATAAAACTGTGTGTGTTTGACACCACCCCCCACTTGACCCAGAAAATTGAGCTTTCTTACTAAGAATTAATATTCATGGTACCATTAGATGTCTAAATCGGCATGTTTTGGCAAAACGTATTTATTTTTCATATGTCAGATTGTTTCACATTAGAACTTCACCCTGTCTTTCCCTGAATAAGAGAATTTCTGAGAGAAATTTCCCCCGCCAAAAGAATCTGTATTGAATGTTTCAATACAAATATATTTTCTTTGCACAATTTTCATTTACACTGTGTCTTTCTGGGCCAATGCATTCTATACCTTGCTGTACAAACCCATAACTAGTAGGTGTTTTTTTTCCTCAGAATGGTATTTCCTGGTTCAACTTAAATAACAATATGAAGGGGGGTGGGAGGGGGGCAGTGGGGACGGTTCTACACTTGGATTTATTTTAGAATTATGCTATACAGCAGCTTACCTAGTTGCAAGTGGACTATGGCAGTTGTTTTTCCTGCAGTGAGAGACCAAACATTTAAATCTTCTATAGAATATACACCTTCAATTTTCATCAAGTCTTCCTTAATGCGATCCACATTTAAATGCCTTGGAACTCCTGTGATACCAAACATGAAATATAATTAATTCTGTCTTCTACAAACTCTCAGTGGCCTTTAAAATGTCATGACAGATCTCAGTGTCAAAAGAATTTATCATTTGTGCTGTTGGAAGTCATTAGTAACTTCCAAGTTATCCATAGAGAAGAATATGCAAATTGGCATATTAAGTCCAATATGGATACAGAAGTTGTACAGGAATTGCACTGTTGTCTGAAATGTCATTTGTCCTGTCCAGAATCTGCTCTCTGGCACTAGACAGCATTAGATACTTCAGAATGATGTACTTGTGTAGACAACTTTACTGCAGCTTCTAACGCCTAGTAACTGCTGAGACCAGACTCTTAAGGTCAGAATCCAAAAAAAAAAAAAGAAAAAAAAAAAAGGAAAAAAAAATGCTAGGGCCTGTATCCTGCTGTCTCCTGAAACTTCTCTCGTAATGCAACTGGTATCATTTTCATTTTCAAGTGCTCATAGTAATCCATCTACAGTGGTTAACACGTGACTTTGTCTTATAGCATGGCATCTTTGCAAATCAATGATTACACAGATAAAGTCCTTCTGGACATAGTATTTTCAGCAGCTACAGCCCCTCTAATGCTTCCCTACTCCAACCTTTAGCTGTACAAAGGTCAGAATCAAAATTTTAGATGATCAACATGGGTCAAAAAGTAGTACAAAAATACTGAATAAACTCTGTTTCTGAACAGTTTTGTTTCTATCATAGCGTTTTACTGCTTATCTTCCAGTTTTATGAGGTTTGATTATACGTACTATGAAGAGTTCAGCCACTTGCTTCTCAAATTTCTTCAGAATTTTTGGATGACTTCTCTCTGAACCTGATGCCTTACTGTCTTTTAAAATTATGTTCATTCCAGTACCATCTCTTTTGAAAGGTCAGCGTTTAGGATTGTTTCATATTAAACAAAATTTTCCTTCTAGTGAAGACCATAAAAATTATTTAGATGATAAATACCTAGCTAAGTGCCTGGTATTATTTCGATAGCTGCCTTATAAATCTGTATTAAAAGCTAGAATCGCATTACTCGTATTAGATAATAATTTAATTTTTTAATTTAGTATTCCTAGTTTAATGGTGAAACTTAAGTTAAAATTAATACCGAAAGCTGATACAACTCCAAGGACCTTGATATTGTAGCCGCAGTCTCCAATATAAATGCAAGTCCATTCTCTGGAGAGCCTGAATTTGAGTTGGAAAATTCCCTAGCATACATAAAGCCCACCTATCATCACTTTTAATAACACCATTAATTTGGAGATTCTTATGACAACTAGAATACCTCTGCAAACAGCTGCAAGTCAAAACATCTGGAACCTGATACAGCATCAGTTTCTTACCTGTTTTATTCAGCTAAATCTTAGCTATTGCATTGGAGCTAACTGAGGTTTCTTAAGCAAATGCCACCATTTTTGCCTTCTCAGTGAACGTCCATAACATAATAAAAGTAAAGTCAGTAATAGCTCACGTGAGACACCTAGGAGGGTGCAGTTAAAACCTAGGATCTTTCTCCCATCCCTAACATCTTCACTTTCATAAGGTAAAAGTACTAGATCAAGCAGTTATAGTGGTCATGTTAGCCATGATAATGCAAAGAATGTTGCTGGCACCTTTCCCTCTAAGTTACCACATGAGATAAGATTCTTGAGCTTGTGTTCAGCTTTTTCCTTCCTTTTTTTTTCTTCTTCCTTTTTACACCACTCTTTACTTTTAGATGCTCCTATGGTAACAGTAGAAGCACACAAGTAATACAACAGCACTTGTGGAACAGGGGAAGACAGGACAGGTGTGAACTACCTGTCCAGCCGTTTGGCCTAAGCCTGCTTCCTCTTTCTACAGGCATTCACATTCACTTCTAACTTTACAAGTAACTAAAGTGTAGAGCCGAGTCTGGGCAAACGTTCACTTAGTTTAGCTGACAGGCACTGCAGACGCACAAGCAAGTTCTGTACATGGCACTTCACCATCTCCTGATGTGAAAGGGTGAGCAGAGCTAGGATTTGTGTCATTCTGGCAGAGGTCAAAGACACCTAAAGACTGCTGCAACTTAGATGACCCATCAAGAACCAACAGACTAAAGCAGCAGCAGGATAAACAAGTCTGCAGACACAATCCACGTTGTTAGAGATGGTGATCGTGATGTCAAAAAAAGTGCCAACGCTCACAGGTATTTGACATGTAAAGTACTGCAGACTGTGCACAGATCTTACCTTCCAGAATAATAACTCCTGTGTCACATAGAATTCGAACTGTTGTCAAAACCACCAGTATGGAGAATACATATGTACATATAGGATCAGCAATCTTGTATTCTGGCTGCAAGGGGAGTTCCAAAGTGTTAAAGGACGAATGAAAATAAGCTCACTTATAAAAAAAATGTGACTCAGAAAATGCAGTTACTTATAGCTACAACTTTCATGAATATTTCTTTTTGTTTGAATAGTTACAAAACACATAATAGAGATAGCCTTTGCTTACTTTGCATGAATGTATGAAGCTTATAATAGAATATCACAAAGGTTTTATTTTAATAACTTAAAAAAACAAGTCCCTTTTTAATTTAATCACTGGAGTTGAAATTTAAAAAATTCCACCCTGCCTCAAAAAGACCAGCCATTCCTTACCTTAAAGCGTATGATATATGCAGCTATGAGCACGCCAATACTTTGTACCAGGTCCCCAAGGGCATGTACAAATGCTGCTCTCACGGCAAGGCTGCTGTGTCCGTGGCTACTGCTGTGGGCTGTGTTAGGAGAGTTCGATGGAGGTACGTGAGAGTGAGGGTGGGAATGGGAGTGGGAGTGAAGGTGGCCAGATTGATTCAGCAAAAAACCCATTCTGAAAGTGAAAGAAGAAAAACACTCCAAGAAACAGGCTTTACGTTTTGGTGGGTGGAGTTTTTTTGTTGCTTTTTTCCTTTCCTTTTAAACCAAAGAATTGAAAAAGTAATACTCAGTATCATTTCTTGTCTTATTTATGAAAATGAAGAGGTCCAGCAAAATTACATCCAATGAGAAAGTTACAGGCCATGAATGAATTAGCAGCTTATTCAGAAATACATTTATAAGTGTTAATGGAGAGAAAGGGAGATCTTACATTAAGTTAACTGCAACACCAACCGCTGCTGTAATCAGCATGATATCGCCATTTATTTCATAGTCCATATGGATAGTTCTTTGAACAGCTTCATACAAGAGGAATGCCATAAGGATATAGACGAGCAATACACTAATGATGGCTGACAATACTTCTGCAAACAGAAAGGAAACAACATTACAAAAGTGAGTCTCAGATCTATTTCTATTTCCAAATCAGAATGTGGACAGAGCCTAAATTATTTTAACTATATAATGCGTGATACAACCCTTACGCACAGCTAACAAGTTGTGCAGTAAATAAAACTCATAAAATAGGATTAACAAATGGAGTTTGTTCTATTAAATTCCTTCGCACTTCCCTGTCAGCGTATCCCTCAAATTATGTTTTCTCTCAAAATATCTGCACGGGTGATGACTGTGACTTCTTCAGGCAACCCAGAACTTTTGCCTGACAAGTCACAAACAAAGGCCCTGTCCACAGGAGAGGAAGATAGGTGATCTCAAACATCACCAGCCCATGTACAAATAAGAGAAAACTTGATTTCAAGTTTCCACAGTACTAAGCTGGATTTAGATAGGACTTTTGTGTATCCTTTTGTATTTAGGATGGAGAAAAAAATTATAAAAAGATTAAGAAACTGAACAGTACAAACTTGTCAGGCATATTACTCCTAAGCTTCTTGACATATGTGTACCTACGTGTTATTCACTGCAGATTTCAGCTATGAAGGACTGCTTAATAATTAAGTTCCTGTATTGCTGTAATATGCTGTTTTACCATTATCTAATGTTCATCAAATACTCGTATTTCACAAAAGTAAGAATGTTATGACTAACATTTTGGTGTAGGAATTTTATCTGATCAGCAGGGACTTTCAAAAGGGCACATACATCAAAATAAAGACAAAATTAGAAAGTTAATAAAAACTAGTATTTCATTGTCCTGCACCTTCCACTACCATTTACATCTGTGGAAATTGGTTACAGCTCTCTGCAAGGTTTCTGCTGTTCTGATGTGAGGTAAATAGGCCTGGATATTTTATGGGTCAGGACCTTAGTGCTGTGTGCCTCAGTACCCAAGTCATGAAATTGGGCTGGTAATAGCATACGTAAACCTGAGGAGGATGAGTCCACACTACAGTTTTAAGGTCCTACTATAAAGAATATAGGTATTTCCAAATGGGTCCCTAGATTCCTTTTAACATAAACATACTTTTACCTTCTAGCTTCATACTCCGAAAATGATTGCCCTATTGCAGCTGAAACGTAAAAAAAAAAAAAGGGGGAGCAAGATACCTGACAGAGAAAACAGTGGCCCAGTTAAAAGACTCTCAGTTATAAAAAAGTTAATACAGGGCTTTACAAAAAGCACTGGGAAAACCTTAATGCTAGCTCCATTGTATTGCATGTAAATCTGCAGCCATGCCCGAGTAATCTGTAATCATTATGCATAATGCTCATTACTGTCACTTTCCAGATGGACCCCTGGGATCTTAGCCTTCTTGTGTGAATTCGAAGATCAGAATTGGAATTAATTTACTTGGAATTGTAATGGTTGTTCTTCCCCCTTGTTCCACACGTTGCCCTGATTTATTCCGCAGTAAGGGCAAAATTCTGCTCTTGGCTATACCATAGCTCTAAGAATACTGATCTGAGAATGGCCTTGCTTTTCGTCTGCTTTGAATCTGTCAGCGTGTAGTACAACTTTGGTTACTGCAAAAGGTGCAATTTCTAACACAGAATTGCCTTAATTTTATTTATTGAATATTACAGTAAAAAGCATGCAGCTATAGAAGCATTTTAATATCACTAAAATCACTTGATCCATACACTGAATTTTTAACATCATTATGGGAGAAGAAACTCACACCAACGCATTCAGCTGCTCAGTAGTGTGTCAATGCCTGGACTAGTACCAGCATTACCAGGCAGTAACAAGGCTCTGAAAGGCAATTGTCACAATCTGAGATGATTGCAGAGCAACATAAAAATTCTGGAAATATCCATGCAAGTGGTAGCGTTCTTTACAAAGCAGGCAGATTATTCAGGGCAACAGCCTTAAAAAAACCCCAATACATTGCTTAGAAGATTTTCCAGAATGGTTTTTAAAAAAATTGTGAAGCCATAGCACATTAGCATTAACCAAAGAAATAACATATTTTGGTTTTACAGTCTAAAAACGTGTTTTCTGCAACGGAAGCTAGCAATTTCCTTGCAGTTTCTTTCAGAGTCATTGTCATGTCAGAATTGTAGATTTGTGCTGAGATCTTTCACTTCCTGTGAAATGAACTGTGCACTGTCTCAGTGGACTGACTGATTCTGTCATTACTAACATTGTTTCTGCAGTAATGGAAAAATGCCAAGTTCCATATCTATGCTTAAATCTGCTCAGCATCTTGCTGAGAAGGAGGTATCTCCACTTGGTGGTGAAACAACTGTTTTTGGCTTCAAGAATATAATCTTTCTTAGACATGACTGCAATTTCCATTATTTTGTCTTCACTTTTCTAACCCATTCCTGAATCTGTCAGCTTCCTTTTTACTACTGAAAATGGACTAAAACTGAAGATGTAGCATACATATTATGTATTCAAAGATAATTCAAATAAATGAAAACTAGTGCTAATTTCCTTCTGGAATTTGACTAGATAACTAATGGGTCTGTTGTCTTTACAATGCAGTGTTTATGGGAACAAGTCTGAAAAGTCATCGTTCCGCAAACAGAAGTGACAATGAGCACCAGAAACATTGTTCATTAGAATGTTTTCATGCTTACATTATCTTAAAACTTAATACAAAGCAGGTCAGCGATGAGACAGTTCTTGCACATATTCCCAGTTTTAAAATAATACTCCCCATTTTTTCTGTGACAGATGCTCAATCTGTATCCTATCTTTAACATTCTGTCATGTTTTAACATCTCTCTCATGAAATTCAAGCTATTGTTGAGCTTATATTATTTGCTGACAAGCTTCTTACATACGGGTTATTTGGAAAAGCATGTTACAGTGAGGATATACCCTAGAAGCAGCTCTGTTCCACTGCCAGCATTCACTGATATGTGAAACTGGGCCCTCGGGCCAGGGCATCCAGACTGGGTGCCTAAAATCAGGCAAATAAATTCCACAAATGTGACTTTAAAAAAACTGTGTGTAGTAATTTTGAACGATCCCATCTTCTGTGCTTGCAGAGCCTAGGTCAAGGTTTGGGGGTCTCTTTTAGGGCCTTTACCTGCTTCCCCTTCCTCAGTGCAGCCACAGAAACTCTTCCCCCCACCCCCAGGCTCTAGTCTTCCTCCTCCCACAGGGAAAGCTGCGCTGCTGCTACTGACGCAGAATGGCTGAGGTAGAAAGGAACCCCTGGAAACTGCACAGTCCTGCTCAAAGCAAGGTCAGCTATAGCAAGGTGCTCAGGGCTGTGCCCAGTTGGGTTCCAAGTATTTCCAACTGTGGACACTGCGCAACCTGTTCCACCGTTTGACTGCCTACTGGCACTGGGCAGCAGAAAAGGAGTAATTGTTGCTAGAGCTGAGAAGCTGCTCCCTGTAGCTTCCCCTAGGGAGATGATGGTGGGTGATACGGACTAATTATATGGGCCAGATCTGACCCATGGGCCACCACTGGATCAGTCTGGCCAGTATTTTTATTCACAGTAAATGCAAAAAAAAGAAAAAAAAAAAAAAAAGATATAGAAAGTGAGGTGGCCGGAATCCTCAGGGATTTGTGTTTGCAAAGTGCTATGGAGCCCTCAAATTAATTGAAAAGTCAGTGAAAAATTACAGAACTGAGTAAGATTTTAATGGTTAAGTAAGTTTCTTCTATTTTTCTTAAGATTAACTCCTCTTTTAAGCCAGGCCGTGGCATGTTGAATGTATATAATATTTGGGTTTAGAAAAGTTACAAAGACATACAAAGTACTCAAATGATTTTTAAATAGGGTTAAAATATGTATAAATACTAGCAAACATCCTTCTGGGGAGTATGAGCAAATGCGAGGGGCATACCTGCAAGGTCAGGTTTCAGTATTAGGGGAGCTCCTATCGCAAAATTAAAACTTCTTGAAAGAAGTTTGTAATGGGAAATGCTGGCATTGTTAATGCTTTCTTCCTAAAGGCCCAAAGATCTTTGCTAGTATACAGAGTTACGCATTCATGCATTACTGACTAACTGATGACAAATGACTAAGAGTGATGGAGTCGTTGAATTCTACTGCTGTTCTAGCAGCCAAAATAAGAATTGCAAATAACTACTACACAAGACTTTGAAATTCCTTGAAAAATATATGCTACAGAATGTATAGAGCAGAGGTAGCGAACTGTGGCGCTAGAAATTATCTATTTCATGAAGAGTAAAGGTGGAAGCTTTTGGTAAAACGTCTACAAGACCTGCAGCTGTACATTATGAATTACTATATCCAGTTAGCAACCACATGAAAACACTCTTTATCATCATTATGTTTCCAAATGTAAAGTAATGAATCCTGAAAATACCCTTCTGAGGTTTAGTACATAATTCTGTTTAATCTTCTTTTTACAGACACGTAAAATGGGCAGAGGTCAACTAACTTACTGTATTGCAAACCATGGGACATTTTGACCTCTTCTTTGTATGGTCTGGGGAGTGCAAGAGGAACACTGATTTATGTGGCTTCTGGCAGAGCAGCGCTCTCTGATAATATGCTCTACAGACATTTTTAGTTCTGGATTAAGATGTCATTTTTCACATTGAACAGGACCTTTTTCCAGTGTCAATGGGACTTCATAAATCCTGGGCACTGTAAGTAATCTGTTGTGAACAACAACTGACTGACATGTACAGCTCCTGCACCAAGAAGCTCCTCAGTGTGTCACACAAGCAGTAACAGTGGTACTGCAGTGAGTGACCAAAGAATGTGCCCCTCTTCTGCTCAACAGCCTCAATTCCAAAGCACAAAGGTGCACGGGGGCCTGACCTAATGCAGCAGCCCAGTAACTATGGATGGGCTGTGAAACACAGCTGCATATCCACCCTTGTTCTCGCTGGGGACAGCTTCCCTCCTCTGAACCCTTTTTAAACTTCTCGGGCCATGGTTGATATGTAGGAAGTCATATTTACAATGTCATCATGTATCCCGTTCGCCAGCCGCCTTCTTTAAGATGGAAGATGGATCAAGCATTCAGAATTTAACTCTGAATCTGCTAAGTCCTAGTTCCACGGAGATGGACAGACTCATCCTGCTCCCAGTGAGTGAAATGCTGCCATCAAACTTCACTTTTGGCTGAGGTTTAACAGTTAATTTTTTTTATTATTATTATCTATTCCCTTGTGGCAATACAACCAATGTAGTAGATCCACAGCGACCAGCGAAAAAACCATTATAGAGTCAGGCTATTAAACAAAAAAGCAACTTCTAGGTTTATTGCTACTTTCTTTCTAGTTACCTGTTCTTCTAGAATTAGGTGACCTTTACGATTGTTGCTTAAAATACTCTGTTAATAGCAAAAGCTGGTATCTACATACCTAAGCGATGAAATCCAAAAGTGAACTTCTTTGTGGGAGATTTTGCAGACAGCCAGAGAGCAAGCAGGGTCAAAATAATACCACTAAGGTCAGTTAACATATGAAGTGCATCTGTCATAATTGCTAGACTGTTAGCAACATATCCACCTGAAAACAAAGTTGGAAAAGTCAGGACACATGACATTAATGATTCTAGGTAATATCCTCTTGGCATAGCTTACAGTTTGGCGTTTTTTTTGTATTTTTTTTTTCTGAAACAGAACATTAAGTGCATGAGAGCCTTTCTTGCAATCACTAAATGGGGGGGGGAGGTGTGCCATTATAATCAAAATGCCAAGCTATAATTTAAAGCTACCGTAGTTACAAGTGCAGTGAAATGATCTTTCTATTAAGAGTGACATAGAAAGGATTCACTCCTGTTATTCTCACAGAGACTACCTGCATCATAACATTTGCAAGATCAGGCCCCAAATAGTTTTGTATCTTTTCTCTATATATTATTGCATATGTGCTTAATCAGCTGATTCTTTTATTAAGCTACATCTGTTAAATATTTTGACATTACAGAACAGGGACAGAAATCCAATTACTCAATAGCAAGGAAATTTACCCTGCCCCCTTTTTATTCTCATTACATTATCTTCTAACCTTCATTATTCCCTGTCCTGGCAAGGGTGTGTAAGTTCTGCCAATATATATTGCAGACAATGACTTTCACTTGCACAGTGTTTTTCTTTGTTATTTATTACCATAAATTTTTCTCATAATTATGAGCTGCATTGAGACAAATAACCTCAGATCAAAGGTTAATATCTCTGTTCCAATAAAACTGCTAATGCTACTATTGGATGGGTGAGATTTAAACAACGCGCCTCTCTTCTTAAACATCCCTTATCCAAAGGGGAATCAAGGACAGGCTGCATTGTCTTCCATATGCATGAAGGTAAGCCCGTTTTCTCAGAAAGATCACATCTTCAGCATCAGCTCAGCTGTGATTCAGTTTCTCCTTTTACCTTGAGATTGTCATTCAGCCTGTGAATTCTACCGAGCACAGGCATGCAGCTGGCATGCCATTTGGCAGGCTTGAGGCTCCAGCTAACATTCTGAGTAAAGGTATCTTCATATATAATTAAAACTGTCTTAGTGAAGAGGCTGACCATGAGGAAGTAGCAAAGGGAAATTCACAACTGGCTGACTGCTTTCAAGACTAGTTATAAAACACAGGTGGGTGGGTGGCTGTGGGTGTTTGTATGGGTACACGCCTGCAGCCAGGACGGCTGATACGATAGTATTGCTTGTAGTGTGGGTAACTACCAAATACACCACATCTCAACCAGTTCCTCTCCTCCATCCCCCCTTCTTCAGTTGTTCCAAAGTTTCCCAGTCACATTCTTCTGAGGCTGCGGTTTTCCAAAGGCCATCACAGCTCAAAAATGATGAGTTTTTAAGATTTAGCCATTCAGCAGCTTTTCAAGTAAAATGAGTTACGCCTTTCCTTTCTGAATTAATTTGTGTTCTCACATGATTTAAAAAATATGACTTAGAAATGTGCAACTCAGCCTCTTTTATAGTCAACATAGAAGAAACAGTAATTCATATCTAGGGACATTCAATTCAGTAGTTTAGATGTACGATCATTTAAAGTATCTGTGTTAATTCAGATGTATTAATTTTGAGCATCGCTTCAGTGCAAGATGAGTCAATTCTATTTCAGCTAGCCTCTCACTTGAAGACTTCAAAATGATAAAGAAGGAATTCAGGTACTGAAGCTAATCATAATGCAGCATAAGAAAACATAATTGGAGATCTATGAAATTCTGAAATCAAAGGCTCTCTGTTTCTAAACCTATCGGTTCATTGCTTGGTTAAAGGTACTGCCTAAGGGTTGTTTAAACATGACTGGCAACTTGGAAAAAAAAGACATCTATAACCTTTACAAATAGACAGCTTTATGGCTCACCACTGTTTTCAGTAACCCATGAAGGACAGCAGTTCTCCTCATGGACAACCAATTAGAAATCTCTAAACATTGCTGAAAATATCAAAACCCTGTCAGAAAAGCTAACTAGGACTTGCAGTATGTTTTTCATTTCTTGATGCTAAATGGTTCCCACAAAGTCTAAGTTGTTATCTGACTTCTACAATGACTGTTCATCAAATTAAACAACAAACACTGAGGTGGGCTGGGATAATGAGCTTGGCTATAGTTTGGAAAAAAATAGGCCAATCAAGATTTCATAAAAGATGCTGAAACAGGATTTCCTTCATCTTGACATCAGTAACAGACAGCAGAAAGATTTTTACTGAACAAATCAATTGCCTTTTTTTTTTCAGAAACTCCTATCTGTCAAAGATCATAGAAAGAAGCCAGTTAGAATGTCCTGTGTGATCAAAGTTTCCCAAATATCTGAGCCACAGATCAATTCAGAGAGTTCCAAAATTTGAAACCAGACAGACAGAACACAGGGCTGGAATGAAATAAAGAGGTAGAGCACTGACCCAGGACTTGAGGGCTCTATCTTTAATTACTTGTTCTGCTGCTAATTACTTGCTCTATGACAAGTCATTCAGGTCAAGATCCACAGAAGTACGGAGATACCCAAGCCCTCTATTTGTTCTCTGTGGAGGCTGTATGCCTGAATATTTTATAGGTCTGGCCCTTAGTGCTGTCTGCCCAGATAATGAAATAGGGCTGGTGTGATGGGTTGACCCTGGCTGGACGCCAGGTGCCCACCAAAGCCACTCTATCACTCCCCTCCTCAGTTGGACAG
>JANZLQ010000002.1:12612914-12628200 GCA_026212715.1 Elanus axillaris
CCGCGTTGGCGGGGCCGCCTGCGGGCCTCGGCCGGGCCGAGCGCGGCGGGCAGCGTCCTTGCGCTGGGGCGCCCTGCGGGAGCCGGTCTCGGGGGAGGGCGAGGCCCCTCGGCGTCCCGCCTAGCCGCTGCTGTGGAGAAGCGGCGGCGGCCGCCTCTGCCGCGGGGTGAGAAGCGGCTTCTCCGGCCCCTCGGCCGGCGGGCGGGGGCTGCCGAGCGCTGCAGCCCGGCGGGTCGGGCGGCCGGTGGGCCGCGGCAGCTGTTCAGAGGGCAGCCGCGGCCATCCCTACTGCCGCTGGCAGGTCGGTCGCGGACGGGCTCAGCGGAGCAGTCGGCCTCGGGAGCTGAGCGCACACAGCAGGCGCCCCAGGAAAGGGGAAAGCCGGGGGTTGCCCGCTGCGCCTCCGCGCCGTCTCCCGGGCGCCGGCCGCGAACCCGCGGCCCGTGGCCCCGCGCTAGACGGGGCGGTGGAGCCGCAAACGCGCGAGGGAGGCGGCCGGGCGCCGGCTTCGGCCGCGCCGCTGGCGGCCGTTGAGAGGCGGGGATCTGCGGCCCGAGGGAGCTTTGCCGCCCGTTCGCGGGCTGACGGTGGGCCGTGGGGTGGATCTCGGCTGCTGTGGTTCGGGTGGCGGCCGAGGCACGGTTACTCTCTCGAGCCCGCTGGTGTCCTGGGCGAGAATTGGACAGAAACATCCAGTGCGTGACCCGACGAGGCGATTTTCATTCAGCCCCGCGCTTCTTCAAGGAAAGGTCTTGCGAAGAGTTGGTAGCCAGTTCATTTCCGCAGTGATGCTTGTAGAAAAGTCACTTACTCCTTTCTGAAGTACAGTCCTTGGGTACGGAGATAGTTTGCTCAGTCTCTTGCGGGGATGCGAGCCACCCGTTCTGGAAAACAGCGTTTTCTACTTCTTTCTTTTTGCGTTTTTAACGGAAAAGTCACCGTTTTGATGCTTGTACTACCTTAACCTGCGAAATGGCATTCACACGCTAGATAATACTGCACTCTCCTGGTCAGTCTTAACTGTCGGTTCTTTAACAGTGCGTTTTCTTCGATATTAAACGGACTTATTCTAAAAGTGTGCAAACAAATAGCCTTACGGTAAAAGGGATTTAAGAATGGAGGTGTGACAGTCACTGACTGGCTTCAAGCTAAGGCTGTTCAAAAAAAGTCTGTTTTTAAAAAAAGGAGCTGGGGGGGCAGGGGGGGAGCTTTGAAATGTTAGCTCTCCCGGTAGAAAGGACGTTTCTTTGTGGACTTACCGTGAGTCACATCACCCCGATTTTTAGGCGGTGCTAGGTGAGCTGCGCCGCAGTAGCATTACACAAGCTATAGCCAACCACTGTCCTGAATGCGTTTGTAGAAGAGATTTTCCCCTCTCGGTAACAGAGCGAGCTTTAAACAGCAGAACTGTCGCAGCCTAAGCGGAGCAGTCGCTGAGGTGGCGAAGGGTGTCGCAGGCTGCACCTTTCTAGGCAGGGCTTTAGGGCTTGTGTGCGAATCTTCATTAGGTTGCGCAAGGCTGGTACCAGCTGCTGTGTTCTGTGGTTCATAGTCTAAAGGGTGAAGGCTAAGTGTGCTGTGTGTTAAAATGGTCTTGTAAGAGCTTAAAATTTGAGCTCGGTTCAGGAGGCCAATTACAAACTTTCCCCTTCACCTTCAGTTTTATTCTGTAATTCCCCTGTTCCTTTATCTCCAGTGTCGAAAGTAGAGGGTTGATATATTGTTGACTGACTCAGTTGTACAGCTGCTAACTTGGGAGTTTAATACGAAGAGTTTTGCTGTTCTTTTTAAAGCAGCTGTCTACAAATGATGCTTCCGATTCTTCGTTTCTGCCTACTTGGAAGCAACCTCGAAGGAACCTAATACTGCATTCTCCTCAATTAGGCTGCTGTTAGTTAAGATGCATCTTGTGTGTGCTCATAAGCACACCTACTTCAAAATCTGTTTGGTTAGAGAGGATTGTTGTTCCCTAGTTAGCATTACAAAAATGAAGTCTTGTTCTCTTGGTCCAGACGTACTGTGTGTTGTCAACCAGTAGGCCCCTGTGCCTCTTCTGGGTGTTTAATAAAACCCAAAGTAAAATCCCATGTTCGTGCACTTCCGGAAACAGGATGTCCCTCTTAAAAGTGTTTTGCAAACAGAAGTTGCACAACTTACTCTTCACCATTCATCTCTCTCTGACTTGGAGAAAGCAGGACACCTCCCCATCAGGTAACTTCTGCTTCTAGGGCTAGAACAACTTCCTCCCCTTGCTTGAGTGGTCTTTCCACATCTTTAAATAACTGCCTGCACTAGACAGATGATAAACAGCCTTCTAAAGTGAAACTAATTTATTTGAAACTAACTTATTCTAGAGTTGGGTTTTTTTATTTTGCATGGGGAAGGGGATGGGAAGAATATGTCTGCATCTTGGAAAGTTCCTGTAAAACAAAATGATTGTTTCTCCAGTGGACACCCCTGAGATTTTCACTCTCTGTCCCAAACTAATTGTACTGTAGGGGTTAATATAATGGGACTTCATAGAGAATTTGGGGTACATGGAAATGAGGGCAGTTAAGACAGCACGTGAAGGTGCAGAATGAATCTCAGTTGGAGAATTTTTGAAGCTGTCTTTGTGTCCTGGTTTCAGCTGGGATAGAGTTAAGTGTCTGCCTAGTAGCTGGTAGGGTGCTGTGTTTTGAGTTCAGTATGAGAGGAATGTTGATAACACTCTGATGTTTTCAGTTGCTGCTGGGTGGTGTTTAGACTAAGTCAAGGATTTTTCAGCTTCTGATGCCCAGCCAGCGAGAAGGCTGGAGTGGCACAAGGAGCTGGCACAGGACACAGCCAGAGCAGCTGACCCAAACTGGCCAAGGGGGTATTCCATACCATGGGACGTCACATCCAGGAAATAACTGGGTGGTGGGGGAGCTGGGATCGCTGCTCGGGGACTGACTGGGTGTCGATCGGCGGGTGGTGAGCAATTACTCTGTGCACCATTTGTACATTCCAAGCCTTTTACTGTTACTGTTGTCATTTTATTAGTGTTGTTATCATTATAATTACTTTCTTCTTTTCTGTTCTATTAAACCGTTCTTATCTCAACCCACGAGTTTTACTTTTTTTTTCCCCCCGATTTTCTCCCCCATCCCACTTGGGGGGGGGAAGGGGTGAGCGGCTGCGTGGTGTTAGTTGCTCGCTGGTGTTAAACCACGACACTTCGGAAGATTTTCTTTAAAATAGTTGAGGTTTCTAGTTTAGTTTTCAAACTCCTGTCTCTAAATACCATACATGAGTTCTGCCCTTTTAAAGTGAAAAAGCTGGAGTTCTTGCCTGATGACTCAAGAAATTAAACAAAAGGGAGCAGGTATAGAACACGGGAAAGTCTTGCCATAAGTTGCTGTTACAATGCTTACTCATTCTTTATTGGCAACGTGGCAATAAGGAACTGAACTAAAATGAGTTTACACTTGCTTTATCATTGAAAAGTTAAAAACTGATATTCAGCATGGGCAAACAATGGATTTTAAACAGGAAAATCCCTTGTTGGTTCTAGCAGAGGGAGGGAGACATGGGTTAACCTTGACTGTCTTCTAGGTAACACGACTGCATACCCAGTGCTGCGGTTGTTGGGATGCATCACGCTTTAGTGTTCTGGCTCTCGCTTGTTGGGTGACAGGCTGCAGCTGTAGCAAGGATAAGTAGGTTTCTGACCTTTGTTTCCAGCTACTTTGCTGATGTAAAAAAAAAGCTAAGAGGTGACCCTGGGTAGAGAGCTAAGGATTTTGGGTGTACTCAAAGGTCCCACATGTAGGAAGATGTAAACTCCTGTTTCCTGGAACTTTGTTTTCCTGTCAAGCTTAGGGCTCGCTACTTCCCCTGCAAGAATGGACTAATACTCATGCCTTTGCTCAAAGCACCGTGGAACCTGGCATGCTTACCCTAACGGCTTGCACCCCTGGGAGGCAGCCAGAAGGGCTATGTCTGATGTGTGTGTGTGTGTGTGCTGGTACATCTAACATTCAAATACAAATGTAAAGACGCGTTTGGCTGACACGTTACAGTTAGTGGAAAGACACTAAGTATGTTCACACAACTACCTTGTTCAGTATTTCGGTGATCTGCAATGCCTAGCAAATTCCTGTTCCTTTTTGTGGCACTCCTCTCCAGGACTGTAGTATTACCGCTGGAGTCACGGCATA
This sequence comes from Elanus axillaris, assembly GCA_026212715.1. NCBI lineage: Eukaryota > Metazoa > Chordata > Aves > Accipitriformes > Accipitridae > Elanus > Elanus axillaris. The sequence goes on from JANZLQ010000002.1 coordinate 12,617,096, forward strand.
TGCATTGCCTGTGCTATAGGATCAGATACACTTTCCTGCCACGATAACCAGAAAATGTTCTTATGCTTTGTTAGAATTCATTTGCTTATATGAAATTTCAGTTTCCTGGCGGAGGCCATGATATACCTTTCCCCCGCGCCCCCCAAATTGATTACAATCCATTTGTAAATCAGTGGTTTAGCTGCAACAAAGGTTTAGTATTATAATTCTTGCCCTGAATACTCATCCAGGCATACAAATAAATATAAATTCTACGTTCTGTAATTGTTACTGGTGCCTCTCCTTATCTTACAGCTTCCCACTTACTGAAGGATGTCAGCAATTGGAGTAGTGTCCTCCTGTTCCTGTCTCCGTCCTGGTGTACGGCTGCGGAAACCAGGAACGCAGAAGATGAGCTCCTTCGGCTTACACACAGCAGCCAGGTGTGCTGCCAAGGATTATTATGAAGTACTTGTGTTGGGCGGAGGCACTGGTGGAATCACCATGAGTGCTCGGATGAAGAGGAAAGTGGGGGCAGGAAACGTGGCTGTTGTCGAGCCAAGTAAGGTAAGTCTTCCTTGGCTGTACAGCATTGAGAAGAGTAAGCGTTTTACATGTGTGACCAGATGGGTCTGATTCTCACCCTTTTCCAACCCCACGTGTTCTTAAGCGTGGAGAGGAAGCCAACTAGCCATCTTTTTGAAGGCTTTGCAAGAAAATTTGTTGCTCCGTGATAGAGGTGCATGCATCCCTCCAGCTTTGTCATGCAAAGTTCTCAGTTATTTATACAACTTCTTTTGTTAAGAGTAATACAAAGTTAAGAGCACATTGCTTCCTATTTGAAGTGATGTGCCTTCATCTTAAAGTCCCTTTAAACAGTTCTTAAACATCCATTGGAACATTTATTTCAGACTCATTACTATCAGCCACTGTGGACCCTTGTTGGCGGTGGTGCGAAGCAGCTGGCAACTTCTGCGCGTCCAACGGGAAGTGTAATGCCTAAAGGTGTTGAGTGGATCAAATCTCGAGTTACAGTACTCGATCCAGATAAGAACTGTGTCTGGCTAGAGAATGATATTAAGGTAATAATGTAAAAAAAACACCAACCAACCAACCAGAAGTTACTCATCTTAGTCTTTTATTCTATGTCATGAGTTGTCTGTCTACTTTCTGCAGATCCCCTTGGAACTGCCTATTGAGCAAGACCTTCCTCCAGCATCTAGGAGGCCAGGAAATTCCCCTAGTCTTATGAGAAGTACTTGATCCTAAAATCTGTTTCTAATAAAAATTTGTTGTAGATAACTAGGTCAGAATAACATCAACTTAAAATATCATTATCATAAGTCTTTTCCCTGTTTATAGTGAACTGAACACAAAATATGGAATATTTTGGTCCAGACACTTGGTTTTATGTATAGCGAGGGCTGTGTGTATAACTCATAATGCAGTTAGCATTTTAACTATAAATTATATATTCTTAGAGCCTAACATTCGCGTTACTAATGCACCCTCTATATCCTTCCCTTATGACTCTCTTTCTGTCAGATGACTTACATTTCCTTTGAGGTAGTTTTGGGTTTTGTCTAAAATACTTCTTTTTTCCCTTACACAACAGGTATCTTACAAGTATCTGATAATTGCTCTTGGGATTAGTCTGCATTATGAAAAGGTATCTGTTTTACAGTTATCATGTTTTTACTAGCTTTAATGGCATCATGTACCCTCATGATTCACTAAAGTAAATGGCTTTTCAGGACGCTTTTTTTTACTGCAAGATATTGAACGCTAATACGAATTAACAGAGCCAGAAGACAGCCCAATGACTTTATCCCTTCCACAGATCCCTATGTAATAACCCAAATTACCCTAGGGAAGGTCTTCTAAGACAGCTTTGTTCCATCTCTGTGGCAGTATCAGAAGATGGGGCAGCAAGTTAAATCTAGAACTTAAAGGCAGCCTGTAATAAGGAAATAATAAGGTATGCTGGCTGTAGTCCAAAGCATCTCTAATGTAAACAGAAGTGAGGAATAGACAGCAGTCAGTAAAATCTGTCCTGCAGAATTAATTTGACCCACCCTCACCTTTCTTAAAGGATGCACTTCAAAAGGAACCTTAGCTGAGTTAACCATGCTTGTGCTTAAATAGGCCACGGGGCCCTTCCCATCTATTAGGTTTCCTGTACACTTTATACAGTGGTGCTCAGAGGAAAATGTTCATACCGTTGTATGGCACAATAATGACTCTAGTGATGCGTAGGAGGAGGAAAACACGAAGGCAAGATGTTTGAGTGATTTGGTTCTTGCGGTTTTAACCTGACCTGTATATCATGTAGTAGTACCTGATAATACGAGTATCTCTTTGAAAAGCTTCCAAGGTATCTGTAAAGCAAGAACTCGTCTTAGTTAACTAGAGTCACACCAGATGAATTCTGGAGATTAAGTCCATGGAATGAAGAGTTGCACTGTGTTCAGTGACCCTCTTCTCAGTCTTCATATCTCTCTCTCTTCAGTACAACCTGATAAAACTAAATTCAGTATTCAGTAGTAGAAGCCATGTAATACAGTTAATCACTATTACTCTGTAGTGAATAAAATTCATAGTAACAGATTCATACGGCTTTATAACGGAGGTGGCCAGTTTGAAAAGAGGGATCGTTTCTCTTACTTGTCTTCACCAACAGTATACATCCTGGTGTGGACTATAACGTCCCAAACACATTGCAGTGCATGTAACGTGAGTCTGTTTTCTCACAGAATTTCTGCAATCCGTTATTTTGAAATGGGGACAACTCCCTTCCTCAAAAGCAGATGCTCAAGTGTAGTAGGAGTAGTAGGGAAATAATTATTGGAGACAGTTGAGTTAAAACAAAATAACCCTAGGAAATACAGGTATCTGTAATCTGACTACTGAAAAGTTTCATTCAGCTTACACATTTTCATAATGCCTTTTTTTTTTTTAACATGATTTTTACTTATGATGATGTGGCAGTGACTTTACATATTCTTACTCTGAATTACATGCACTAGTCTACAAAAACTTGGATCTAGGTCTGCACTGAACACTTGTGCTACAGATGTTGCAGACCAGAGTCATTTCAGTAAATGTTACATCTACTAAATCATCTACTAAATTCTAATGGAAATATGTTTGATTGCTAGGTTTATTTTCAAAAATCCCAACTAGCAAGTAAGTATGGGCTTTCTTTTTGCTAGAGTCTTTTAAAATAGCTGTTTCATAAGTCTACATTTAATACTTGGTGACGATGACAAAATTTTTGCCATCTGTACTTTAATTTCATTTTCTTAGATCAAAGGCTTGCCCGAGGGTTTCCATCACCATAAAATAGGTTCCAATTATTCAGTTCATACGGTAGAGAAAACATGGAAAGCTTTACAAGATTTCAAGGAAGGAAATGCTATCTTCACTTTTCCAAATACACCAGTGAAGTGTGCAGGGGCTCCTCAGAAGATCATGTATTTATCAGAGGCCTACTGGAGGAAAGTAAGTATTCTCCTCTCTCTGCCAGTGCTTGTCCCCACAGCTGGACGGAACGCTTGTTCTAAGGTGTTCATATTATCTTTAAAACAGAGAAAAACCACACGAGAGGAATGTGACTCAGGATTATTAAATTAGAGAGACCGAGTTGCTTTTTCTATTGTTAATGTATAATAAATGAAGCTAACTGAATCGTACATAAATATTTAGCATATATTCGGTACTGGAGAAACTTGTAGAATTCAGAATCCATAAGGAAATGACTGCTTGCCCTGCTTCTGGTGAGCTACGGATCCAACTGTTCTCAGCCTAATTTACAACTTCAGGTGGTATGCTAAAATAACGCTGGCTAGAATTAAGTAATTGTCCTTGCTTTAAGTACTTAATAGCTGTTGCCATTTGTCTTTCTGCTAGTCTGAAGAGTGCCTGTGCTTCCTCCTTGTGGTGCACTGTCTCCGCATCAGGAGGAGTCTTAGCCAGGCTGTTAAAGCAAGCTTAGTGGAAACAAAAGACGAACTTCAGGTGGAAGTGTCAGGCTTCATATGTGTTTCAAGTATCATGAGCTGTCTAGTAGGCCAGTATCTGAATAATGCATGGGAGTGAAGGTTTCGGAAGGCTGTATGTAATGCTAAGCTGCTACAGGGGCGTAACCTGCATACAGCAGTTCCTCAGTGAGTGAATTGCAGCCACCTCTTCTCCCTAGCAATTTGTGTGGGCTGTTTTCAGTACCTTGCTCAGGAAGGGCAAAGATTATCTTGTCTAGCATCTAACATGGTATGAAATAGCTGTATGTCAAGAGTTCTAGTGTTAATACTTGGTTAGTAATTGAACTGCATTAATAGTTCTATCAGCTCTTCAGTAGTACGGCACAGTTCTTTTGTCTCTGCTGGCTTGTCACGGTTTCTTAGTAGAAAAGGCTAATTTGATCTCTCTGTGCAGACAGGAAAACGTTCCAAAGCAAACATAATGTTCAACACTTCACTCGGTGTCATTTTTGGTGTCAAGAAGTACGCTGATGCATTGCTTGAAATAATAAAGGAAAGGAATATTACTGTTAACTATAAGCGCAACCTTGTAGAAGTTCGAGCAGACAAGCAGGAGGCTGTGTTTGAAAACTTGGACAAACCTGGAGTGACAGAAGTTCACCAGGTCAGGAGCTTTCAGACCTCTAGTTTGGTTCTGTTCCGTTTCCTCGCATACTGTAACATACCCGCCACACTACAATAACGTAATGTTTGCTTCGCTGTATACTGCTGTTTCCTCCTGAGAGTACCATCTCTAGCTTTAGCAGAAGATTTAAAAGTTTGAAACTAAGGTGGAGAGAAGGAAAAAATTATTTCATAAACCATGCCTGGAGTCCTGTATGCCTTGTTAGTGTAATCTGGGAATGTCTCCAATGTACATGGAGGAAGGCAAATTGCTTTTATGCCAGTCTAAATGAAGGTATCTGGTAATAAGGTTCATGTTAATAGAAGGATGCACTTCAAATTTGAGAGCAAATTTTCATTCTATATACTTGTGTTTTAAAAAAAACCAACAAAACAAAACCAACAACCCACCCAACCAAGAAAACCCCTCTCCACACCACGCTGGTTGCCTTATAGCAAGACAGGTTACGATTTGCTCTGATAAACTAGCCATTGAGTGCCTTTTCTTTCTGTCCAGTATGAAATGCTTCACGTCACACCCCCAATGGGGCCACCTGATGTACTCATCAACAGTCCTGTCTCGGATGAAACGGGCTGGGTGGATGTAGATAAGGAAACTCTACAACACAAAAAGTATCCTAATGTATTTGGTATTGGAGACTGCACCAACCTTCCAACATCAAAAACTGCTGCAGCTGTAGGTAAAGTTGCACGTGTGTTTGTGTGTAATGAAAAGTTTGAGTGACAGACAGTAAGCTTTTTGTTTAGTTTGCTACTTCTGAGGTCTTGACTTCAATTATTTCCAGCTTTCAAAAAGAGGTAAGTATCCTGGGCCAGCTAATTAGCCACAGACCATGCTGATGCCATCGGCTCACAGCTCTGTTGTTCCAAATGCCTCACAGATGAACTAATGCTATTTTCTGTGTTCACAGAATGGCTTAAAATGAGCGTAATACTCTTGCATTCTGTCATCATTCAGTAACAAAACTCTGCTCTATCTCAGCAGCTCATGCATACGTGTCAGCTAACTGATAAGTCATTACGGAGGGATCACACGTTCTGTACTTGTAGCCATAGGTTCCAATATAAAAACACTTCAGGCATGTGGTCTCACAACTGAGAAAAAAGCAACTAAGAGCATGGAAAAAGAGAAAGGCTATACAGTATGTTATTGGTGTAACTTGGAAGAACGCTATAGTCAACTATTCCAGCAAATGGGTCTAGAATACTTTCCTTAAAGCACTCAAAATGAAACAAAACTTCACTGTCCTAGAATATTATGTGTTTGGGAAGCCTGAGCAAGTATAATTTAGGATAGGAGAGTGGGCATAAGCTAAAAACCATACAGCTCAAGTTTCATTAAGCTTTAACATGTTGGAAACAGCGAAGCTAAAGCATTATTACAATTTTTATTATTTTTTTTTTCTTAGCTGGGACTGTAAACTTCCCAAACTGATTTGACATTGTAAGCTCAATTACAGCTGAATTGCCCAACAAATGCCTGGCTCCTAGTGTTTGCTCTAGTAGTGACAATAATTGCTGCCTGAAACAAAGCCTTAATACACCTTTTTTTTTTTTTTTTTCCTTTCTTTCCAATGTAGCTGCCCAGTCTGGAGTGCTCGATAAAACTATTTCCCTGGTAATGAAGAACCAGTTGCCAACTAAAAAGGTACCTACAGATCTTATCTTAGGGAAAAGTCACCTTGAATCTTTTCTGCATTGTTATGCAGGAAGTCTTGCAAGTAGCTAAGCCCCTCTGAACCGGAAGGCAGGAAGGGCTTTTGCATCAGCAGTTGGGCTGCTAAATACTGTATATCATAATAGTCATTTACTTGCACAATTCATGTTCTTGACGCTGCCATTAAAAATACTATCTATTTAATTCCCTGACTTCTGAGTTGAAAGAACTTTAAAGGGTGATGACTCTGGGTTCTTCACCAATGCAGGTGACTTATTTACAGTAAAACCATTGACTAGTATAATCCCTGCGCCAGGAAAACCCTTGCCAACGTGATACACCTGTACAATGTTAAACATGTCTCCTCTGTACAGAACATGATCTTTTAAGGAGTTAAATTGGAAGGTTTTGTACTACAGAAGATGTTAAGCTTATAGCTATGTTCAAATTTCTCTTTGGGACTTAGCTTTCATTTTACATGCGGCTTCTGAATTGATATTCCTTGGGCGACTAACCCGAGTATCATCACCCATACTGCTGCAATCCTCTGGAAATTCTCACAACTAGATTCAAGATCCCATTTATATACTGACTGTTAAAGCCAGCACCACCTCTCATCCTTGTCTACTAATCACCGATTCTGCTGGCTACAATAATAACCAGCAATTAATGACAAAAAACCCCATTGTTCTAGGTTAGTTATGATTTAAGTAATGTTGTTAACCAAATCTACAGTCTGTTTGAAATAAAATGGCTTAGTATTATGGTTATTAAAGCATAATTGGCTTCGCAGCCTTCCACACTCCCTGGTATTAGTGCTATAAATGCAGAAACCTCCCAGTAACTTATTTTGAAATATGAGTATTATTCAGATTAATGAAAGGGGGGTATTCTTCATTGCAGTATGATGGATATACTTCCTGCCCGCTAGTAACAGGCTACAACAAGGTGATTCTGGCAGAATTTGACTACCATGCTCAGCCTTTGGAGACCTTTCCCATTGACCAGAGCAAGGAGAGAATAACCATGTACCATATGAAAGCCGATATGATGCCTTTTCTCTATTGGAATGCGCTACTTAAGTAAGTATTTAAATTCTGAGCAGGCAGAGCTGCTGTCATCATTCAGAAAAAAGCCAGGTAGAGACACCTGTTCTGGCTTAGTTCCTTAATAGGAGTAAGGGCAAACAAAGCACATCCCTAGTCATGACTAAGACCTGGACTTTCTGAGGATTTTGGGCACTTTGCTATTAGCAGGGGTCCGTTCAGCCAGAATAGAGTTGAATTGCATCGAAGGGCAGCCCTTGCCCTATCAAAAACCTCACTGAAGCAAAAATGATTCTCCAAAACAAGCCCCTCACATTCCTGTCTTAGCAAGTATGGTATCCTATGGGAGTAAAAGAAAAACTCTCCCCCCAAACCCTACTTTAATAGTACATACAGAAAATGTGATGAAACAACTTTTCTCCATTTCTAGGGGATACTGGGGAGGACCAGCTCCTGTCAGGAAGCTAATGCATTTGGGCTTGAAGTAACTACTGGTTCTCAGTGTTGGTCAAACCCCTTTGAAGAAAAAGGACTGGTCTCAATGGATCAATACATATCTTCCCTCTTGGGACCACGCGGTGCCGATTTTTTTTTTAATTTTTTTTAATCAAGCTTTTCTCCTAAATTCACTGCAGTTTTTTCCACTAGTGATTAAGCCTTCACATGCTTTTGCACTGTTCTTCTACATAAACCAAGGCCTTGAACAACTTCTGTACATACACAGGAGTTTGAACTTGCATTAAGCTACAGAACACTACCCCAATCTTCTACAGCAGTCAGTTTTAAAGCTGTTGTATTTATAAAGTTTTCTCACTGACTCTAAACACAAGCATCTACATCCACAATCAATGCGTGCACTGGATTTAACAGAATAATTCAATGCTAGTAAAATGGTCTGAAAAGCTCCTATTGTTCTCTCATTTTTTGAAGAGCAAAATCAATCCTAATTTCTTCGAGAAGCATACGTGCTGCCTAATTAATTATAGAAATGCGTGCAAGTTATTGAAAGGAAGGAACTCAAAGCAGTGTATGTACATACACACGCTCTCCTAGGCTAGTTGTGCTGCTTGAGTTCTGCGATAGTGTTTTACTCTCATAGGTTAAGAACATAGTGAAAAGAATTCCCCGTAGACTGGAGAGCAGGAGAAGACTTGAGATCATCTGAGGCCACGCACTAGGCTGAAGCACAAATTAAGATGACAGACAAGGGGGAAGTGCTTTTTAATTATGACCATATGAACAAAGTCAAATTTAAGAGTTGAGAGTCTTCACAGAAGCTGGAACTTTAGTGGTAGGCAGGCAGGCAGCGCAGAGCAAACAGGAACCATCTTCACTGACAAGAATCACCAGCAGCAGCTTATTTCTAAACAGAAAGATATGCAGGAACATAGTTCAAGTTTCAGCTTTGTGCTTGTTCAACACAGCCTTTAAAAAGGGCTGCCTTTGAGTTGCAGGTAAAAGCATGAACACATACCTGTATGTCAAGTAATTCTTTAATCTTATTCTGGATCTGTCCGTACACATCATTAAACAGCTCTTCCTTTGTTTTTGTTCCATTCAAGTGCACTTAAAGTAAGAAAGTAAAATAAAAGAGCTATAACTGAATGTTTCTGTAAGCCTGCCAGGTCCCAATTTAAAGAGCATGCGCTTGATTGCTATCGGAGAATATACTCCATACACCTGCTTCAGCTCCTCTCATGCACTTAACCAGTATGTGTATCCCAGGTTTGAAAAGCACTCTTTCATAAAGCAGTCTTTCAGAAGTGCTTTTGTCATTAAAGACTTACCCACATCAACTCCAAGATCTTCCATTATCTTCCTGTGCTTTACATACATAGGCCAAACGTGGCCATCAAACAACCCAGGTGGATCTGGTACAGTGTAATTCCTTGAACTATAAATTAAAGACACTGTTATTCAAGAGTAGCCTAATTACAGTTTAGGGAAATGACGGTTTGTTCGGTTTCTCCACACACTAGCCTGAGCCTGTTGCCTCCAATGCAGTTTCTGAGCTTATCAAAAGTCAGTATTCAGCATAAGCTGCAAGCTGAAAGATACCCCCAGAAAGCTGGAATTTGATGTGCAGGTCTGGAGTGTTCAAGATGCAGAAAGAATTCCTAAGACGGACTGATCTTAACAGTGACAAGTAGCCTTCTCTTAAAGCTTTAGCAGAACTTGGGTAAAATAGTTGACTGCTTATTCCTAGAAAATGTAACTTTTGCAAATGAAACATGTTACACTTGGATTAAGAACAGTGTATGTGTACAACAATACAGCCAAATATAAAACCCCAGGATAGTTTGAGATCTGGGAACCATGTAATTGGAAAACCAGAAGGGGGAAAAGTCTGTTGAAAGCTCTGTGCTGAAACTGAGCATCAGTCTCACATACACAGCAGTTTGGTAGGAAGCTTCTGGGTTGGTATGGTGAAGAAAGCTGCAGTCTCCTAACAGCTACATTAATGTTTATCCTTTCTTACCTAAATGCTTTAGAGAAACAAAGTCTTGAATGGAGTTAGATGTTACTGGGCTAGCAAGGGAACTTCAAAAGATAAACTTACCTTCTTCTCCTTTTACACTCTTCATATGGAATGGAAAGGAAAAATCGATGGTGGAATACATCAATCAGTGGCCTGAAAAAGATACATGTTTGGTTGCAGCTAGACTGTTTGATCAGTAGCAAGAAATGGAAAGGTAAAGCTACATTCATTTCCTGTATCTAGAGCTATCTTCAGACTTGTGATGCCTGAACTGGCTAGCAGTCCATACTAGCTGCTAACTCTTGGTTTAGAACAGGTCTTTTTCTTCCGTTGGGAGGTTTGCCTAGCAGGTAAAAATCAAAATATATGAAGTCACACTCAGTTACCTGTAGGTGTAAAGTAGGAAGCCTTCAACGATAAGAATGTGGATTGTTTTGTCTCCTCCCTCCCTGTCCTGTGAGATCGGGACATCCAGTGTGTTGTTGATCCCATGGGAACGTTCAAACTTGACTGGGTTTTTTATCCAGGCGTTAATGGTACTCATCATAGCTTCCATATCTAATGCGCTAATCACTGAGACAAATCAGACAACTATTGTTACGCAGCAATTAAGTACCACCTAGTAACCAAGTTGGCACAAAAGGAGAGTGCACACGAGGGATCAAAACAATTCAAGTTTTTTAGTTACACTTTGGTGTAACGGTGTAGCAAAGCCTTACCATCATACTGTTTAAACCCATCTTCAACTTCTATTTCATCTTGGGGCTGAAACAGCGATAGGAACAAAAACCGCTTGGTCAGCACACCTGCTGGGAAGCTCGATACCCACTTCAGAGCAAGGTGCGAGACCCGGGCCCTGAAGCTGCTACGAAGAGGAACCTCAACCCCCCACCAGTTTTCTTCGCGTGCAGATAAAAAGCAGCAGTAGCGAGGCCAAGATAAAGCGGCCCGCTCCTCTATCTTCCCACCGACACGAGCGCACCGTGCGGCGCTCCGGCAAAGCGGAAAGTCACCGGGACGTGCCGCGCCGCGGAGGGCGGCCGGGGGGGTGGGGGGTCACCCCTCGCTCTCCCCCGCCCGTCCTACCGGCGGGCGCCCGGCCTCACCTTGAAGAAGTCGTCCTGGTGCACCACGCTGCAGTTGGGCAGGGCCCGCATCAGCCTGCGGGTGAGGGTGGTCTTGCCCCCGTTGGTAACCCTGCGGCGAGAGGGGGCCCGGACGTCGGGGGGGGGGCGCCGCGGGGCACGTGCGCGCGCCCCCGCCCCGGTCTCCGCGTTCGC
>JANZLQ010000002.1:12634138-12645184 GCA_026212715.1 Elanus axillaris
ACAGAACTGTCCTTTGGTTTGTAAACATAGGATAGTGTGGAAGATGTATGCAGCAAGAAGTGCTCATTTACCCAGCATCTTTACATATGATGAGAGCCCTTTGGATAAGGATTCTGTGGATGCATTTGATGCTAGGTCCAGATAACACATCACCTTTAAGTCAAAGCTGTGCCAGGGTGAAGGATGTAAGAATAAGTGGATTCTGTATAGCAGGACCCATCTCATGCACAGACTGAAAATAGTCTTTAACAATCCTGGGTTTAGCTGTTATTTCTCCCTGCTACTGTTGGGACCCAACAGTGTAAACATGGCTCACCTGCTTCTTCAAATTGGTGCTTTAAATAATTGTTCTGGCAACTAGACTTTATAAGATGCATGTTCTAATGAACTTTTTTTCTAGGCTCTATCAATTCAGGACCACATGAAGTCTAAAGGTGGCTACACAAACGGCACTTCTGCAACTGTTGAGATATAGGAAAATGAGAGGATGCCGAAATCTGCTCTGTCTTATGAGGACTCCCTGGACTATGCTTTCATATTCTCTAAAACCTCTTTATCATGGAGTAGGGAGAGTACGTGAATTATAAACAGGTCAGCGCAAGCTTTAGTGTTCTTTGCTCAATAGCTTCTGAAGGAGTTATTGTAAATTATCCTTAAAATGCTCTGTCATGGTAGTGTTGTAGTAGCAACTGTAATTTGTCACTGTAGGTGGCTTTCTAGCTGTGTTCCAAAAACCTCACAAAGTTGTCTTGTATAGGATGGGATTGGAAGTCAGTATGAATTGACTGAGGTTTTGGCCTCTGTCTTTTTCTCCCCTCATGACTTGCAGAGGTTGACTTAATTGGAAGATATCACAGGTTTGCACTTCTTATGTGGGCTAACCTGAATTGCTTAGTAGGATCTTGTAACCTCTGATACAAATTTGGACCTGTTTTTCAGATGGCTTGCAGCCTAATGCATACATCTACTGAGCTGTACTTTGTTGTTGTTTGGTTTTTTTAGCATCATTTGATGGTGTAACGTAATATAGTTACCTGAGTCTGCAAAACCCAGTGAAACTTCTGCCTTGCTGCGATAATGCTTTTGTAGCTAAAAATTGAGGTTTTGCAAACATACCCACTCTTGAATGAGGCTTAGAAAAACAGACATTTCTCTCAATTAGTGGGTTGCCTCCCTTCCGTACCTGCACTACTGTGACTGACAGGTATTACTACTAGAGCTAATAATATGCACCAGTTAACTTCATGTGGTGCTGCAGTATGCTCACAACTGTGTGTTGATTTTGCATGGCTACTACTGAATTTTAAACTAAACATATTTAAGATCACCCTCTCTGTTACCCATCTGTAACAGTAACTACATGTGACTTCAAGGGAGACCTTGCTTGTCTTTGCGGCTCCTTAATTTCAAGACTTTTTTTTAGATTAAATGTATTTTTTCTTGCATATGTTTTTTAATAAAATGTATGGTTTAAGTGATACAGCCACGTGAAGGACAAAAATTTAAAGGGTATTGTGAAAACTTGCAGGAGAATGTTAAATGGAAACAGTGTCTTGCAGAGTTCCAGCACTTCATAAATATATAAATGAACAGCCATAAATATTTAGCTGTACCCAAACTACGGTTCATTACTTAGTTCGTATTCATCATTCTATTAAGTGATGCAACAAAACTGCTGAAGTAGAGCTAGGTTTTAATTTTACCCAGTCACTGACAACTGTTCCACAGCGGTAAGTGCTGAATGACTACCAGTGCAGAAACTTAGGAAATCTGCTTGCTGACATGGGATTAACCAAATACAAGTGTTTAAATTGCTGCCGTATCAGCACCAGTTCTGCTGGAATTCAGTGGAACTCTCTCCTTGCTCTAGGCATAAGATCCGTTATGAACTTTTTTTCCATTTAAAAAAAAAATATCTAGCTGGAAAATCTTGCGTGTGATTCTGTTTGTGGCTTGCAATACTTCCAAAATCTAGACTGCTGGCTTTGCTGAATTGTTAGGCTGCCTTTTTGTGAGTATACTAGAGAACTTAAAACATGAACGGTAGCTCTGCGTCCCTGTATGCATTCAGCCCACCCCCCCGCCATTTCATCCCTGAGGACCAAAGAGGAAGAGAGGATATTACTTGGTAACAGCCAACAGCTGATCATAATGTGCTGCAACCAGGTAAGAGAAATCTAATGTCCATGTCTTGCTAGATCCTTACTCTTGAATTACAGTGCATGCCAGATTTTAATATATTTTAAAATTAGCATGAGCTAGCTGTACATTTAGCTTTTTTTAAGTCTTTCATATTTCTGTCTTCTAACTTCAGATGTATCCCAACAGCCTTATAGAAGCTAAATCCTATATAGTGTTGAGGAAGCATAAAGTGGCCAAGTTGTTTTAAAGAATAGATCCTAATTAATCTGCTATTAAATTGAGTTCATGCATTCATTGGTCCATACCTGCCCAGAAAAATAGTGGTAGGGCAGCTGTCATGTACAAAATGGGTTGTATTTTGTTAACACACTAAGAAAATAAACTGAATAGGAGCTGCTATTTCCTGAAGACCCATTCACTGTGTTTAAGATTGGTGGTATATGCATAACTAGAAGTAAAGGAGTTGGTGATCACATCAGTTCTTCTCTCTAAAAATAAATCAACAGACAATTTTGTCATTAAACCCTTATTTATAGAAAAATCCTAGTTTTCATTATGTAAACCAAGGAGCAATATGTGGTTTAAAACGAAGCTATTTTCATCAGAACATATAGTATTATATATGACCATATTAAAGTCTCACATAATTAAAAGGAAATGTTTTGCTATTGCATTAAGGGTGCCATTACTTTTAAAGTCTAAATAAACATAAAAGCATCTCTTGGGTATTTTTTGTTGTTGTTGTATATTTAGAAATCTAGCTGTAATCTGTCATGTAACTCAGTATAAACCTATATTGGTTATAATAAATATGTTGAACTAGGCACTTGCACTCTTTTCATATTGTGGAAAATCTTATTTTCTCTGCACTGAAAACCTGTTGGTTAAGTGGATGGATCAGCATGTCTCAAAACTTTATTGCACAAAATCAGGTTTCTTCACCAGAGAGAACAATTTTACATCAGGTCTTTTCTGTCTGCTTTATGCAAGCTATTACTCCATTGCGGGGTTTTTTGTTTGTTTGTTTGGTATTTTTTTTTCTTTGGTGGTTTTTTGAGTTTGGCTGGAATAAAATACAGCAAATAAGATCAAAGGATCAAACTTTTTAATCTGTGTTGTAGGCTGTGAAGACCTTATATCAAGACAATGTGGCAATGGAACATTACTGCTCTGACTTGATGGCATTTTATGTTTGTTTGGGGTTTTTTTTGTAGTAGGAAGTAAAATAACTTGCAAGTGGAGCAGGAACACGTCTTTCATATGTAGTCTGGCAGAGTCTCAGCACTGTATCTCTTTGCTGCAGTCAAAAAAAAAAGGTTGGAGAGTCACTGTTACTTTAAATACTGTCTTATCCCTTGATGTCGCTGCTAGGCTTTACTGACTATCCCATAATGCTGCATAAAACTGCAGTCATTATATAGAAAAGGTATTTGGCTTTTTCACGATGTAATATGTCTTTTCACCTCCTGTAGAGCAGCTTTTATAACAGTGACGTGGTGTCATGCTATGTTCCAAGTTAGCCTGTGGTATGATAACTTGCAGCCCAGGCATGTAGCACTATTCCTTTGGATGGTCTTGCCATATTGGACTATTGCGTGCTTCTGTAGCTTCCACTCTGTATAGACAAAAAATGCTTAAGAGATTAATAAATACCCTTAATCTTACTGTGCCAGCAAGAATAAGCACAATGTGACCATGCTAAATTCCATGGGGGTATGTTTATGAAATTAATTATATGTTACTAAATACAGTAACACTGGGGGAAAAAAACCAAACAAATCTGCTATTGAAAGGTGATTACATGGCTGCTCTTGATAGTGTTTGGATTTACTTTGCTATCAGCACTGTGACACTGCCATAAAAACCCACCAGCTGAAGATAAGGACGACCTTGTCTGCCTTTCATAATGGCTGTGGAGATAGACGAGATGAATTACAGGAAGAAAACATTGCTGTGTTACGGTGGTGTCAAAAAGATCTCCGGTGAGTGCGTTCCTGTAAGGCTTCCAGATACTTTGTGGTTCTGCAAACTCGGTTAGTCAAGAATCTCACGGGGGTTTTTTTAATTACACTGTACTACGAAATCACTCGGATAAAGTTAGGCAGTCAGGGAGTATGAGGTAGAAGCCAGATCTTCCTTCCTACCATTTGTACCTTCTTTTCTCTTGAGAACAAACTTCAGTGGGACTAGTTAACAAGAATATTTGCAGTACTCTAGTTTACTAGGTTTGCTTCTAGTTTCTGGCTCCTGAAGGTAGACTTTGGATTCTAAAATCTGTAAGACAGGTGAATCGCACACTTAGGGTTAATGTAAAAGGTGTGGAGTCCTGAAATAATAAAAATTCTGGTTCATTAGATTGCAGATTGGCTTCAGGGCAGAAAATAAGGACTAACCATAGATAGAATGTTTTTCTAAAAACAAGGCTGCTTAAAATAAATCTTTCTTATTTATTAATTTTTTAAAAGTGGAGACTTGCATTTTTAACTCCTTGCTATTGTAGTACCAGTCTTACTATGTACCTTCCTGCCTTAATACAGGGGCTGGATCAACAAGAGTTTAGACCCAAAGTAGCAGTTAATGCCAGAAATGCAAAATTTTGGACACCTACCTCTGCAGCTGAAGTCCCTGTGCACCTTAAGGAGATGCTGTAAGTGGTTGGTGCTTGGGCTTCTGCAGAACAACTGCCCTTTCTCCGTACACAGTAATTCATCTGGTACACAAGGCCCAAGTTACTTACATCAGTTGTTTTCCTGCTGATATTCATGTGGTTACAGCGTTTATGTGAAGGGTTTCCTATTCCTGCACGGAACAGCTCCTCTCTAGGAACTGGCCTGCTAGACGGTCATTTCCTCCGTACAGCCATAGGTTGTGGAGTTACTGAAACTTACCACCACATGCAGCTCTGAGCCAGTTTTGTGCTTTGCTATGTGAACGCATAGTCTCCTTGTTAATTCTCCTTGCTTAATTCTTCATAGGGAAGGCGATCAGAGAGGCCAATGGGTCAGCCAGGAACTACAGAAAAACGAGATACACGAGCGAGGCAGGTTTAGAAGCCATGGACAGGCAACGTGGTATATGTTTATGAGGAATGAGCAGGGAGCAGAACATGCACATTAACTTTTTTGTTATCTGCAATGCCGAGGACAGCGTTGTTGATATCAGTTGGAAAATACTCATAATATGTGCATAATTGGTATATGGAGGAAATCGGGCACTTAAATGCATGACTAAGCTGGGACTTTGAGACAGATTGCCAACGTAACTTTAACGGGTAGTAGAATACCTTCCCTGCAGTGGCTTACAAAGCTGTTTTCAGAAGGTATGGAGCCACCCAGAGAGCTAGCTTTGGTTTCAGCAGTTGCAGACTGATGGCACATGTATGTTTGGAAGATGAGATGGCTTCCCCCTCACCCCGATGAATGTGAGGTTGCAGATGCTCTAACTGCTGAGGCCCGCTGCACCCAATGCTACCTCCATGGAACACAAAACAAATAAAACTTAGACTTAATACAAAGTAGCAGTAGTAAAAGGGCATTTGCTTTCAGTTCACTGTGCTGCCAAAACTTCAGGGAAATTAACTAGATCCATCTGATATTCAGCTTCCAGGTGTTGGGAGAGAATGGATGGGTTGGAGCTGAAAGGTCATGAAAACCTCCTTGTGCCTGCGAAGGTTTGAGTGATGTTCTCCTGGGCAGGCCGAGGTGCCAGAAGGTCACCTTGACCGCACCGGATTTCTCCCAAGGCCGTGTAGAGAAAGGAAACGTGAAAGAAAACAATGAAAGCACTTTGAGAAGGTAAGAACGTTACTCGTGTGTGTTCTTGTGCCAAAAAAGCTCCCAACTTGAGATGCTTGGTACCGAACTAGGACTGCTGTCTTCACCTTGGACGTGGCAGATGAGCAAACTCATGTTATAATAAAAAACTGCCCTTTCGGGGAGGGGCGCCCATGGCATGGTACGCTTTGGCCTCTGCACCACCTAAACCCAGCCCGAACCGGCTTATCTAGCGTTGCAGCGTGGCCACTGACAACCCTGTGTGGTTGTCACTTGTTCCATACATCCTGTTTCTGTGCATCCTGTTAGCATGGCCCAAGTCCTAAAACGTTAGCCAAAAACGTAGTTCAAACGGGAGGAAGTTATCTTAACCTAGTTTTAATCCCATTTAGAAAAGAGAAGTAACAGATGGACAACAACTTTGAGGTGTCTGTTGAGGCGTCTACAGTAAATTACTCAAGAAATCAAGGCCACAAAGCTATATTGAAACTACTTTACTCAGTGAACCTTTTTTTTTTAATTTAAAACAATGTAAATGGGAAGAATATTATCTTTATAACAGATTTTAAGTTTCCTCTGATATTTGCATATAAATCCAAACTGAACAAAATCAAGGTGGTTATTACTAAGGGCCCACCCTGAATTAGGGGTGAAAAAAATGAATTATGTCTTTTAAAGTTTTAATGTATTTGTTTTAATATATATGTATATATCTAGACCTTCATCTGAAGTAATGTGGAATGAAATAATCCATTCTTTTAAAGTGAAATTAGTATGATTGCTCTGGCTTACTGGAAGTTAAAAAAATGGACTTAAAAAATCTACATTTAAACTACTAAAGAGAATCTGGTGTGCTTTTAAAGCTGACATTGGCCTGTGCAAGTGGCTGACTAATTTCAGATTCTTCATCAAAGAGCTAGAAAAAGTGTTTGGTTGCAGGATTATTTTTATATATATAAATATATATATAAAATAGTGTATTTACATGCATCTGATGTTGCTGGTGCTTAAGAAAGACATGTACATTTTTTACAAATTACTGAGCTGAGTCTAAAAGTGTATGAAGACTATACTGATAACCAGTAATGAATCTCTTCACAGTGACCTGTCCAAAATTCAGGATTCATAGATCAGGCAAAACAATGGCACTTATTCTAGACAGAAATCTATTTTTTTTAAAATTGACCTAATATATGTAAGTTTGAAAGTCCAGTCTCAACGTGAGCTGAAGCTGCATATTAATGGTGAAAGTAATATGCTTTTAAATGCAGTTACCCACATTTACCCTTGTAGTCCCTACCACCAGGAACTATTAAAACCTGACTCAATACCTCTGAGGGTGGGATACAAGCTTGAAAATATAATTCAAACGTGAGGTTTACCGTCCTTCATTAATGCATGCTAATGTGACCTTGCTGCATAATGGCATACAAGGAAGGCTTTTAACATCACCTTTGAAAATGCATTTGAAATGGTTATTCTCTCTGCTGCATAATATCCAGTGAACTAAGGTATCTCTTGCTTGCACAGAATGGGGTTTACTGGTGTTCAGATAAGGCTGTTAGGACATGGGAAAAGTTGCTAGATGCATCTGTATTAATAAATGATTCTTAAATACCAGTCTTTCTGTGTTTTAGATAATTTTCTCGCCAGGAGATAGAGGTCCCATCTGGCTGTTGTACATGCCCTCATCTTTGCCATGCGCGTAGGTCTCGCAGAGATGGCAGGTTTCACTAACAATGCTCCCCGTGTCACTTCAATCAAGAGGTCTCTCAGTGTTAACTTGCTGTCTTGTTCCAGCCTCCAGCCAAAAAGCTGTGAAAATATGGAGCACTGAAAAGAGACCATTTATAGGAGAGTGTAAAATTTTCTCTGGTTAAGCCACTTCCTTTTCCTTGTCACCTGCTTTATTCTGCCCTATTACTCTACTGCCCACTACATTTCTTAGAAATATGTTTACATTCATTATTTGGGTCAGTGTTCTCTCTTAGTTCTTAGAAATTAATACAACATATTAAAAATCCCTTCTTTCCTTTGAAGCTTATGTATTGATTAACAAAACCCAAATCCCCTCTTCGCTGATTTTTGTATGACATAACCGTTTAGTGAGCAGAGTCTAGTCCCTTTTACAATCTTAGTCTTTTAAAAATTGTGCAATAGATTTTCTCTTAAATACCTAATGCTGATAGCCACCCTTCCAAATCTGCCTACCTGACAAGGCAGCTGTTTTTCTGTTTATGGTATTTTATGCACAATTAAGAGAATTAGACAGTAATTCAAAGTTAAGCTAACGGAAGAGCAAACTTAATTGCATAAGGAGTTATAGGGAAAGGAACAGAAAAAAGGCAGATTGGTTGGGATAACTTTACTCAGAAGCCAAGAGGCTGATAAATATGAAAAAAAAAAACCCCGAAGTAGCACTTAATGCAATGGGAGAGTCAGGAGAGTGGCCTTGGAATAGAAGATGGTTTGGGTGTCTTCCCTTGTGAGTCAAATCACTTGTGTTTAGAAGTGCGCGCATGTGGTGGAAAACAGGCAGGGAGGAGGAAAGGATAATTTCATTATGCCTTTGAAAAGGATTTCAATATATGTATAGTATAATTCAAGCAGTTTATTTTCTCTGCTAATGGCTATTTAGCTTGAGTTTCCACTTTCTAACCAATGTGCTCAAAGCCTACATTAAAAATCTCTGTTCCTTAATGCTTCAGGAATGCCCGAGTTGAGTTACAGATTTTATTTCATGTTGGTATTTTGGTTGGGACGGAGATATTTTCTGAGAGTGTTGTTGCTCTTGTTTTCTCTGATGGAAATAATTATGGTGGTATAGAAAGGATGCAATTCTTGGTGTAGATTTTTTTAGTATCTCACACTGATTATGGGTAGAAGCTGTGTTGTTAATTCCAAATAAGGAATTTCAGGTTTAAAACTGGGAAAAAAAAGGAGAATCCTTCAGGCTTTGAAGTCATTCTTCAGGCTCTGAAGGTCTTTATAACCTAGTTTTCTTCTGCCTGGGATTGGAAATAACATATATGAATAAAATCTAGTTTTTCTCATTGTGTTGAAATTTGAGACTAGATCATCTGGTTTTAGTTTTGGCTACACATTAAAGGTAATGGTAAAAATTAGGGACTACTTAAGTTGCCAATAAAGATTACCTAAGAAGTTTTTATTGATGTCCTGAATGTGAGTTGCCCATGTTCTATAAGCTAATATTAGGGCTCTTCAGCGCAGGTATTTCTAACCTGCACAGTCCTACTGGACTGCAGGGAATGCGTTTAAGAGATGTCGACACAATACCTTTAAACATGCGTCAAGGCAGGGGAGATCAAACCAAACACACACTTCTTGGGAGAGCAATTTCATTTTACTTGAAGGAAATTATACTCCCAGTATTTCTCCTTGGCCTGTTGTTTTTCAGCGGCAGACAGAGTAAAAGCTGCTGCGCTTTCCTGGGGAACACGAGGGGTTAGTGTTTGGTGGAGCCAGACCCGCACACCGTGGAATCTGATCCAGCTGCCCATTTGCAATTCAACTAAAACACTTCTTCCATGCTCAAAATGCACTGTCGTGTACTTACACTTAGCTCTTGACAGATCACGGCACTGGCAGATTTATTGAAGTAATCCGTATTAATCTGTCATCCAGATCTTGTTAGACTCGGGAAAAGAGATAGCAGTTGGCGCCAAGGGTCACGGTTACTCCGACAACAGCTCCAACCAAAGTAAACACACGGATGAACACTGTACGAGCCGGTGTTCAAAGATACCGGTTCCGCATGGAATACAAGTTATTAGCTGTGTCCGCGGTGTGCCGTTTTCTTGCGCTGTTTAAGCACATTAAATTGTGTGACATGCGCCTGGGGCCTAGCACATCTCCAAGGCGCGTAAGCCAAACGCTCGCCTGTTTTCACCCCAGTGCCTGTACTGACCAGGACGCTAATTCCTTACAGGTACGTAAACCTTACTCGGATCTTCCCAGCGGCGGAACGGCTTACTGAAAATTCGCCGCGGCGGGGCCTGTTCCCCGTCGCTGTTTTACATGGCCTTGTCCTCCTCCTCTTCCCTCCCGCCTCCGCCCTCGCGCCCAGCTCCCCTCCTCTCCACAGCGATTCTCTGATCCCGGTCTCTTCCAGCTGCGCCCCCGGCCCAGCCCGGCCGCCTCCGGCAGAGCCGCAGGGCGGGAGGAAGCGCGGCGCGCAGCAGGAACACGCCTGGGGCCGGCACGGAGGGGAGGCCCCGCCCCCGGCCCCGCCCCGCCGGGACCGCCGCCCTGCAGCCGGGGCCGGGCGTCCCCGCGGCGGAGGCGGGAGGTAGGGGTCGCGGCCTGCCGGTGCCGCCCCCATCGCCCGCGGTGGGCGGAAGAGGAAGCGGCGGCGGCTCCTCCGGGAGCGGGCGGCGGTGGGAGGCTCCGCGGCGGGCGTGGGGAGCCCGAGCCCGGCCCAGGCCCTTCCCCGACAGCCGGCGGCGGCGGAAGATGGTGATGACGGTGACCGGGGCTGCCGCGCTGTTGTGGGCCGCGCTGTGGGGCCTGCTGCTCCCGTCGGTAAGGGGCCGCGCTGCCCGAGGCGCCGGGGCCTGGGCCTGGGCCGCTTGCGGCGGCCCGGGCGAGTGCGGGTTGGCGGCGGCGGGGCCGCCCCCCTCTCCCCGCTCCGCTGCCGGCCGAGGGGCTTCCTCCGTCCTCCCTCGGCCCCGGCTCCAGCGTTCCCTGGAGGACCCCGGCGTCGCTCGCGCTGCCCCCGCCGCCAAGCGCCCCCGGGGCGGTTTGGCTCTGAGCGTGTCCCGGGGTGCTTTCGGGCCTCCCGGGCCCGCCCTGGGCAAGGCCCCTCGGTGTCCCCCCGGGCCCGGGCTCCGGTCACGCGTCGGTGGCTTCGGAGAAGACATCTCCCGGGTGCCTGCCTGGATATACGGTGATGTTGTTTCTAGAGGTGTTTAAATTAGGGTGCTGGGGAAGGAGGGGAAGCTGGTGGTGCGCGTAGGTGTCCTGGCTTTTTGGTGTGTTCGTTTAAGTGCCATTTTGATTCCTCTGTGGGACGTCTTTGCAGCTGCTCTCTGTGCACAGTTGTGTGTTGCCGTGGAAATGTGGCCGATGGCTTGCTGCCTGAGGGAGCAGTGCGGTGGGTTGGCCCTGGCGG
>JANZLQ010000002.1:12649867-12684544 GCA_026212715.1 Elanus axillaris
TGTCATTCCCCACCCCCCCCCCAAAAAAAAATACCTGTAGCAAACAATTTTATACTTTAAAAAGTCAGCTTCTAAAGTTTAGAAAGATGATGCTCTCTCTGTGCTTAGAATCGGCTTGAAATACGTTTACGTTCTCATCTGATATTGTTAATTTTTTCTTCAGGTGTTATCAGTATGTCTAAGTTTTAGATTTGTGAGTGAAACTTCTGTTTATTTGTTGACAAAAATGTTGTAAACTTGTGAAACAGATTTCTTGTATTGGTTCATCAGTTTGATCTTCTGTTTAATTGTCTTGCAAACATGGTGGCATAGGAGATTATCTGGAATCTGTCATCACACTGTATTTTCTGAGTGTGTTTCTCTGAGCCAAACTAGGGTGTAAAGCCGAAACAAATTTTCTTTAGGCGCTCTTCATATGAACAGGAAATACTTTGTGTTTGGAAGTGATCAAGGCACTCTTTTCTCCCTTCCCTCCTGTCATTCCTTAGCAGGTTAACTCAATGTAAAACAAGAGTAAAAATCATTTGTCTGCCCCAGACATGTTTGCTGTGCTACTTTGGCCACTGGAATGTCCTGACTGACTCAAGAAAACTGATGATAATTTAAAAATAATTGTCAATATGAAATTGAACTTTGAAATAAGGATACAAGGTGGATTTTTTTGTTTGTTTGTTTGGGGTTTTTTATTTATTCTTTTGTAACAAGTAATATGTTATTAGCCTCACTGACTTTTTTTGAACAAGTATTATACTCCAGAACTCTGGTTATGTTGTATCCTTCAGTGCTCTTTTGGCTTGTGAAGCCTGGAAATATCACAGAGTGTGCTCTGGATTCTCCAGAACTACAAGCAGTGATTTTTACTGTATAACCAGTTTCTTAGATGTAAATTACAGCAATAACTGCCGTGAAATTACATTTAGAAACAGCCAGGTATTTCAGCTACACGCTGCTCTAAATGTCCCTCAGTATTGCAGGCTGCAGAAACTGCTGCTCTGATTCTATATTCCCGATTTAATGATTCCCTTCTGTTACACCTCTTTCTGGCACACCTCAAATTAGGGAGCATAGTAGTCTTCTAGATGAGTTTGCAGTATCAAATTTCCTGCTTTTACCACGTTCCTTTTCTCCCTTTGCTCTCTGCAGACTTCCAGGACTCTGGAAAACCTGACTGCTACAGTACTTTGCAGTTCTTCTGAAGTTCCTTCTGGCTTAGTGAAGGACAAAGCAGTTGTAGTGATGAGAGGAAACTGCACTTCTTTGGAAAAAGCAAGAATTGCACAAAGCTTGGGTGCTAAAATGTTGTTGATTGCCAGTAAACCTAGGCTGGTGAGTTACAACATACAGTTAGCTCTGTGCAGTGCTGTGTTATGTCACCTAGAAGTAACTACAGCTGAATGGTATTTTTAATCTGCTCCTTGTATCTTTAATCATGTTTCTGAAGGCAAATGCTGGTCTCTATCAGTCCCTAATTTTAGCGTACTCTGGACTCTGTGTAATCTTGGGTGATACTGTTTTGGACACGCATTTCAAAAATAAGCTAGGAAAATGTAATCCAAAATTGGAAATGAAAAAAGGTATTTTGAGGTACCTTTACAGATACTTCTGCTGCTTTTTTTGTTCTCTTACAGCTGCAATATGCATGTACAAATATTTGCAGTGTATGAATTTGTGTGATTATCATGAAAAGTTGATCTTGTTTTAAAAGCATAGAGAATAAAAAACAGGTTTGATTATCCCTTGTAAATCCCTATAAAAACTCAAGAACTTTATGAATGCAGATGTGTTGGTAGTATCACCTGCTTTGATTCAAGTACATCTGTCTTCATTAATCTTTTGTAAAAGGTGATGAATGAGCTCTTTTTTTTTTCCCCCTACAAATACACTGGCATTTAAAGGATAATCTGCTTTTAGGGATCTAACCTGCTTTGCAAATAGGCTCAACATACTTATCACTGACACTTTCTCTTTTAGTCTCCCCTTTCAGATAACAAGACTGACTTTGAAGATGTAACTCTTCCAGTTGCTCTTATAAGATATAATGACATAGTGGATATGCAGCTGGTAAGTAATGTAACTTCAAGATGTTATGGTTTGTATAAACTTAAGTTTTTGAACAAATAGGTAAAATAATTTCAGGTCAGATATGGATGTCTATGTGATTTGAATGGGTGTAGATGCTGCTTTGTTTCACAGGAGAGGATGGATATTAAGTCATGGAAGTGCTAGTCTTCCTAATTCAGGTTAATTTGAGAGAACGATTAATTAGAAAACTAAGAATGGGAAACGTAATGCCTAACTGGAGGGAGGGTAATCTTAGAAGTCTTACTGCTAAACAAGACAAGCAGCCTTCCAGTAGACTTGCATGCAATTGCAGACGCCTGACGTACGCCAGGAGTTGTACCCTGAGCGGGCTGTTCCTTTATCGCAGACGGTAGAACGGTTGGGCTGGCATAACTTTCAGGCTAGCAGTACCTTATCAGGTTGGATCTTGAGGAAGGTGTGAGGGGTTTTTTTTTGTCTTTGCCAGATGATGAGCACTCCCTTTTACAGCATGACAGCATCTGTTACAGAGCAGTTAGTATAGTTGGAGTGTCTGCTGATGGGCTCATGGTGAGATACCAAGCTTTTGTTGTTACGATGCGGCAGTTGTGGAGTCTCCTACACTTTATAGGCAGGGGAGTTTTTCTGGGGGTATTTGGAGTTTGTTTTCCTTGACATGTAATATTAGGATACAGAATATTGCAGAGGGTTTAAAGAAAATAGTATCTTTTCTTCAGTGTGGCCTTTTCCGTTGTTATTGTTGTTTTGTTTTTTATTTGGTGTTAAATAGTTTTGCTAGGCAGGACTTGCACTGCATACGTTTTTCCGTGAATAGCAGAGGCTAGTGCTGACCTGTGTAGTCTTAGCTTCTTGGATTGAATTTGCAAGCTCATGTCACCATTTCTGCTCTTAATCTTCAGAGCTGCCATGGGAGGTTGCCTTAGGTAAGTATGCAAACTGAAACCTTGCCTAGATGTATATAGGACTTTGGTTGTTTACTGTCTGTTCCCATTAAAGATTGGTTC
Organism: Elanus axillaris; assembly: GCA_026212715.1. Classification (NCBI taxonomy): domain Eukaryota; kingdom Metazoa; phylum Chordata; class Aves; order Accipitriformes; family Accipitridae; genus Elanus; species Elanus axillaris. Next base: position 12,652,933 of record JANZLQ010000002.1, read on the forward strand.
TTGCCAAGCACTGACATGACTGAAGGTTTGTGGTGACTATCCTCAATCTGCTGTAGTCTTGGTGAATACTGTGTTTTGGTTCAGGTTGTCCTCTGTCTTCAAACTTGTTCCTTCAAGTAAGACAAGTGTTGTTTGCTTAGTTGAGTGGTTTGAGATATGCCCTGCTAACGTGAAAGGGAGCTAGGGCAGGATTAGATCCCTAACTTGTTCTTAATCTTCTCTGCACCACTTTATTGCCTAGTGCTGCTTGGAGTGGTGTTATGTAGAATCACTTCGCTGTAACTCTAGTAATTCACCAAAGTAACTTTGCTAGTAGTGTGCCAGATGATGCCTCATCGTGCGGTTGAATGGAAGAATTCGGTTTTGCCTTAGAATGTGACTCATAAAAGTAGTGAGGAACACAGCCCAGACGACAAGTGGTCCTTCCCTAGTTCTGATGTAGTTTTCACCAAAGCCTTCTGTCATGTCACTGGCAGCCGTTGTTTTGAATGGTATGTGCTGCTTAGAAGCTGGCAGCCATTGTAGTCTTCTTACTACAGTTGTATTTCTGTTTTAACTCTTTTCAAGGCTTCTAACTTTCTCTTTTTATTTAGAAGAGACAGCACCAGTCTGAGGGCAGCTAGTTTGTGTAAGCATTCTTCCTACTTTCTCCTGGAAGACTTCATCCCTGTTAGCTTTCACCATTTGAGTCGGGTATATTCGAGTCCCGATAGCGACAGCAGTGTTACAAACCTCCCAGTAAGCGGACAGCTCTCTTGTGGAGTTATATGATGTGATGTGTTTGGTTCTAGTGCTCCCTGTGGGGGAAGCTGAGACTCTGCAGGTTTTTTAGTGAAGAGCAGAACAATAGGAACAAAAGGAAACAATCACTCTAGATTCTAATGTGGATTATACTTTATAAGATTTATGAAACCTAAAGGGAAAACTGGATTAAGACGTGTTGGAATTGAATGCTAAAAATGTGTAAGTCTTTAGGTTTCTTGGGGTTTTTTTGGTGCTTTTTTTGTGTCTGTGTTTTGGTTTAGGGTTTTGTTTTGGGTTTGTTTTTCTTTTTTTCTTTTTTTTTTTTTATGTACAGGATGCTGTAATTTGAATAGGGGTTGGTTTTTTTTTTTCCTTTATCTAATGTCATGTTCCACTTCATACAGCTGCAATGTTTCACTAGAATTTAGTTTTCTTTCTTGTTTTCTGAACTTCCATAACTTCAGGCAAAGGAATTATTCTGACTTCTTTAGCCTGCAGTAAGGTTAATATCTGTAATTAGATAACTCAGATGCTGAAATGAATCAGCTTTCTTCACACGTGGCCGGTGTATTCCACTCCACTATACAACTTCCCATTCAGTCTCTCCACCGCCAGTTTGATCTTCCCGTAGCCAAACCTGTCTGGTATGTTCATCCCCTCTCCTGCCTTTATCCCACATGCAGGCTGTTAACAAATCTGTTTTTCTGCTGCACCTCTGAAGCCGTATTTTCACTGCAGGATTGCTTTAGATGCCTTGACTGACTTTTATCTACAACAGCAAACCTTTCTTTTCTACCACCCTCCATTCTCTGTCAAATTATCATCCATTCTTTGTTTCTTAAGTCTCTCCTTTCAGTCAAATGGAAACATCTTGGTTTTGCTTTCAAGATTTTTGTACGATTCGGTATCAGTTGTATCTCTGTGTTCCCTCCCATCTTCTTCAGTGTCCTTCAGCTGATTTTTTTTTTTACTTAAATTTTTTAAGTAGCGTGAAATGGCTTTCTTTTATTTTGAATCCATCTCAGATCATGTTCGTGTAAAGCTGCTGTTTACTAACTTTCTGCCACCTTGAGTTTTCACTGTGTCCTGTCTGAAGCATTGTGCCTTTATCTGAACTGTGAGTTCTGTGGTTTCAGGAGCTGGAGGTAGACCTCTGCTGACATGTTGGTGGACATGTGAGTTTGTATTTAAAGCTGATTGAATCACATAGGCTTTCCTGCAGAGCAGATGTCTTTGATAGTATTTGGTATGTTTGGGGAATGAAACACACTTGGGCTAGAGGCACAACTTCTCAGAAGTGTTGAAAGAATGCAAAGTAGTACCATTTTGCCTTGTGGTATCCATATATTTCCACAGGGTAGTTCTCAAACCTGACCATCCTGAAAGGTAGCATGGAAAGCAGTGCTTCTTTACAGTGACCAAGGCAAATATGCAGCATCTCTTGTGCAGTAAGTTGAAAACTTGCTCTCAGCATTGCGTAGGTTAAGAGCAGGAAGTGACGATGGGCATCTTGTTGGAAAATAAGCAATATAATTTCTTTATCATCCTTATGAACCAACTTGTATCTTATTTTTCAGACGCTTGGTAATGAAGTTAACGTGACTCTGTATTCACCACCTTCGCCAGAGTTTGATTGCAGTATGGTTGTCATCTTCCTAATTGCTGTGTTTACAGTGGCACTAGGAGGCTACTGGAGTGGAGTAGCAGAACTGTAAGTTTGTTAAACAGAACTGCTTAAATTACGTGGAGTACAAATTTTGTGAAAACTGTCTCTGTGATCAGTAAGAAATTGTGTTCTTTTAGGTTAGTAGCGAAGAAGAGAGAAGATCTAGGTGCAGTAAGCTGCTTTGCCATGAAATGCTTGAGCGCTGCAACCTTTGAAAAGTCACCATAGGTCTTTGAGGAGCCTTGACTAGCAGATTGTAAAAGTCCCTGAGGGCTAAGGCAGCTCTTGGGAGGAGGAATGAGTTAACGTTTTGACAAATGACCGAATACCCTGGCATCATAATAACTAGCATCATAATATGCCCCATATCCATGACAGAAAGTAGGTATTTTAACGATGCCTTTAAAATCCAGTGATCCAAGAGGTACCTATGTAGTTGTATGTAGCGTCTGCTTTGGCAGGGATCTGTACGACGGCGTCCTCCCAGCTGGCTGAGCAGCACCCTCTGGGACGTCTCTGCACTGTTCTCCTGTCCGTAGGAGCACTGAGGAATGCCATCTGGTTGTGCCTGGGTGGCTTCAGACAGTGGAAGTCCAGCCCAGGCTTATCTGCTTCAGCTTCGTGTGTCTCGTCAGGTGGAGCGACAGAGCCGGGGAAATGGCAGCTCTAGGAGGAGGCAGGGGCGAGGAGGCAGCAGGAGTCCCTGGGCAGGGAAGGGGAGGGAGTGGGAGTGCAGAAAGTGGCCGAGGCAGGGAAAGGAGGGGTGGTGGGGGTTTCTGCACTGTGCCTGGGGGGTGGTGTGTGGCTTTGTTCAGTCCAGCGAAGCACACGCAATGCACAGAACTGGTTTTACGGTCTGGGGTTAAACTGGATGTAGCTGGCCTTTCAGAGCAGGGTATTACCCTGCAGTATTTCTGGGATGCCTGCAAAGGCCGAATGGGCCGGTGTGTGTTGCTGCCAAGGGTTTCCCATCTCAGTGGTGTTCCAGTGCTTTGCTCCCCAGAACAACAGGGAGTGGACTGTATGTGGTAACAACAGCTTCCTCTTTCTCACTAGTTAGGCAAATCTAGTGATTTTAAAGAGATTAAAGAAGTGGAAGGGGGGTTGTGTGTTTCTTTTTTTAAAGGTTGGATCTGATTATGCTTCCTTTTTACCCTGCAGTGTTGAAGGGTGTGGCTGTACTGAATGGTAAAACAACAAAATGCGATGCTGTCTCCCATATTGAAACATACCTAGATGTAATTATATTAAACTTTTTAAAGTGCACTTTCATAAAACTAGGGTGAGCTTTTTTTTAAAAAGCCGCTTATTCAAAGCATGTCCTCTGAGAAGGTGATTCATCTGACAAAGTACTTTATTCCTGTGGGTTTTTCTCTTTTGAAGGTAGCAGCTTCCGTGCTGAATTCAGCATTTTGTAGGTAGGTCCTGGGATTTGTCAGGAACATGCTATCTGATGGGCAAGTTGCGCTAGCGTCTGTACTGAAGAGTAGTAGGGCTATCTGCTCAAAGAACAAACACAACAATTTAAGTCTCCTTGTTTTGCATGGTGAGGTATAAATACGGAGTATGTATGTGCAGAAATCATATTCGCAGTGAAAATCCCCAATTACACCCTCTCTCTTTTACTTACCCTGTAATTATGAAGAGTAAAAGAACTAGTAGTTGGCTAGCTTCATCCTGCTAACATGAATGGGTTTTGCAGACACTTAATGTGTATAGTTGAGGTTTTCAAACAGTGTGTTAATACCTATGATTTTGATTTATCATAGATACATTGATCAGATTGACTACACTTAGCCCAAGAAACTTTGTAGTCAGAGGCGATGTGCTAATAAGAGTTGAGTGCGTGCATCCTGGAAAGGATTTAAGAGTTTTGGTATTGGACTACTTTTCCTCACGTGGGCCAGGGTTTTGGTCTGGGGCTCTCCTTAAAGTTGGCAATCACCAGACAATTGGAAAGGAGGGCAGTTAAGATTCTTTTATCTTGTGATCTCTGCTAGGTTAGAAGTGCGTATCTCCATTAAGAAATGGAGAGAAATTCAAACAATAAGCATACCATTTTCCTGTATTTTTAAGTCTAACAATGACATGAAGGATTAGACTGAAATGCTGTCAGTCTAAATGCTTTACAACCAGCAATTCTGGTCATGGTAAAATGTTTTCATGATCTGTTATCTGAGGTAAATGCATTTGTTTTCTTAAAACAGTAAGAATTTGAAAGCAATAGCAAGTCCTGGGGAGAGAGAAACAAGACGGAAGAAGGAAGAAAATGTTACTTTCACCCCTGTGACAGTTATCTTGTTTGTTGTCATCTGTTGTGTCATGCTGGTCTTACTTTATTTCTTCTACAAATGGTTAGGTAAGAAACAGTGGATAATTTCATTTGACTTACTTTTCTGCATGATCTTATTAGGTGTCTAAGTCTGAAAAGCTAGATATCTTAACAAAAAACAATGTAATTTTTTAAAATTGTTCTCTCCATGCATGAGTTAAGGGTTGAAAAGATGTAGTAGCTACTTGAGAGAGAGGCTTTCCTCTGCTCTCTTACAAAGACTGCCTTGACAGTGCTTGTTCTGAATGGAGTAATGTGGAGGAGAGGTGACTAGCGACTAGTAAAAAACATATATATGATGTAAGTCAATGTTCTTGGGAGGATGGCAATGATAACTTTATTATTTTTATTATTATTTATTATGTTTAGAGTGAAAGTTTTTGTTCAGTACTGCTACACTGATGTTGAGTTTGTGGTTGCAGTGCCCTAACTAAAGTACCAGGCGAAATGGCATTACCATAATAGAATAAACTCAAGCATACTAGCAATAAGCTAAGTTCTTGAATTATGCAATTCCAGTAAAATATAGTTTTCAAACTGTGGGTTGACTTTTTTTCTGGCCTCAAATCATGCAACCAGAAAATGTACAGTTTTAAATTACACTTTTTGGTACAAACAATATAACTTCAATTCTGAAAGCTTCCTAAATTCACTCTTTCCTAGAATTTGTTACCAGTTAACCTCCTGTGTCTACAAAAGAAACTTCACCATTCTAACTTCTGATTTTGTTTAGCTTATGTTATCTTCACTATGGGGCATTGCAATGTTTACTAAACTTGTCCCACTAAAAGACTGAACCTTTTCATGTGATCACAAGGGTTAGGTTAAAAATGTCCCCTCTTTACTCTGAGACGTTTCAGGTGAGATATAGGAAGAAGTGAAGAAAGAGGCCTCTTAAAGGAGAAAGGGAGAGGGGTAACTAGTTAGTTAGGGGGAGGGAGAAATGTGAATGGTTCCAAGAAAATACGTAGGAGCCTTAATTTTGTGCCCTTCGGAGCAGACATACATGAAATTTCTTGGAGGTAAAAAAGATGTTACCATGGTATGACATGCTGTCCCAGGTAAAAAACTATTTAATTAAAATCAAGCAACCAAAAAAACCCTGCTTTGATATGTCACTGCTGTAGTGTATGAATGTTAAGTTGTAATACCAGTACTTGGGGTTATGATCAATTCTGTAACCGAAGTACTAGGGAGGAAGTGTTTCCAGCACAAAGCCAGTTGCAAAGCTGAGCTCTGTGATGGAGTTCTCTGTATCTCTTGTTGTAAGTATTCAGGCATTATTAATTCTGCATTGTTGCCTCAAGATTTTAGATTTCCTAAACAGATTATTTTTTTACTGACTTCAGAGGAACCTGTTGTGCAAAACTTGTTTTGCCTGTTGAGGGCTTAACAGATCCTAATGGCACATAATCTTGGTTACAACTGTAAAATCCACCTTTCTTGCCTGTTTGGTTTTTTTTTCAGTAGTATGCTTATAGGTATCAGAATTGCTTTCTAGCCAGACCTTCCCTACCCCCAAAAAATACCCCAAACCCCAATTAGCAGAAGAACTGATTTTATTGTTTGTCCACATTTCAAGGTGCTTACCATAAGTTAGAATACACAATACGCTGTAAGTTAGAAGATGGAATATTGAGTATTTTCCTAACTAGGTGGTTTCTAACTACACGGAATTTTTTGGAAGGGATGGGGTGTTTTGTATCTTCAAATGCCACCTAAATCATCAGTCGGACCTTGGGGATGCTGTAGTTTTTATGCATAAGCAGACAAAATGATTAAAGGGAAAATTTGAAGTGAGGAGTATTATCAGAAATTGAGAAAGCTGGTAGTTGTAAAATAGCGCTTTGGTTTTAGCCATAACCAAATAAAAGTATGTGAAAGCAGTAACAGATGACACATTTCTCCTGAAAGGGAGAAAAATAAAAAAAAAAAAAAAGTTTTGCAATTAAACCATTTCAAAACTTAGGTCTTTCCTTGATGAGAACTCTTGTCATGGCAGAGATTCTTAGAGTCAAGCGCTTTCTGTAATCAGCTGACTGTAGTCTCCCATGACTATGTCGAGCAGTGCTATAATTGTTAACAGTTTATATCAAATGTACATCATTGTGTTTGATTCCTGTTTGCAATTTTTTGCTATTTTATTTTGTCACTGATTCCCATCTTCCATTCTTTTTATTTAGTGTATGTTATAATATCAGTCTTCTGCTTGGCATCTGCAATGAGTCTATACAACTGTCTTGCGGCATTGATAGGAGAAATACCTTTTGGGCAATGCAGGTATAGTACACCTTTGAATTATTATGAATGTAGGGTTTCTTTGGGGTATTTTCTGGTTGCTACTCAAGGTAGTGTGAAAAAACGAGAACACTTTGACAAATTGTTTCCTTTGGTTCAGTGTGTGTGTGATTGTTAAAAAAGAAAATTAGAAGCCCCTTTAATAGATACTAAAGGTATCTGTAGCATAATCAACAGTTAAAATAGCGTTATGGAAGACTTGCTGCAGTACCTTTATTTGAAAGCATTGTGTTGTGTTTTAACCCCAGCCAGCAACTGAGCACCATGCAGCTGCTCCCTCGCTTCCCCCCCACCCAGGGGGATGGGGGAGGGAATCGGGAAACGAAGTTAAACTCATGGGTGGAGATAAGAACGGTTTAATAGAACAGAAAAGAAGAAACTGATAATGATAACACTAATAAAACGACAACAGTAATAATAAAAGGACTGGAATGTACAAACGATGCACAGTGCAATTGCTTACCACCCGCCGATTGACACCCAGTCAGTCCCCGAGCGGCAATCCCCCCATCCCAGCTCCCCCCAGTTTATTTACTGGATGTGACGTCCCATGGTCTGGAATACCCCCTTGGCCAGTTTGGGTCAGCTGTCCTGGCTGTGTCCTGTGCCAACTCCTTGTGCCCCTCCAGTCTTCTCGCTGGCTGGGCATCAGAAGCTGAAAAGTCCTTGACTTGATATAAACACCACCCAGCAGCAACTGAAAACATCAGAGTGTTATCAACATTCTCCTCATACTGAACCCAAAACACAGCACCCTACCAGCTACTAGGCAGACACTTCACTCTATCCCAGCTGAAGCCAGGACACATTGCTATAATCAAACTTGAAAGGCTCTGCTTGGCTGTCTGAGCTCAGTTTTACAAAATTCTGATTGCCTGTAGGATGTGCTCACTGTGTTCGTCAAGGAACTCCGTAAGGGGGAATCCTGCACACGAGATCCTGTTCTGAGCAAGTACTGTGCTATAGGCAGTAGAGGTGCATTTTTCCCCCACTCATTTTAACCTCTACTGTACTTGTGACAGACCAAGTTTTAACTTTCTTGTGAAGGCAACGCATTGCTCATGCCCTCTGTCTTAGCAGTTACAGTCCTAACTCCGGGTAGTGCGTTACCAGTCTACAGATAGCCTCTTCCTACTACTTGGAGTTAGGTATCCTGAGTATGGGGCTGTCCCTGTCTTCCTCCCCTGTATTTTCACATTAAAAAAACCCTAATGTTTAATGCAACAAATGTTTCTTTTCCCCAAAAGAAGGCAGTTTATAAGCTTGGAAGCCGAAGATGATGTTTGTGTAGGACAGTATAGGATATTAGTGCCAGGTGATCCAGTAGCCCATCGAAGGTAGAGATCAGGTAGAAAAGACAGCAGGTTTTGTGTACGCTGCTGGACAGGCGTTACTTTTGTCAGTTAATACCAGTTCAAGAACTGTCCCAGAAAATTGAGTAGGCAGTGGAAACAGATATTGGCTCACAATTTTGCAATACATAGTTATTCCATTTTTAATCTTGTATTATGTGTCCTAAAACTGATTTTCACCACCACCACCCCTTTCAGGAATTACGATATGACTGTCCCTCACTGTCATAGTTCTGTTGGCGTAATTGTTACATGACAGAAATGAATTAAAATTCATCTGCTTGCTTGCCTTCCCTGGGTGTATTTGCTAAATTGAGGACTGGCCATCAAAGCCCAACTTGGCTTACTATCTTTGGGCATGTTTTTGATGTAGCCCAGAGAAGGACTGGTACTACAGTTGCAAGAATAATCCACCTGAGTCTGGATGGAACAAATGGGCAAAGGAGAAGCTCTTGGGATGAGAACACCATGTCAGCTCTAGGACCCATGATAGTGCAGACATGCATTTTGGCTGTTGCAGGATTTCTTTTTTAATTTAATTATTTTCTTTTAGGATTGCATGTTGCAACAAAAACATTGAAGTGAGGCTTATTTTTCTTGCTGTGTTCTGCATAGCAGCAGCTGTCGTCTGGGCAGTGTTTAGAAATGAAGATAGGTAAGCTATGCATTCTGACTTAAAAGTAAAATGAATAATTGTCATTAATGAACTTCCCATCATGTAACTAATCCTGGACCATAGCATGCTTCTAAACTCCAGTGCTGATTTCAAAAAAGTCATGAAAGTATTATGAAGCTTAACAAGTATGGGAATTAAAGAGAACAAAGCTTTACAAGTGAACTCTGTGGTAATTTGAAGTTAATAAAAAAATTGGAATATGAGGAAGAACTAGCTTGATCGCCAATAATTGCCGCAGAAGACAAAAAAGTGCAAAAATACCATAGGCACCATAGGACCTATATGTCCTATGGTCCAGGGGAAGCACATGACCACAAATACACACATATTGTAGTACAGTCCTAAGTAGCATCTTAAGCCAGAGGTTGAGTAGGGCTTCCAGTCAAGTGAGCGATCATACGAGTGAACACCAAGGCCCTGTTAATGGCCTCTGTTCAACTCGTCTTCTCTGTAGTATGCTGATAAAGAACAGTCACCTATTTATGATCAGAGGCTAGTGTAAATTGACCATCTTGAAACTAATATTTTTGTGGTTTTGGTAGCAATATTTCCTAAAAACTAATTTCTTGCTTTCCAATCCATTTTGCGTTCTTGCTATTTCCAGTAAAATCTGAAATTGTTATTGCAGTTGGATTCTAGCAGTAGTTTGAACAATGTGTAAAAGTGTGTTCTTATTTTTAGGTGGGCTTGGATTTTGCAAGATGTTTTGGGAGTTGCTTTCTGCCTAAACTTTATTAAAACACTGAAAATGCCCAACTTTAAGGTACTGTAAGTTGCTTACCTTAAGAAAGTATTCTAAAGCCACAAATCTGTAATTTTAGTTTCAGGAAATAGGTTTTCAACACTCAGGAAATACATATTAAAAAGAAATCTTTACCATTTAAAATAATTATTTAAAGAAATTAATCCTGTTCTAAATGCTATGCCAGAATAAAAACATGGGGGGGAGGTGTGTTTCTTCTCATGCCCCCTCCCCCCCCTTTTTTTTTTTCTTTTTTTAACATGGTGGTACAGTAATAGTACCAGAATCTAGCTATGCAGTCCTTGAGAACCTATGGTAATATTTTCTTCCTTTTTTTTGCCAGTCCTGTGTGATACTTCTAGGCCTTCTCCTTCTATATGACGTGTTTTTTGTCTTCATAACACCATTTATCACAAAGGTATGTCTGTGAATTTATCTTTAAAATAAAACCAAAAACGTTGTCTGGCCATTGGGGCAGTATTTTTGTCAAACAGATTAGTGTTTTCAGTATTTTTGATGCAAAAATGCTGACTTCCTTTTCTTTTTCCCCCATTTAAGACAGCAGTGGCCTAAATATTCATCTTGTATGGGCCATAGAGCGTAATGCTTGTGTAGGTGCCATAAATTTTGTTAAATGACTTACGTTTTCAGCAATCACATGGCCAAAAGTAAGCTGTTCCCAGTTGTGTGACAGCACGATGATGAGGAATTACTGTCCTCTAGTTTTCTTGCTGCCTTTGCTTTTAACACGCATATATTGGAGCATGCTCTAGTACTTTCTGCAGGGCTCATTTGCAGTGTAGTATGAACTGTATGCAAGCATACCTTTTTATTCCGAAGCAGAAAGCTCATGGCAGAAAAAGCTGGCATGTTTTTATCTAAACTTCCAGCTGCATCTAGTGGATTTGTTGTTTGTTTGGGTTTTGGGTTTTTTTTTTTAATGGTTATTTTAGGCTGGACTACATGTTTTTAATGCAAAACAATACTGTATAATACTGTATGATCCTAGTGCATTCCTTTTGGATTGGAAAAATCCTGAATATCAATTGAGGTACAAGCAGGTTCTGTAAATGTAATATGAATGTTTTGGTATATTAAACCACTGACTTAAGAAAAATAACCTTAATTTCAGAATGGGGCAAGTATAATGGTTGAAGTTGCAGCCGGTCCTTTTGGAAACAGTGAAAAGGTATGAACAGTTGTTTTAATATGTGCAATATAAAAATACTGACACTACGTAGCTAATTCATAGTGTGCTTTTCAGCATAACTTTCTCACAAAATATAGCCAGCTTCTGCTATTTTCTTTTAAATATTAAATACCTGTTGACTTGGGTTTGATCCTAGAATGATGGAAACTTGGTGGAAGTCCCTACTGAACGCTCAACTCCCCATGAGAAAGTAAGGATTGTATTTCAGATACTGGATTTTTAAATGATTCCCTCTGAAAAGACTATTCTTTTGGGGAAAACCTGATTGTCCAAATTTCTCTTCAAGGCCTGGATATCATTGATCAATACTCTATAGCTAGGTTAATAATCCAGATTTGTTACTCCCATTATATGGTTAAAATTTGTCTAAACTTTTTTTTTGGTGTGTGCATATTATTTGTAAATCTGAAATTCCAGCTTACCTGTTTCCTAAGCTTTATCCACTGTCTATGTTGGTTTCTGGTTTTTACTTTAGGTTCTACCTATTTTGAAGTTCTGCATTAACAATAAATTAATAATATTAAAACTGTTTATTAATTTAAGCAAACAAAAAATCCAGAACACCAGGATGCTTTAGATTAGATTTATGTTGGCTTCTGAAATACTGTTTTACAGTTACCTGTGGTTATTAGAGTGCCTAGACTTGAATACTCTGCATCGACACTGTGTGACATGCCATTTTCATTGTTGGGTTTTGGAGACATTATTGTCCCAGGTGAGCAAATGTTCTTGGCAATTGTAACTTATGATTAAATATTTTAGGTTTGATTCTCAACTGACTTTTTTTATTCTACAAAGTAATTACTAAATCAAATGCAGCAGTTTTCCTTGATCTGTCAGTGCAGAAATCAACAAAAGCCACAATATAAGAAAGCTCAGTATGTTACGGAACACTGAAATACCGAAGAGTTTTTGCTTTTCTATTGCACTGTATTGTGTAAATGCAAGTCCCACAGATAAATCCAGTTGTCAGTATTAATTAAATCTCATCGAAATCTCACACAAAGCAAGTATTCTGTGACTTCAAAATATTTTCGTATCCTAGACTACCTAATTAGAGGTGAGGTAACGGAAAACGCATTATCAAGTTTTTCCATCTTTCTCAGAAGAGCTGAATTTTGCCATAGTTGGAGCCTTGAGCAAATTGCTCAAGTCAGGCACAAAGCACCATCTCATGAACCATGTGCAAGCAAATTTGCTAAGAGCGAGCATTAAAATCCAATTGAAGAAAAGTATTAAAATTAGGTTGTTACTCTTCTGTATTAGAAAACAAAAAATAGCAAAATGTAATTAGCTTGCTTAAAAACACAAAACTTTTTAATACCAAGCTTTCTTGGCTCATATTTCCATTATGGCTTTGATTTTCAAGACTTACTGTAGGATTTCTTTAAACTGGTTCTTGGCTTTCCAGAAATAAATGGGAAGAAGATAACAAGTAATGGGAAGTGTTACTATAATTTCTTCTTATGCTGCTTTGATTTGGAGGATTGGGGAGAAAAATATTTCATTAATTTTTTTCTCTTTTTTTCTTCAAGGGCTTCTGGTTGCTTATTGTCGAAGATTTGATGTTCAAACAAGTTCATCTTCTATATACTACATTTCCTGTACAATAGGTAAATCACGTGATATTTCAGTAATGTTGATCTTCGTGCTAGCTTTTTTTAAATGGCAGAACTAGATACCTTCAGTTAAAGGTTCAGTGTTGTCAAGTATCTCTTTATAGTCTCTTTTTAATATGCCTGCCCATATTTAAAGCGAGTATTCTTTACGGTAGTCAGTTGCTTTGAGAAAGTTTGCAAATAAGGAGCAATTTACTGTCCCTCTTTTCTTCGATTATATTAACAAGGAAGATATTACTTTATAAAAAAAATAATAATTCTGGCTTACTAGATGAGTGACAATTTAAAAATTCACGTGTTCTTGACTATGTATGTATAAATATCTTTTTATAGCTTATGCCGTTGGTATGGTGCTGACTTTCATTGTTTTGGCATTAATGAAGATGGGACAACCTGCCCTTCTCTATCTTGTACCATGTACACTCATTACTAGCTCCCTTGTTGCTTGGAGGCGCAAAGAGATGAAGAAGTTTTGGAAAGGGAGCAGTTACCAGGTAGGCCGGATGCCTTGAGTATTTTGTTAATTCCTTTGAATATATTCTTCCCTAAGTACTTGGAAATAGATCACCTGCAATCCATTTTTTGCTAGTCTTCATGTTATCTTCTGGAACTAATCAGCAAAAATAGTCTTTACTCTTAGGAAATCTTAGTCTAGTAGTTGACATGGCAGAAGAAAGCTTAAGGGAGATGAAATGGCTGGTTCAGTACTCATGGGAAAAGTAATTTGTTCTGTTTTATTTTCTTTGAAATGTTTTTTTCGTGTTTTAACATTACTCATCTATGATCTTGATGTGGTATAACATGAGTCACTGAACTAAGCATGCAGATTCCAATCTGCGCCAGTCCTGTATGAGGAGAGAGTTCAAAAGTTGGTGATCAACTAGAATTTTAGAAACTTCCCATGCATCGCTGGTGTCCTGCGTCGTTGGGATCATATGGCGCATTCAGCAGCAAAACAGCTGGGTGGGTATATAACTGTTTTCTGCCACAGCACACGCTGTGTGTGCACCCTCGGGCGTCCTGCATTTCCCATTTGGTTGTCTCTAACACTGCCCAGGAACTGCAGTCCTTAAAATCCCACCAGCTGTCGGCCTCTGCCTGTCCACGTGCGCACATTCCCCCTGATGCGGCTTGTTGCAGTAACCGAGTGTGCCAGTAGGTCTTGTGAGCTGGCATTTATCATCAGACAGACCAGGCTCGAGATTATTCTAAATCTTCTTTGAGACCCAAAGTCCAATACTGTTTGAATTCAGAAACCATCACCTGTATCTCAGCTGTGTTGAACTCGGCACAGAGAATGGAGAGTCTGTTGGGGGAGGAGGTGGGTGGTGCGGAGTGGATGATGGAAAGGAGCAGCTCCTGCTTTTTCGACTTCTGGATTGCAAGGTGTAAGTGGATCAGTGGAAGTCAAGGTGGTGGTAGTTCTTGTACATGTCAAACTGCAGGTATGCAACTCCTATGGTATTACCAGCTAAATGCTACCTTTTGTTGATCTAACTAATACTCTCCACCTGCTTCAGCTGGAGGTTGGCTAGGTATGAAATTACTTCGGATATCTTCAGCTTTAACTAGATACCCTGTCTTTTTGTCTGCAAAAACAGCTCTTCTCCTTTCATAGGTCTAGCGAATAGAAATGTTTCTCTGCAGGTCAGAATTAATTTGGCTTAGCATGCATTTGTATATAAATTGGTGACTGCTATTCTAAAATAAACAGTGTCACATATATAAAGCCCAGTAACTCTGGGTCTGTTGGGGGGGTGGGGAAAGCTTTGCAATTTATTTTCCTCACTCGAGTTCTGAGTAGGATTGGCCTAAATAAATCTGGCAACTCTTTTTAGTGACAAGAATTTCTTGCACTTCTCATAGCAAAACTCATACTTGGAAGAATTATGTTGCCATAGTAGTTATTTCATGGCCTTTCAACTGGTTTCTTGAAGGATTAAAACTGCTCTGAACTTCGGTTTGTTTTGAGGTCAGATGACTTCATTTCTGGCACAATTTGAAATGTTGATTTCCACCCCCACTCCCACCACCCCTGAGCTAGACTGGTCTGTGATTGAACACCTCCGTGTAACTTTACTAACTCCTATTTTCTAAAACTTTCTGGAGAACTTTTTCTGTATTAACTTTTTTCAGAGGGTGTTATTCATGTTGCACTCTCAGAATGCTGCAGTGTTGATCTTTGTCATATGTTGTCCTCCTCACATAAAGCAGTATTTTGAACTGTCTTTACTGAACTTACAAACACAAAAAAAAAAAAACCAAACCCAAAACACCACACCACACCCCCCCCAAAGAAAAAACAAACCACCCCAAACCACACAACACCAGGGTTGAAATCACCAGCTTTCAGTGCTCATTCTGAGGAGGAAAGATGTAGAAAGGTGACAGAAGGCTGGGGTTGGTTGTTTGCTACAACAATGGTAATTTGGACTGGAGCAGGGCTGCCCCATTGACAAGGGTGACCACACTTCTGTAGAGGTTTGCTTTGTCCTTGTGGGAACAGAGAAACCTTGCAGACTTGTTAGAGCAAAGCATCCTAAGAATAGGGGTTCAAGAGCATGTACAGTCTATCAGGTGACTAAACTTCATGAATGCTGCTGTTTGTTTATGGTCCATTACTTGGCTTTTTTGGGTTTTTCTGATCTTTGTTGTATATAATTTTAATAATACAATGAATTTTATTTAGGTATCGGACTCCTCCAGGACGCCTTTGCTACAAGGTGTGATTATGGCCTTCTTTTAATGCAACTTTATTAATCATCTTATGGTTTCTTTTTTCTTTTTTTCCCCCTCTGCTTCCTCTTTTCATTCCTCTTTGCATCTATCTTTGTAATTTTTCTGAGTAATTCAATAGAAGAGGGTAGAAGTGAAGGCAAACTAAATCTGTTTTTATGCTTTGGTGAGTTTTTTCCGTTTCTTTAAAGGAATACAGGAAAACTTTTATATTTAAAGTACCAGTGGTGCCATGATTCCTAAGCCTGCAGGCAGGCTTTGTATGCCTCTAATTTCCCAAATCTCTAGGAGTGTCTTCAGATACTTAGAACTGGTGTTAGTTCCTCTACTGTTAACCTATATGGAAGTCCTTCACCTAATTTTTCTGTGCCGCTGCGCTGACATAAAAACCTGCTTAGTGCTAAACAACAATTTTTTTGTCCTCTGTTATAATGTTCGGTATTGTAATTTGCATTTAGTAATTATGTCTACAGTCCCTCTCTCATCTTATTACTTGACAGTATACTTTATCCTGTACTGTCTGCAGTGCCTGCAGTGGGATAGGGAGCGAAGATTCGGACCAGCTTTTGTGGTCTTGCTGTTGAACAGCATCTAGACCGCACCGAGAAGGTTTAACCTTGCTAGGCTATAGCTCATGACTGCTAACATTGATGCCGTTTATTTTAACTGTCCCCTGTCTCCAAGCACAGCATGGAGAGAGCAATGCAAGCTTTCAGATTTCAACTTCTTGCATGTAAGCATTTAAATATAATCTTGAATTTTAGTCAGCCGTCTACAGTTACACATCTATTTATAGTGTAGCTTGTCCGCCCTATACACTGAAGACAATTTGAGATGGTGAACTCTGTCTTAAATTCTGAACTAAAAAATACGGTTCTCACTAGCTCTTTTCCTCTAATAAAGAGTACTTAAACAATTTAAGTCCCATTAAAAAGCCTTAATAATAAAGAAATTAGATACAAACCCAACAAGAAGTTAGGAAGTGGGAGGGGCTGAGTGCCAATTAAAATTAGATGGCCAGACTGTATTTTTATAACTTAAAATTCTTCTGTCCTGCTGTGTGCACTGAAGTTCTTGGATAGGATTGTTAAAATCAGTTTTTTTCAGTTACAACATATGGCAGATAGTTGACTCCCTAAGATAGCTTTGAGGTCCCATAATTCTTAGGTGAGGCCATTTCTGTTTCTGCGTAATGATGCAGTCTTAAATTCTAGTTATGCTGTGTGTGGCTTTTTTATGGAGTAGCCTTGAGCTGTAATGAGTTGCTCTGCAGAAGAACATTTTGACTATTCACTGAAGCACAGGGATTTCTAGGGAGAGTGAAGTACCTACTTCCCTACCACTAAATGGGCAGTATGGCTGCTGTGAAGTGTATAATAAAGGTTTTTCTAGGTTTTCTGGATTGCTTATACTCCTCATGTATGCCTGCATAATAAACTAATTTGATATGTATTTCCCAGTTATTGATTTAATTTAAAAATACTATTTGATTTTGTATGTGTACAATCTATGAAATCATATTAGTAACATCGTGAAAAATCTAGTGGACTAATGCAACTTCCAAGTCTTCTAGATAGAATAGTCTTGCAACTTTTTAGTTTGTCAGCTTGAAGTGTTTAGCAAGCTTTCTTCTTATCTCTCTTTGAAATAATAAATCAACAGATTTGTCATTAGCATATTACACAGCAATGCACCTGCTGTTTAGTACTTATTTTAAATCACATTTTTAGATACTTGCAAACTAATCATAGCCATAAGTTATTAAGAATTGTGTGAATGCAACATCATAATGTGTGAATCTTGCAGGCAAGTGTGCATAGGTACAATGTGCTCTTTTACAGGCAGGAGTTTGTATTGCCATTTCTAGTTTGGCTCTGTGTGTGGTTTTTGGAGGTTTGGTTGTGTTTGTTTTTGGTTTTTCATAGTTCACCATGTTTAGTTCCTAACATAAATAACTAAAATACATTTATGTTTAACTTACCTTGACGCCCCCCCACCTACCCTTTAAAAACTGTCAGAAATTCAGATGTGGGAGAAAATCTTCTGAATCTCTTCCACTTTAAAAAAGTTCGTCAGCTCTCCACAATGTACAGTCTGATTGCTTTGGCTCTTTGGAGGCTTGAAACAATAACTTTGTCCAGGATTTTAGCATTGTGCCTTCATCTTGCTGCTGGTTGTCGCAAAGATTCCTGCAGCTTCTGCTGAGGCTGTGAGGATAGGTTTGTCCTGAGAGAAAGAGATACACGGGTGGAAAAAGCTGCTTAATGCAATCTTAATGTTCAGACAGGCATTTGTTGTCCCTGACTTCAAGTTGTGGGCTATCCTTCTTCTAGAGGGTGGACAGATTAGAAATGGGATGGGGTGGCTTTTTTTTTTTTGGCTTTGTAAGACCTATGTGTATCAGAAAAAAACCCAAACACCCTTTTTGCTCTCTCTACTAGCCATTTTGGTTTTAAAGTTAACTTAAGAATCTGATATATTAAGCAGAGACTTAAAATAGAGGTGGTATCTCCAGTGTAAGTACACTTTTTGCTACGTACCTTGTTGTAGGATTAAGAAGAGAGTCTGTGACTTTGGGATACACTGAATTGTTGCAAATAGTGTTAACTCTTCCTTCTGGAAGCATCTTGTCAATTTGATAGGGAAACGTGTTACAAAAATGCTTACCAAAACTACCTCCTCTATGCCAGCTGTTAGATGATCCTCCCTGGGACGAAGGAAGATCTGTGGATGGCATTACTTGCTGCAGTGTGGTCTGTGTGTGAGTGTTTTGTTTTTGGTTTTTTCCCAGAAACAGACACTTTAATCCTCATTCAAAGTGACGGTTTGATTTCTTTAATTGTAGGGAGCGTTTTGCTTTGGGTGACTTCTGATGTGGGTTTTTCCGGTCACAGTGTAGGGGGAAAGTTCTCGGGATACCGATGTGAATGCGAGGTTGTTGTTAGCAGGGGAGCTTGGCGTTCACCGCTGGACTGAGCGCGTGCTGTTGCTACAGCTCGGTTCTTAAGTGTAGTGGCAAGACGGGTGCCTGCCTTCCTTCATACTGACACACGAAGGGAGAGATGTGAAAGACTTTTCCTGGATTTACTCAGATTTATACTGTGGCCACCAGGCTTTCCTACGCCCTACCGAGTCCCGGGGACTTGTTTCTTCCTCGGAACCGTCTCCTCGGCTCACTGCAAGGCCTGTTGGTGCATCTAGGCTGGGAAGCAGCTCGTCTAAGCGAACCTGCTTTTAATTAGGCGTGTCTTTATACCTTGCAGTCGGACACCTCTGCTGGCATCAGAATGTATGGCACAGGGGTGGAAGAGAGAAGTTAGTGGGACTACTCTTTGCCCTGTACACCAGGCCAAAGCGCACGTGAGACGAGTGTCAGGCCCTGGCTGTGTCCTGCACAGGCCGCTGCAGCGGGTGCTGGTCGGACCAGAAGGCAGCCGCCTCCTCCTCGTGTGGAAGGCTGCCCACCTTGGAACCCACGCGTCGAGCAGCTGTGTCGCAGAAAGACAGGGAGCCATTTTACCACGAGGCAGCGGAGGAATGCTTGCGGGGGCTTCTGCCTTCTGGTGCCGAGAGGACAGCGTTGTGCCCTTGCGCTAACAGTCCTGCCACGCTGGGCGCGTAAGCTCCTGGAGACGTGCTGGTTTTCAGCCATAGTTTTACTGCTTCTCTCCCTCTTGGCAGCTATCAAAGCTGCTCAGTCCTTGGCCTCTTGTTAATTACGCTTCGTTCTGAAGCCCTCAAATGTTTGGGCTTCAGTTTGTCCTGCTAACAAATGAGTGTGTCGCCCCATGATGTATTTAGTGCCTTGTCCCAGGGAGGAAAGCAGAGCCTTCTTTGCCCTCTAGCAACAGGGCAGCAGCTAGGGAAACAGGCTGCTTTTTTTGGTCAGGAAAAGTAGAGTGTTGTCTTCTGTTATTCAGGTGACCTAATCAGTTGATTGGAAAGTATAAACAGTCTATATAATCATCTGCTTCAGATTCTCTTCTGTTGCAGGACTTGACAATTCCATTTCCTTCATCCTTTTCAAAATGAAAGGAAAATTTACAAATAAATGCTGCTAATGCAGTTAGGTTTTGCTGACTGTGATAGAGTGAGCCTTTACAGTCTGGGAAAGAGAAAGCTAGTCTTTTATATTCAAACTATTGCTTGCTACCTGTAAATGTTAGGTAGGATCCTAAGGTCTACTTCCAGTTCTGCAAACCACGTCTTTGAAAAATTTGCCTAAACCCAAATGTTTGGGGTTCTTTTGTTCTCTATTTAATAGTTGAGACACTTCTGGCTCATAAGTTTAATTTCTCACAGAGGTCTTGGATCTTTAGTTGGAGAATGCTTTTGTAGTGGAAAGCATTAGCTAAGAGAGCTTTGATTATTTGGCTTGAATACTTTTCTGATCTGTAGAGGACTTCCTATCTTCTGCTAAAATGCACTCTAACACATGTTTAATTATATTCTCTTAGCTAACAAATACTTTGGACCAATGGGGGAAAAGCAGTACTTCTTTATAAAGAGCCATCTTTTTTTTTTTTTTTTTTCTTTTTACATTTAGATGATGGAACACCTGGATTACCCAGGAAATGAAGAAAGCACAGTATCAGCCAGTGAACAGCCTGGAGGACAATAACGCGTAGGATCCTGATTTAAAATAGTATTCAAATTTTCTACAAATTAATTACAGTAAATTTGGTGAAGTTTTACAATAGAGTATTTCCTACTCTGTAAAATGGGTTTTTACTCCTGCACCTATATTTTTATGGAAAATATTGTTAATAACAGAAAAATAATCAAAATAGATTTGCATTTTTACAGCCAAACCATAGCTAGTAAAACCGTGCCTTATTTCAATTTAAATAAAAGGATATTTTCTATGCAATTTTCCAAATGTGTTTCTATACAGTATATTTTTATAAGTTGCTTACCCATATCAGTTTGATGCATGAAACGTTCTCTTATTTTTGATTAAGACTAGTCGTATTAAAAAAAAAGTACAGTAGCCTTCATAGGATTTCTTTCCAGATTTTGAATGCAAAGTTTGATAGTAATGTAACTATAGCAACTAAAGAATAAAACTATAGTTCCATTACTACAACTAATTGAATAAACAGTGCGTTAGTCTATGTACATTGTAAGCCATAAAATAGATAACAGCGCAAATTTAGCTTGGGGTTGTGAGCCCCCCCCTCCCCTGTATCACTGGCTCATGCCTTAACTGTGAAAACTGTTAAGCTTTGATGCAAGTATTTGGATTATATACATCGCCAACTATTTCCAAAAAAATCAAAGGGGGGAGGCACTTCCACAGTGGTCCTGGAAACTTGGGTGCAGCTCCTGGAACAGTTGACAAACAAGATGGTGTGAAAGGCAAGAGAGTTTTTGCTCAAGGAGTGCTGTTTGGGGGGTGGGGTGAAATGTTAACTCTGGCCTGGTTCTTCTTCTGCCCGTTGAGACTAGGTCTGTATTTGTGGTCTTCATTTGGCTGTGGATCAGTTCAAAGGGATGGTGGAAGACAGGACAGATTTCTTTTTTTTTAGCTTTTTACATCTACACCATACTTTTTTGTTTTAAACTGGTTTTGAAAATTTTTTGCAGTTGATAGAGAAAACAGGTTTGAATAGTGCTAGTAGTGCCTGTGTTAGTTATAGGCCAATGCATGTGTTTAACTTCTTTAATCTTAATTTGGTTTAGCTTTTAAAGACTTGGAAAAGGAAAAATAGTTTAAATCATTAGTTTGCATTTAGAAGAGTTTGAGTTTGTTTGACACTTGATTTTTTTCAGGAAACTGCTAACTGAGGGGGATTAGACATAGAAAATTTGTATAGCTGTAATGCTAACACTTTACACCAAAGAAAATTGGAGAATGCGGCAACAGGAAACCACTGATTTCACTTAGTGCTAATGTCAGGTAGTCATTAAAACATTTTTCCTGTTCTTTAAATGAATGTCATACCTATAGTCAGTACAAATTCAAGAACCCCGGAGAAAACAACCGAATAAGCACATGCTGGGCAATGGCAACACAGGCTTTCCTGCAGTGCCTCACGTAAGTGCCTTGGTGTTTGTCTGAAGGTCACCTCTAGACATTTATAGTTAGTTTGGGGCATGTCGGCTCAGGAAAATTTACCCAGATTAAATCTAGTTTAGCCAGATTTACTTTGGAAGTATGCTAATTAAGACAATTGTAAAACTGCAATGGCAGTTAACAAAGGTTTACTGCAAATTTGCCACTTGACATAATTTATATCAAATTTGAACTCTTGTTCACAAGAGTCAGGAGCAGACACACAGCTCGAGTATCAGTGTTTGCTGTTCACACAGACAGACTGCGGTGCCAGTTGATATGGGTAAGATAACCACCTTGTTTTTCCCTAAGAAAACAAATTACAAAAGCTTTTGTGTGTTAATAGTTGCCTCTCTTGACTTTTTTGACCTAAGCTTGAAACGGCAACCTCAGAATACAATGATCTTATGCACCATCTTAAATTTTTATTTGACTGGGACTTTAATAAATTACAGCATACCTTAGCGTTCCAATAGCAGACTGAAAATTTGTCTTCTGATGTGTTGTCACGCTCTTCAGCAAGCCCAGTACCTGCCAAAGTTAAATGGCTATGAAGAAGTTTCTGAAAATTCCTGAAAGAGATAAAGAAGTCATAACTCAGTCATGCATGCACTACTCAAAGCCCTCAGAAGCTTCACAGATCTGTGTAATATGACTCCTTTTTCTCTTTGAAATCTCTGCATGGAGGATTTATTAAATTTTCAGCTATAAATGATAACTGAATTAGTATAAATAAAGATGACCTTCGGTAACAAGTGTATTCAGCAGCTGGCTGTGGAAACTCTGTATTGTTCTGTGCCTAATTTATGCTCCATGCCTGATCATGCCTGAGGTTTCACACACACGTGCTGCAGTTTAATGGGATGTAAACTAACGGTTTTTCTTTCAAATGCTTAGGTGCTTTGTTTACAAAAATTAAGAATGCAATTAAAAATTTTATATAAATAATAGGTTAGTATTGACTACTGAAATGAGGGTTTTATAAGTTCAGTAGAACTGATTGCAACACTTGGCAATTTTGAATGTTTTTAGTAGTAAATTTGATTGGGCTAAACACTATGTTAAAAGCCTTTTTAGTCATACTTTAATATAAAAATCTTAATACCTTTTAATTGTATGTTTACTGACAACAGCCCCCTTCCTTAAGACTCTTAAGTTATCACTTTAAGAATGCTATTAATAAATGTTACTTGGAAAAAAAAGAAAAGTAATTGCTTTGTTCTGACTCGTCTTTTTCTTACTGTGAACACTCATGGCAAAACAGTTAACAATAATACCAAGTAAATTAAAAATTCATTATACACCTCCATAAATAGGTAGTTGCAATTTTTATATATCCTGCCTGATGTATCGAAATTATGATTCTGTTTGTAAATACCTATGTGGTGGTTTTGGTGGATTTTTTTGCCTTTTTTTTTTATTATTATTTCAGGGGCAGGGGAAGAACTGAAGTCTGAATTGAGCTACATCAATTTTACTGGTCTAACTCAGCAAAATGCTTCTTGCACAGCTATTAGTCATGGGGCTCTGTGAAAGTATACCTGACAAACAGTGAGTTAGAAATCTAACATGTGCAAATTTCCTGATGGCAACAAGCTTATTGCATTCAGCTGAGGAAACAGTGCTGTAGAAGCATTGTTCAACTGAATATACTTAGCCTTAGACATGAAGGGCAAGAAAAAGCCAAGCTTCAGTTTTGAGACCCAGGCTTGGGTTGGAAATGTTGGCAGAGAAAAAAAAGAAAATTACTGAACCTGAATATACTTGGTATGTGATCCTTGTGACACCCCTAGAACCCTGTGATAGTCTGTTTGTATTTAAAATGCTTGTAAGTATTTTAAGCCTCTTCTGCTCATACACTGGAGGTTCCAGTAGCATTGAGTCACAGTAACCGTGTATTTAACTGGGAGGAAACTCTCCAAAATGCTCTTTGAATTTATGTATTTTAAAAAGTACAGAAGTTAAGAACAACAGACACAGCTGCAATCAGCAAACTTGTTTTTCACTGTCTGTTCCCCATGCATTCTTGTTAAGGCTGGTACATTTGACACTTCAGCAAAAGTACAAATCTCAGGCTTCAAAACTGCAAGCGGAAGAGAGGCATTTTTTTTCTAAGGAAGATGGTTGCCATTGTTAGTTAACAAGTGCTTGCCTGTTTAGATTGGTCCAGTCTTTACAATCAAATTCCATTTAGACATTAAAAAAAAAGCTTTTTTCACTGTGAGTGTGGTCAAACACTGGAGCAGGTTGCCCAGAGAGGTTGTGGAATTTCCATCCTTGGAGATACTCAAAATACAAGTGGCCGCAGGCCTGGCAGCCTGCAGGGGGGCTGGACTAGGCAATCTATAGAGGAGCATTCCAACTCTACTGCTTTGATTATTAAGGCAGTTTTCTGCTTGTTTTCCAGCTTGAATAATCTGCAAAATTTTTTTCTTCATAGAAGAACTCCAGTTTGATCACCACAACGTGGGTTTGATTTTCACTTGGAGTAATTTACTTCTACTAAACTGTTAGATTTAAGCATATTTAAAAGTTGTCTTTAGATTTGTAACGCTTTCAGAAGCACTGTTATATTTTCAAATAGCCTATATAGCACATTTAACTGGGTGAATGATTTATCTTTCTAATTTTTGAGGAAAGGAGGAGGAGAGCAATTCAGACTGTTACCCCTTTTGTCAGAAGTGAGTGATCAAAGTTCAAGGTTTTGTGTTCTTGAGAGAAGCTGATGATGGAGGCTCAGGTATCTCTGGAATCCCTCTTAAAGAATGCAAGATCCTGTTTTCCTGAACACTGAGGGCATCAAATAGCTGAGAAGAGGTTTTTTGCTTGCAGCTCAAAGACCTTTTAACCAAGAACAAGATCAAAAGAGCTCACTTTCAGCTTTTTCCTAACAGTGTGCTCATAGGTATTCTGCTCTCTGGTTTTCTGTTCCCTCTCCTTGCTCATGCACATACTCACCTCTTTCTTTCCTCCTTTTCTATTTGGGGCAATACCAGCATGTTTTGAAGTGTCTTTGCACATTACTTTGTCTTGGAGAATAATATTTGCCTCTCTTGCAGTGTGGAGACCAGCATTGATGAGGAGGTTTAATCTTTCGGACCCTCTTAAATGCAGCAGTCATGCCCACCAGCTCAATCCACCAGTAATTTAAGACAGTAGCTTGTGTTCTGCACACCCTTATCTGTGTTACAGTCCCACTGACTTTCTGGGGTTGCATTAAAGTTGGTGCGGCAGCCTGGCTTAGATTTGAAAAACAAAAAAAAGGATAGGAAGTTTTTTTTACAGTTTTATCAGAGGCTGAAATGCGCTAGTGGTGGCTCTCCCTGTTTTTTGCAGAAAGGCTACCAGAATACATCAACTTCTGTATTGTACATGCTTGGGAATACAAGGAAATACGACAGGTATCAATATGCTTAAAGGTTCAACAGTAACTCCAGTTACTTTAATTTCAACCTTTGTTGTGATGTGTCCTTATCAAAGCTAGAAGAAAAGTGGGGTCCTTTTAACTGACCTTTTGAAAGAAAGGTAACAGAGGCTATGCTGGGAAATGGATCCATCCTTCTGGATTTAATGCAACTAACTGCAGAAACTTAGCAAATGAGTGTTTATCTGGTAGCTGATTTAAAAAAATAATAATTAAAAGTAAACTTACATTATAGTAACAGTACAAAAAAGAACAAATGCGTCCCCATTGGTGGCTTTTTCTCTAAGAAGTGGAGCAGCAACCCTCTGCAGGACAAAGTGACACTTTTGCAGGGTCAATGTCAAATAAGAATTCAAAGCTGGACAATTAAGACCAGCCCTGCATAGGCTTACCTAAAATGTTACCTTTTGATTATGAGGTACCTACCCCTGGATTAAAAAAAAATAAATCGAGAAATGGAGCTTTGTAAGGATAGCTGTGAACTTGTTTCTGATTTCAAAAATTCAGGAAGCAGTTGGTTTGACATGCCTGCCCTGTTCCTGCCAGGCAGATTGTTTAGACTGTCCGACTAGGCTGGCATCGCCTGCTGCTGCTGCCTGGCTGCACGGAGAAGCAGCACCTGAAGCTGCTGCTGCTCTTCCCACCCTCTGGTTCAGCCAGCGCAGTCCTGGAAGGGGATGCTGCACCTCTGCTTCTTGCACGTGGAGCATCTCTACACGAAGGCCACCTCACTGCCTGTCCACCGCGTACCAGCTCAGCCCCTAACAGGCGAAACCTCAAGAATTTGTGAGCCCAAAGACTGCAGCGGAAACAATTTTCACAGGAAAGCTTTAAAAAAATTTTATAAAACTTATGGGGAAAGAAAGTTCAGAAGGAACAAAGCTGACATAAAGTCGGTTTAGTTTTTTTTTTTAAAGGCAGGCACTGATAAAAATCTTGCAAAGGGTGACCATTATGATGTAAATGTCCCCATACTGTTCCTGGCAGCTCCTGGTTTTACACGTCAATAGAGATGTGAGGAGGCACACCCTTGGCAATTTTGTGCAAGACTTCGGCCTGTGTTGGTTAAGCTCTCAAACACAGCTTTCTGAGCAGTAAGTAATATATTGTATTCTCAAATACAGGATATGCTTACGTTATACTTCAGATGACGGGTTGGGTAATGTATCTTTTTTTTTTCTTTTTTTTTTTTTTTTTTTTTAAACTTACGGAGCATGTCCCAGGAAAAACTGCACATTCAGAACTACTGTGTGTGCTAAATTAGCTCTAACTTGAATTATCTCTTCCTATTAATGTGGAATAACTTCAATGCAGATGTTAAAACTGGAAAACCCACACTTTCATTTGGCTAATGTGGATGTGACAAGCCGTATGTACCGCAGAGCCGAACTTGCCTTGCAGGTTTTGTGCTCCGAGCGTGGCATGTTGGGTCGCCGGGCCCTTCGCATGGCCATGGCCATCAGGAAGCCCCTCCGCAGCCCTTCCTGGTGGTGGTGGTGACTTGCCAGCCCCAGAAGAACGGGAAAGCACAGAGAAGCCTCGCGTGGCTTTCCCCGCATCTGCGTTGCAAAGTAAGCGGCTGACTTTGTGTAACGCCAAATGCGGTGAAAACGCTCTCCTGCTGTTGTGATGGGCCTCGGCCTTGGAGAGGAACTGAACTGTGCTGGTGGCCTTGGCGTGATACCGAGTCCCCTCCCTTACCTCTGGAGGCATGCCACCTCCACGTTCCCTTGTTAGAATTACTTCGCGCAGTAAGATGTCACTGCTGTTTTGCCAATGTTAATATGTGGTCAGTTCTGTTCATTTAAATACATACGTTGCTTGTGAGCTTGGAGTCTGAAGCAGTTACAGGGGATAATTTGGTTTATGACTGTTAAATACGCAAAATTAACTTTTTGTACATTATTTTTCTCCTGATGTATCTTGAATTTAGCCTAGATTTTATGACCTCTTTCTTGAATGTACAGCTAAGGTACTTGTTTCCTTTGAGGGAATGCACCCTTGCAGTGGCTAATGCTATCATATTTCTCATTCTAGCTGCTTTTTGGTCTTGAAGAACCTTGGTACAGTGCAAAATGATTACCTGACCTTTAGGACCGCTTCAGAAGGTGATGTGTAACCCTGGAGTGTACCACGTACCAACAAAGTAACTAAAATTTCTAAATGTTTTTTTCAGTTACACATTTTTTTGAGTTTTATTTTCCCCGGCTTCAGTGGAAACAATCCCCTCCTCCTTTTAGGTGCTGTTTCCTAAGTGTTGTGATTAACACCAATAAGCTGTTTCTACTTCATACCATTTTGAAACAGCATATTTTGAACTGCTGAAATGTTGTGTGTTTGTAATGGTATTTGGTGTATTGTCTGAGAGGTACTGGGCAAAATATTTTCAGGAAAACTTGGCAACTCCAGCACTAGAAAAACCCTTCACGAATCATGGAGGGGACTTACAGATTCCATTAGCATATGTCACCGTATGCTTTTTTCTTCCCCTTACTTGACAAGTTTTAAACTTTCACATTGAAAAAATAAGTATCTTCAGTGTTCAGGAGTAGCAGTCAGAATGTAAGCTGGTGAGTTGCTACTTTAGCTATAGCTAGACAGCTGATTTACATAGATATATCAGAGCTGGAGGAATGTGTGGCCAAAAAAATAAAAAATAAAAAATTGGGAGAATTCACCCTTCCTAAAAGAATAAGAAAAACGAATCACTAATACCTCTTTTCTGCCACAGGTGACTTTAGTAAGGGACAAAAATGGTTTCTACACAGAATCTGACCTTGAGTAGGATATTAACTAGATCTCCTTATCAGTTGGCATTTGCATCTGATTTAACTACATGAATTCCAGCACATATTTTGAACAGCTTGAAAAGAACTGCTGCAAAATAACAGAGCGTATCTCTGGTAAAACTTCTGATGGACTCAAAACTAACAAACAAACGAAAAAGCCAAAACCAGATTACTTTTCTTTAATGGTAACTTTTTTCATTTTTCATAAAGAAAAATTTTTTTTCTTCATTTCATAAAGAAGAATGCTGTATTTGATTTTTTTTCTTTCTGTGTATGAGTCAGTATTTCAACTACATGAGGTTGAGTAAGCAATCCAACAGCCTCATACTGGCTACTGGATATTGCAATATCGAGATAGGGCTTCCTTAGTTGTCTTAAAAAAAAAATCCCTTAGCACTTACTGCAGTGAGATCAAGTTAGAGCTGGTTTAATGCAACGTAAAACCTCGTAAGGTTGACATCACAAATTTTACTAGTTCTAGCAATGATTACATAACAAACTCAACATAAAGTGCCAGTGACAGACCGATAGTTTAATTTGAGATATAAAAATGAGATACAGGAACCGCATAGCAAAAGGAGTTTTGTGTAAACCAGTTATATTCCATTTTACATAACAGAAGCTTGCTTCAGGTTAAAGGTC
Organism: Elanus axillaris; assembly: GCA_026212715.1. Classification (NCBI taxonomy): domain Eukaryota; kingdom Metazoa; phylum Chordata; class Aves; order Accipitriformes; family Accipitridae; genus Elanus; species Elanus axillaris. Next base: position 12,681,218 of record JANZLQ010000002.1, read on the forward strand.
CTTAAATGCAATAATGTATAAAATAATGCTCTATTATTTCCTTCTAATCCACTGACAGTTGTTGATTTGGAAGGGATATCAGAGGAGTTTTGAGTTGACCGTTAGTGTGATTGGAAGGCAACGCTTAGGGTGACAAGTAGCAAATATTTATCTTGCTGCTTAGCCCTCTAAGGTTGAGCTACAGTGATGAAAACAAGATTTAACATCCGAGTGTGCAAGAAGTCTCTCTTTTTGGATGACTAATGCTGCCGGCTGGGGGTCTAGTCACGTCATGTTCTGTGTGGCTGAGCAGCGTCACAAAAGGATATGAGGTGACTTCCTTAGGCCGTCCGCCGTCAGCCCTGGGTGGCAGGGATGGATGGATGTGCTGTGCTGTGCTGTGCTCTGCCCCCCCCCACCGCAGTGCTCTGAAGGCTGACTCTCCCCCAGACAGAGAGGATGTTGATGACTCATTTTCCCTTCATTTTCTTCACAAGCTGTTCCAGTGAAACAGCGTGCTGTCTCCCCATCTAAGCTTATCACAAACAGTTTAACTCTCAAACAATTTGATGTCAATCTCTTTACAGTTTTGCAGGATCAACTGGAAAAAAAAGGTATGGAAAATTCCTCACCTCAAGCACGTTGTCCTAAAACAATAGGTTATACCAAAGAAGTCTGGTGCCCAGGCTGGCCTCCAGCTACTTTTTCCTAATTCCCTTGCTCCTTCCAGCTCTTGGATTTACAAATATTAAACTTGGAGGCCACCATGATAACCACAGGAATCATGTCAGTATGTATGGCCCAAATACTGCTGTGATGCGAGATGAAGGACCTAGCCATAGAAGAACTTGGTTATTAACTTCATGTGGGATAGAAGGAGGTTTAGATTGATTAATTAGAATGGGAAAAAGAGGAAGGGAGGAAACTGGAATGTGGTAGTTTGTCAGAAATGCTTTATAGCGTGAGCTGAAGAATTGAGAAATCCCCCGTTTTCTCTGCTTTCCTTTGGAAAGTTATTGAACCATGTCCAGAAAATTTTACTGGGCTTCCACTGCTCCTTCTGTTCCTGTTCCATAAGCCAAGAACTAGCCCTAGCACATGGGAATGCAGGCAGGAACAAGTGGCTGTGGATCAGCAGGCTTAGGGTTTCTCCTGCAGTAAGACTGAATTTAGCCTGTTAGTTGTGAGATCTTGTACTGATGTAAGTTTTCCCTGGAAACGCCTAATTTTCCTGTTCCATGGACATTAAGAGTCCTAGGAGCCTAATTTTCATAGCTAGGTAAGATAGCCCAAATTCCCCTGAAGTTAACTAAAAGTGAGCATTAGGAGCTTGCCTGCAGCTGAGGAGGTCCCTGCAGCAACACCCTAATGTGGAGCTGAATGCTTGCAGCTGCGTGGGTCTCCTCAAATTTTCACCTATTGTTTGCAGTAAATGGGTTCTGGGACCAGAATTTACTACTGGACTTGCCTTGCTAAATGGCTGTTAATGCGAGGACATTTGGTTTCTTGTGATCTACAGTTCAGTTTAAACTAGCAGCTTCCAATTCTGCTGCTTTTTTTTGTAATGCGTGGTTTGATTTGTGACCATCCCTTTCTAATCATTGGAGTGGGTCTGGTAAATTTGGTAGCATACCTAGCTTCAGACTCTGAAGAGACTGTTTCTGTCACGCTGAGGGTCACCAGTTTTTGGCTGCAGGTGCAGGGCTCTGTTAACTTGTGATGCAGAAACGGATGACTCGGGTGTGAGCACACTGTACTCGCATGTCTGTCCGCTTAGCCCAACACCTTACGGAGTTAACGTTGGCTTTTTGCAGCAAGGGGAGACAGGCAATACCTGGTTCAACACAGTATCACAACAGAGCAGTCAAATGATAAGGCCCGACAATGAGAATCGAAGTTTTTAAATTAATTGGAATTTCTGACTGAGTTTATATGAAATTACCACTCTTGTAGGGCTATGGAATTTCAGAAATGGCACCAGGACCTTTGAGCCAGATTGAATGCGCTTGTGAACCATGTTTTCACTGCAGAGGAAGCACCAAGCTACCTCAAGTGCATCTTTCTTAAATAAAAATGAATGTCGTAATATTAGACGTGTATTTTTAGATGAGAAGTGTTTCTGGGACGTCTTTGGTTTTCATATTTAGGGAACCTAAATAATCTCAGCCAAACTTAATTGATCTCTTTTTCTGCCCTTACAAATGCTGTTCATTCTCGCATACAGTTCAGGCAACTGATATACAACGCAACCCTGGAATTCTGCGTGAGGCCTTCTATTGGCCGTACAGGTTCCCGACGTTTGCCGACCACGGACAGCGCGAGCCCCAAGGAGCCAAGGCTGCGGCCCTGGCCGGTTCCTGCTCTAGGCCGGGCACAGAGGGAGCGGGAAGGAGTGCGAAGGAGCGCGTCCTCCTTTTTCCCTCCGCCACGAACTTCCCTCGCCTGTCGCCCGGGCCGACTCGCGGAACGCGTCTGACGCCGCGCTAATGGCGGCGGCGCTCCTCAGCGTCGGCACGAAGCTCGAACGAACCGCGACGGCGGCTGCTTCCCCGCCGCCTCGCTGACAGAAGGCGGAACGCCGGGTGGCCCTGCGGGGGCACCGGCTCACCGAGCCGTGGCACGCCGGGGGCGACCGAGCGGAGCGCCAGGCCCCGGCTCCGCGGGGAGACCGCGCTTTCGGGGCAGCGCTTCCACCCCCCCCCCCCCCAGAGCCGCGCGGTTCCATTCAGGCGGGCTTCTCTCACGGAAAGCTCCGTTTTTAACGTCTCCCCGCCTTCTTCCTCGGCCACAGCACGCGGAAGGGGTACGGCCGGCTGCCCCCCCCCCCCGGCGGCCATTTACGGCTTCTCAGGCCTCGCCCCCACCCGCTCCCCTGAGGGGAGGCCGAGGCCATCGCCCTGAGGGGGCGCGCGGCGGGCGGTGCCGCCCCTGCGTCCCCCTCCTCCTGGGGGCGGTGCGCGCTGACGCGGCAGCGCCGCGGCTCTCCGCCGGCCGAGTCGCACAATTATGAGAAAAAGCCGCCGGGCCGAAGCCGCCGCCAGCGCTGGGTCCCGGTGCGGAGTCGAGCCAGCGCCGTCCGCCTCGCTCCGCTCTTCCCTTTGGTCCCGGAGCGCTGTCCTCGCCCGGCTTCACCCCACCCAGCCCTCCGCTGCTGCCGAGCTCAGCCCCGATAGATGGAGACAGGCCCCGCCACCGCCGACGCCGAACCACGAGCGGGAGCTGCCCGGCGCGCGGAGAGCCAGAGTCGGCGCCGAGACCCAGCCCGGCCCTGCGGAGAATGGTGAGAGCGGCGGGGCCGGGCTCGCCCCGGCGAGGCGGGGGGGGGGGGGGGTCGCCGGCCGCTCTGGG
>JANZLQ010000002.1:12685007-12700496 GCA_026212715.1 Elanus axillaris
GAGGGGCGGCCGCTGCCCGCCGCACCCCTCCTCCCGCCGTGGGGCGGCCGGCCCCGCGCCGAGGGGGCCTGGCCGCTCGGACGCCGCGGCCCTTTCGTCCCGTGCGCTGGGAGTGCTGCCCGAGTCCTCGGCGGTGGTCGCGTCTGATGCCCGAGCGCCTGCGGCCGGCCGCCTAGTTCTCGGGGGTGCAGCTGCGCTCCCCTCCTCATTTTTCAGCCTGTTTCGTTTTGAGAGTTTCTGCACCGTGTCACGCAGGAGGGGGCGTAGGAACCCTCGCAAAGAGGCGTATGAGCTTCTGCAAAGAAAACCTAGTTTTAATTCCAGCTCTTTCTCCTTCTGGCGGCTGATGGGCTCTTAACCGATACTGGCAGAACCTGGAGCGAGCTGTCACACCAGGTGCCCTCAAGTAATTTTGAAAAGCTAAGTGTGGAGTGGAAATCTGCGGATTTCTGGAGTCTGCCTGAACTGCTACTCAGATGCTCTTATTTCGTTTTAAATAAAGGTGTTTTGTTTCACAGTGCATTCTTCAAAACCGCAGGGGTTCATACCCATGCATCTGCTGTTTCCGACTGTATCTGTGAACTGCGTAGAAATAAACGTGGGCCGTCTTTTTCCAGAATCTGCAAATCCAGCACTCTTCTAGGAAGCTGAAAGTGCAGCCTTCCGCTTCTGGCTTGAAAGGGTACTTGACATCTCCTCCTCGTGTGGCACCTGCTCTTCTCAAATGAAGTGGTGTTTTTTTTTTAGTTTTGTGGGGTGGGTTCTTTTGGTGGTTTGTTTTTTTTTTTTTTTCCTTTCCTAGTTTAGTTCTGGGCTTTTGTTGGTGCTGACATAGCCTAGAAACGTACAGATTGCTTGTGACCATTACAGATTTGTAAACCGATAGCAGCTCAGCAGTTTTTCTGGCAGTGTAACATGCTTTCAATGTTTTATACTTACCATGTGCTTACTGAATATTTTAAAACCACTGTTGAACAGGTGTTTTGCCTGAGTTGAATACAGGACGTTTTATGCAAGTTAATTTTGGTAAAAATTTCCCTGCTGCTCCTTAGGTATGTGGCAATTTTGAATAATAGCTGGACAGTGTCCAACATTAAATCAGGCATTATTCTAACGAGTGAGTTTTTCAGTGTGACAATTCCAGGAGCTGAGTCTCTTTTTTTTTTTTTTTTTTAAGTGTCTGTGTGGGTGAGATAAGTGTCTGCTAGATCATCCTTCGTACCTTCTGGTATGAGGCCATTCTTGACTTTGCTGTTTAGAGTGGGGGGAAAAAACCTTTGTGCGTGTGGAACTGTTTAGGCTGGTTTTGGACTGTTTGTACCTTAGTTTCCTGATGTTTTACTTTGATTTTTATTTCTTTTTTTTTGGCTTACTTAAGCTCAGGAGCCGAAGGGTAACTTTCACTTGTCATACAAAGGCATCTTGAAACATCGCCTTGCATTTAACAGTTATCTCACTTATATTTAAAGACGCTCTATCAGATCATCTACCTCCCCAGGTGGATTATCTTGGAGAGAGGTACTCCACTGTGTTTGTTAAAAAAAAAAAAAAAACAAACCACAAAAACCCCCAAACTAAAACCAATTCTATTGTGTTTGTGAAAACTTTCACTTCTTTTCTTGTCCCTTGAGGCTCTGCGTAACTCTAGTCTTGCTGCCTCACCTTTTTTGTCTTATCGCATCAGCCCTGCTTTCTCTGCTCTGCTGGTGATAGACTGCAGCATCCAAGCTCCTCTCTCATAGTTATCTTTACCACTCGCTGTGCTTCCCTTTCCTGAAATCTTTGCACCAACACCCAAACTTTTCCTGCTTCTCTTTCGCGTCCCTTCATGAGGTGCATTTCTGTTAACTATTCGGTCCTTGTGGACGGTCCTGACAGGTACTGTCTAAAAAAAAACCAATATTGTTTTGAACTCAAGTAATTGATGCTGACACGGTAGGGTTTGGCCATACTGGTTTGTCAATTTTACACGAGTAATGTTCCAAATAAATCTCTAAGAGGACTTGTCAAAAAGCATGTGTGAAGGGATGGAGATGCTTTTATAGTCTACAATTGGGTGCTTGACAGGATTTTGCATAGTAAGTTTAATTTTCTTTCCCGGAAGGACCCTGATTAGCCTAATTAGGAGTTTAATATGTAGCTATACTAGCAGTGGCACTTTGACTAAACTTCTGATGCTGTCAGCAGGTTGTTTGAAATGAGCCCAAATTTGAAGTTCTGGTCTTTAAAGACTTGAGATTGGGTTTTGAAATTGTGGCTTATGCTTTGAAAAATCAAGACAATAAAATGATACTTCTTGTGCTAATATGCTTAACCTGAAAAATGTATCTTTGTCTTTTTTTTTTTAACAGATACTTATTTTTTTTGGAATCCCTCGTTTCCTTTAACTGTGTCTACTTTGGCAGCAATATTTGCATGCCACATTAATTTGCTGAAATGAGTAACATTAGTTCTGTTTTTTTGTCCCGCTTTTTTAAAGGCAAACTGACAGTAAAATCGATGTTGGTGTTTTCTGGAATTGAAATTTTGTCTCTGAGGTCATGTTTCTCGTTTCTAATGTGAATAATTCTGTTTTGGTGCATTTTAGCTTCAATGGTTGAAATTCCAGCAGCTGGCTTTTCAGCACGTAAATTACTGAATAATCTCATTCTGTGTATTTGGCTAAGATACTTATACGATTATTAAAGATAATGTCACTTCTTGCCTCTGATACTGACAAGTAGTGGTGGCCTCTGACAAATGAGTCTATATGCTCCATTATTTCTACGAAAAGTAGTCAGTGGTACTGACTTGACCTGTGGCAAAACTTGAATGAAGCTTGTTCTATGCTTTCATCATGTCCCCTGGCCTGAAACCTTCTCCTTCCTCTGTTGTATTCTCTGCAGTCTTGTTACTGTCCTTCATTTGATTTAATCCCATCTCTTCTGCTCATGTAACGAGAACGTACAGGTAACGGTGTCACGTTAATTTGTTGTGATACAGCCTACTCCGAAAACGATCTACCTAATCCTTGGTTTCTGTTAATTTTATTACTTTAAGCTTAGCTTTTTTTCTTTTTACTTGAATCGTAGATGGGTTTGTGTTTCAAGTTACAGAAAGCTAATCTAACAAAAGAACAGAAAAAGTAAACCCCCCAAACCTTTGTCTTGGCAGGCTTCGCTTCCTGACCTGGCTCAGCACAGGATTAGCCGGGCATCAGCGCTGCGGCCAGGCGAGGAGGTGGGATGTGCGGGAGGTGACTTGTCTTTGTGGTAGCAGCCAGTGGTTAAACCAGCATCACCTGGCACGCTGAACGAACTGTTGCGTCTAGCTGGAGGGGACCACAGGCCCCGGCGGCAGCGTTTCAGAGACCAGCCTCCATCGCAGCTCTCGCGCTGCAGAGGGAATGCTGGCTTTTTTTTGAGGGGTGGTGAGGTTTTTTCAGCCTTCTTTACACCCACATTTTGCTTCGCCTGTAAAGTGGACGCGAGCCGTTTTAAAGCAGGGGCGTGAGCCGCTTTCTTTAACTACCAGGTTTGCTGGGGCAACAGTGCAACTTGAGCTTGTTTTTCTCCACAGCCACTATAATTCTTGCACAGAGTCACGGACAGGGCAGGTTGTCTAATCGCTTGTTCGGCGAGGAGAGGAAATTTCTTACCCCTCTCTTCTTTCCGAGAAGGAGAGGCCAGTGGACTTATGATGGAATAATTAAATACAAAAGACAGGAGAGAAACTGGGATAAATAACATTGTTATCCTCAACTGTATCATTTTTCCTCCCCAAGAATTGGGCGGAAAGTATTCTAAACATATGGGAAATACAAGGAGAAAAGTAACTGTGTTGTTGATTGTGGTTCCGAGAGTTCCAAAAAGCTGCCTTAGGAAAAGACTAGAATATTTCACTGTGGAAAATGGTTTGACAGCCTGCGGTATGACAGCCTGAGGATGTTGCAGGAATAGTCTGTAAGATAAACGTAGTGGTTGATTGCCAAGGAGAGTTTAAAGTATGGTAACAAACTGACAGCACATTAGAGTGGGTTGAACTTGGTTTATAAGTTACGTGGTGTTTTTCCCCTTAACTAAATCAAAGTTCATATATTACTGAGGTGGTACGCTTGGATTAAACCTTAATTCTGGCAATTTCTGTGTTTTTTTGTTTGTTTTTTTTTTTAAATCCTAAGTCACATCAAAGTTACTGTTTACTTAAGACTTAGGTTATTAAGAGCAATATAATTTTTTTTCCTAAAGACTCTTACAAACTGTGGACTCAAGCTGTTTCACACATTTTCTGTTGTTGGATTTTCTGACATGTTTGAACTCTCTGTGTGTGGCAAATGTGCAGTTGCCAAGTTGGTGTATCCCAGCCCATCTTTATTATTTCATTTGACTTCAGCTGAAGGAGGATGGCCTGTGATATGTGTGCTAGTCTACCTGTTGATTTTCTACAGCTGCAAAATTGGAATTTTACGGGCTGATTCAGTAATAAAGTTGATACTCTTATCATGTGTAGTTCGATGGCTAATGTTTTCAGAAGATGATCCAACTTCAGAAACAGCTATTGTAAACCCTCTGCAAAGCTTTATTGGTACTTCATCTTCAACCTGTCCATGGAGATCACTAGTTTACAGCTGGATACAGTCCAACATGAAGTGCTTATTTTGTTTAAAGGCACATCATGTGTTTTGCAGAGAGCACGCAACTGGCTCATGTACAGTTTCAAAGAGTGTAGGTAGATGTGTGCGTATAGTTTGTATACATCTGAATATTATGCACACATGGATCTTACTTATGTCTAGACTTACTGCTAATAGTTGTAATAGCAACAATTTGGGGAGGCCTCTTTCTGAGCTGGAGAGCTTTGGAGCTATTTTAAGGTCTGTGGCAGCCTGGTCAGGCTTTTCGTTTTTTAAGTCGTGGATTCCGAAGCCCATTGTGAATGACTCCCAGTGCTATTGGATTCTGCCTTTAATTGTTTACTAAAAATCAAATGAGGTTTAAAAAAAAAAAGAAGCTGCAGGTTCTGAATATTGGCATATTTCTATTAAGTTCTGGTTTGCTGATTTTTGGTTTTTGGTTTTATTTTTTATTGACAACCTTTTGGGTGATTACTGGAGTATATTTTTGCTGTTGCACACTAACGCGTTCCTGCTTGAGAGTACTTTCTCAGTTACAGCTCTAAAATAATTTAATCTAGCTGTTCAGGCTTTCACCGTAATATAACTCTGTAATCTTCAAAGCCTGGGAAGGTGTCCGTTACAGATCAGTCAGTCTTAACACAACGGTTATTGGAATTGAATACCAGCCTTTGTTCTGTGCATTGTTCCCACTTACCTCTTCCCAGAGAGTTACTTATCTCCTTAATCTTACCTACTTGATTCTTGTCACCTTTGCCAAGAGGTGAACAGAAACGGTGTTTTCAGGTGCTTTCACTTCGTGGTCCACCGACTTTGTGCTGGGTGGACTTTTGCAAGATGGCCCCGGCTGATGCTGCTTATCCTAATACCTGCTAAGTTTTTCTCCTCCTAATACTGCAAAGTGATAATCAGTTTTTGTGAAATGCGGACTTGACAAACTTGACTTTTAAAATTTGAATTTAATAAGTAGATTTACATGTATACCTTCTGCAAATGAATTTCATGTTGCTCTGTTAGGAATACTGTGTTTCACAAGTACTTATTGCTTAAAAGTTTCTGGACTCGGGGCACTTTTAGAACTGGTATTACTTAGCAGCCCAGGTCTTCCCACTATTAGCAACATAATTCGCAAGACTGGCCTGGAGTGCTTGAGGTGTGGATGTGTGTGTCTTGCAGGGTAGTAATCTCACATAAGTGGCAGGATTGATGTTCAAGTCCATAGCATCCTTGCTGCTCGCTCCCAAGTCTGCCAAAACTCTTCTTAAAGGTGTGGTTGTAATCCAGTCTCAACTCATCTAAGCTGTGGCTGTCACCCTTCCACCTATCCCTTTGTGCTCCCCTCTGTGCTCAGTCACTGTTTTGGGGCATCTGAATTGAATAAACATCTAAACACCCCCCCCCCCTTTTTTTTTTTTACCCCCAGGATTAATTATTTTGTTGGTCATTTCCCTGAATTGGCTCTCCATGTGATTGCATAAGTGCCGGTATGAGATAGGGTTGGATCATGTGCAGAGGGTTAGGAAAATGGGGTTGTGGCACTCCAATCTTGACATGAGCTGTGAAGCTGGTTTGGGAGCTTGCTCTGGGGTGCTGGAGAGTTGACTTGTGCCATCATTATTAGCAAGTGTTCGGTTACCCTGTGTATCGCCCGCTCTACGTGAGGGGTTTCTAGGTCTTACAGCTGTGTGCGCAGGCAGGGATGGAGCTGCGCCATCACAAGCCAGGTTCTGTAGCCTCTTCAAAGTATAAACCAAACTGCATTGCAGACTTGTCTAATTGTACTGCAGACATGTAGAAGCTATGCCTGAAAGCTTTTGTATCTAAATTCTTCTCTACAGAGGATGTTTTTCTTCACCTTCTTTTCTGAATGTGTGCGACAAGATGTAAGATAACTTTTTTACCAGATATGCTGTGCCGTAGTCTGCGAATTGAGCTGCATCAAGATGAGCTTGAGCCCTCCCATCAAGTTATTTCTGTTGGCAAATGATCCGCTGTTGGTAATTTGCCTTGCGTAACTAAATAATTGCTAGATTTTTTTTCCCCGCCATGGTCTTAGCATGCTGCTTATTTGCTTTTTAGTGTTATTCCCACTCCTGTTAAACTCTCTTAATGGCTGCACCTGTTCTTTTAGGGTAGGAGAGAGCAAAGCTGCATTCTGCTAATGTACCTGACAGAGCTCAGCACAGCAGCCGTGTGGCCAGGTTCAAAGATGGCCGTGCTGATGTACAGCATAGTTAAAATTGCATGTATATTGGCTTTGTGTAGTAAGCTTAATGCGGTATACTAGTCTGTGGCTAGAGCCATTCTGAAAAAGCTCGGCTTCCTTTCAAAGCCTGTCCCTGTGGCTGCTGCGGTCGTGCAAATATTTAGTCAGGCATAAAACTTCAGTCACCTGAATAGGTTAAATTATGCATGCACTTAAGTGACACATGATTGGAGCCTAAAAATACCAGTTGTGTAATTACAGAACTGTTAATCAACTTTCTCTTCAATTATAAAAGTCAGTTAACCTACAGGAGTAGGTGCGGTTAATGATGTTTTAAATGTCAAAGTCTTACCAGTTTCTCCTGTGTTCCCTGGCTGGAGTATTGTCTAAACTGTAGTTTGCAGAATTCTATTAAACTGTAAATTTAATAAAATTTCAGCTGAAGGCATTAAAAGAGTACATGGCTGAGGGTGATCTTCTGGCCAAAAAATTTCAGAGTGATTGATTTTGGAGGAATTCCTGCTTGTAGTAGTAATCTCGTGCTAGGGAAGGAGTAATGAATCACCAGTACCATAGCTGACAAGTATCCTAGACAACTTTCTAGGAACTTGGCATCGTGTGGTGTTGCAATGCCTCTGGATGCAGAATCAGCTGGAAGAGGCTCGCTCCTCCTCATTTCACAAGCTATAGTTTACTGACTCGGTAACTGCGCTGCTGCACATGTTCATGGGGTTACGTTACAGACCAGCCCAGGGGTTTACCTTGGCCTGTGTGCCTAAGGAGGTTGGGATGGACATCAACCTCTGAAACTGGCGTTAACTGGCTTTGCAGCCAGAGATGTTGAAAATCAGAAATAGCCCCTTAACTAACCTTTTTCCTTTTAATTTGTGCCAACTTCTGAAACACTCTGGATGGGGATTTATGCCTTTGCCTCGTGAAGCAGTTGGTCTGTCTTATTCTTGGTTTCTTCTGTAAAAATCTTACCTGGAAAAATCCTTTTCAAGTTTTCAGCTGTAGAAAAAACATGGTTTGCATGCATGCAGTTTTCCACAGAAATCCTACCTCTGTATGTAGAACTTGGGGACTCCTCACTGTAAAGTCCTCTGTAATTGTTCCAGATCCATTCGTGAACCTATGTGGTCTTTTTATGTTGCTTATATAGGGAAAGAGGGCAGAAATCACTCATCCTTGTCCTGGTTTGGGCTGCCCAGTTAGCGTTGCAGGTGAACGTTCTGCAGTGATGAAGGCTCCTAACAAACGAGTCATTGTTTGAACGCATTGTCTGGTTGTGCTTGGTGGTTTGTAGCCCATGAGAGAGATACTTGGTACTCGTGTAATCACAGTACTTTGCTGGACAACATGATACAGTAAACTTTGGGCCGCCGTGCTTTCTTCCTGGTATAGAAAACATGCAAGACTGAAGCTTTTCTGCCTTCAGAAAAATCCTGTTTTGAGGTTGTAGAAAAATCCTGTTTTCCAGTCACATGCATGTAAACAATCTGCAGAATACAGGTAGGCTTTGCAGAGAAGGGGAGGATTATTAGCAAGAGCTAATTAGGCAGTGAGTCTCTAGGCTTGCTGGGTGGAGGCTGAGGGGGATCCAGAGCAGCTCTTTTCCCTCTGCAGAGGGGATGTAGAAAAATTAGCACTGCCAAGATAAGGTTAGTCTTTTTTTTACTATCCTCCTGGGTGTCACTACTAGATTTTTCAGGGATTTTCTGACAAATGTAAAGATCTTGCATGTAGGGCAAGAAAAATCTTTTGTAATTAATGTATTAGGAGTTAGTTGGGTTTTAATTATACCATGAATTAGGAAAAAACATCTTCCATGCCAGGTGAGAATGGATGCTATTCTCAAACCCAGGGTATCTGCTCACCTAAAATGGGACCTTAGGCAGTATATTCTCGCTTTGTTGGCAGCTCTCTGAGAAATAAACACCGCTGTAGCTTCCTTTCCTTCCTGCACATCAGGATACAGGTGCTTAAAAAGAATGTCTTTTTGTGTGACAGATCTGCAGTCTTTCCCTGGATGCCTAGAGGAAGGGTGCTTTGGGGGATTATTTTGATGCACCTTGATGACAGTATGCTTAGATCAGCTCAGCTGTCTGCTCACCCATTATCTTACTGCTTCCACAGGGGACGTCCTGCCTCACTTGTTCCCACGCTGATCAGGGTCATGTGGTCCTTCCCTGTGCCTTGGTTTTCTGCCCAGGTTGCACCTGAATCGGTTCGTTCTGATGTCAAAGCTACCTGTTCTGATTTTTCCTGGAAATGTGCTGGTTCAGGGAGCTCCGTCAGCTCACCATAGGGCCCGTGCACAGAAGTAGCAGGAGAACTGCTGGGAGGGCAGAGCAGTAACTCGCTCGGCTTCTCTTCTCTGCACCCTCACTGTACAATTTGAAGAACTGCATCTGCTAAAGCAAGTATTTCCCCTATGTATGCTGGCTTTGCTGTTGTCAGGACCTCCACCTCCTTACTGTGGTCTTTTGTTTCTCTAGAATGATAGTCCGTTTTCGTTCCTTTTCCCCAGTAGGCCAGAGAGGAGCCCGAGGTGCAAGTCCAGTACAGCTTAGGCAGGCCTTTGTGCCACATACCCCTCAGCACTGGTGAATTTTAAGGGAAGTGAGTACGCTGGAAGAAATTATAATAAATAAAACATTTATGAAGTGCAAGCGGTGCTATGATCTCTCCATATAATTTACTTAGTTGTTCCCCCCCCCGGGCGAAAAAAAAAAAAAGAAGGTTACTTTATTTCTAAAAACCATATTTAATTCCCGAGTGATTGTTTAGGCTTGTGGTGTTTAACATAGATGTGTTGCAGGTAGTTCAGTTCTGCAGGTAACCTGCAATTCTGCGTCAACATTTGGTGGGAGAGCTGAAAAACTGTAATTTCTTCTACCGGCTTAAGTAGAGGATACCCGTATCACTGTGCAATAAACAAAAATTAAGAGATAAGATTGAGACAGTAAATTGCACATCCTAGGGAACTACCTGTATTGCTTCATTATACTTTCAGTTAGTGAACAGTCATTTGGAATGGATCTCTTCTTTTTATGTTTCAGATTTTTTTTTCTTGAGTTGATCTTCCATTTATAAAAGATATTTAGCTTTCCCTGCTAGACCATAGATTTATTCCACTTTTCAGTTGATAGTGTCTTAACTTGATGAATCAGAGTATTTCAGGTCCATACGAGCGTTCGATAAAAGAGTTTTGTGCTTTTGATTTGAGATCTGAATACTCAGCCTAGGGACTCAAGCTTGCTGATGCAACCCTTTAAGAGCAGCGTAGGAGAAACACCAGACGACATTCTTCTGTTTCCCTCTGCGTTAGAGCTAGCTAGACCTAGGTTTAAATCAGTAGTTAGGCATTAGGATGTCTGTGCTGGTGTCTTAATTAGCAGTGCTGTGACTGTGAAGGACGGTATGATAGGAAGCTTTGTAGTGCTTTTGGTAAATGGTGCAGTAAACCGGTACAGTTTAGGAGCCTGAGTATTGACTTGGAGATTAAATGAGTGACTTTAAGCTCTCTCACAACACATTGCATTGTGTAGGTTTTACAGCTCTGGCTATAACATTTAAAAGAAACGTTCATGAAGAGGGATGTAAGAGTATGGTTGAGACTTTCAAAACCTGCTAATAATAAAATGATTGAATGCTAATGGGAAGAGCAGTGTAAAAGAATATTTCAGCAGTCAGTGTGAGGTTGTGATGGAGAGCTCAATTTTTATCTAAGACTAGCCTCATGGGAAATCAACAAAATAAGACACAGTAACTCAAACAATGGTTTGTTCCCCTCAGAAACAGAGGGTGGAACTTTTTAGAAGCCCTAAATATATATTATTTCAGACAGTAATTAGCTGGTTTCACATTTGCCTAAATAAACCCAGCTAAGTTTCTTCTTTGTACTTTTCCAGAGTAAACAGAAACTACTTAAATAGTTTTAGTGGGGAATTTTATTTCCTGGTAAGAGTTGAGGTACGTGGAAGTCTGTAGAATGCTGTCAGGCTGCCTTCGACCCGAGATGAGGGCCGTAGTCAGTGTGCACTGCTGAGCCGCGGTGGACCGAGCGCTGGCTTTGTTGGGAGAGCTGGCTCTCCATCTTGACAGGCAGTGAAGGTCCAGCTGAATCCAGTAGCTCTGCCTTAGTGAGCTGAGGTTAAAAAATGCTCAGTCTTTATAATTCTGCAGTAAATGAACTATACTGTAGCAAATTCTTGTTTTGGCTTATTTTTCTCCCATCTCATCCTACTTTCTCCATCCTATTCTAGTCTCCCAACAACTCTGGTCACTGTGGAGAGGTGACTAATGTGTTGACTTCCCCTATTGCAGACAGCAAATGCTGGCACGTTGGTGTGCATGGGTGTACAGGCAGGGAGAACAGCAGTTAAGGCGGCGTACCCCATCACACCTCCGCAATCAATCCTCTCCATGAATAATGCACACACTCCCCTTACCAAAGAAGTGAAGGCAGTTCAGGGGTTGTATGACTAACTCATGTCACACGTGTGTGACTAACGATGTCTCCCTCAGACATCGGGTCCAATGCTGATATTTTAATACTAGCCTGGAACCAGCCTAATACTAATTTTCTCCTCTGAGATGATTTGTGTAACTTATACAAAGTGATTTTTCTTTTTTTTTTTTTTTTTTTTTTTGTGGTACTCACTGTTAAAGTGAAGTAAATTACAAATTTGTTTCAGGTGGCTCTTTGATTGCATGTTTGCTGATGGGCCTCTGCTAACGTTAGTACTTTTGACGATAAAAAGAAACTGGTTTTCTCTGATACTGTGTCTAAAGATAAGTTATGTGAGATTTCATCATCCTTAGCAGCGGTCTGGTGCTGTCGCCTATTTTGCACACCCACTAGTATGTTCTGTTACTCTTCCCTCTCACCCATGCTATTTAGAGAAACATTATTGATCTGTAATAATTTAAATGTGGGCATAAGGCTTCCTGAATTTTGTGGTTTGTTTTTTGGTGGTGGGTTTTTTTGGGTTTTTTTTAGATATGCAAAGGGTTGTCTGGGGCTAGCTATGTCAAAAATCCCTTAGTGATAACAAGTTTCCATTGCTCTGGTGAGTTAATAATAGCCTACTTAAGTCAGCAGGCACCAAAATCTTTCCTGTGATGGTAGAGAAGTACCTTTCTTTGTAAGACAATGAAAATAAGTCAGATCTGTAAATGGAACAGGCTAAGAAAGTGGTAGAGCAAGACCAACGACGTCCACCCTTCCAGCTTGCTTTTGTAGTTGTAATGTGCTTCAGCACATAATGCATTAATCAGATGTTCAGGCACTTCATGAACCAGAAAGGGAGGACCTAAAATCTGCAGCTCAAGTAAAGCTGGCGTACGTCCTCCGCACTAGGTGCGGCGAAGCTGCAGCTTGTATGCTGTCTATGAATAGCGGCTGCCAGAGCTGAGCTTTTTTTGTCAGGGAACAAATCGGAAGCAAGTCGTGGGTAGGATTAATTATTTGGCTGGTTGCAGGAGCCCTTTCCTACTGCTTTATTTCTAGAGGCGGCCGCCACCAACTCCTTTCTGGCATCTGTAATTTGTATTTCCTATGTGATGGGGAGGGGACTGGAGGCTGCTTGGGGAGGACAGCCAACAGATCCACCCTATGTGAGTTGTTTTACCTCTGAAAGCGTGCCCCAAGCCTCATTCCTTCCGAAAATAAACCCAGGGTTTATAGTGTTGTCTGTTCATACACCTTGTGTGGCACGTGCAAGGTAAGCCCAGCCCTTGCCAGAAATGCGGGGTACAAACCGAACCAGTTCTTCCATGGGGAGTAAATCTGGTGAGCCGGGAAAGGCAGAGGTTTTAGCAGCCGTGTGTCCCATCAGTCCCTGCAGAAAGGACCAGGGAGAGCGGCCACCCTTGATACCCAAAGAAACTACCCGACCCACCTGAAAAGGCTTGGCATGGCTTCAGTTGCGTGTTGGCGAGTAGGGATGCTGACTCTTCCCTTCCCGCTGGTCTTACTTAAGAGAGTGTAGGGGCTGCAGTGGCACCAGTGGTGGGATGAGGAGGACTGCAGGCTGCAGCTGAAGTGCTGGTGTTGAGAGACATGAACGGGATGCAGACTGTACAATTCCCTCGGTGTAGAGGAGGAGGGAAAAGGAGGCCGTGTGTTTAAAAATGGAAGAGTTTGGGGATTGGTTTGTATGGGTGACTCAACATCATTAAAAGTGGGGTTTGAGTGAGGGACCCTGCCAGCAAGAAGCAGGCACTCTATGACGGGTTTGAAAACATGCCTATGTACTTTTGCCATGTTTTGGTTTTTTTTTTTTAAATCTCTCATTTGAACAAAGTGGGCATTAGACTTAAAAATGCTGGCTGAAAAGCTGTAGCTATATTTTTCTTGCAGTTAGTACCATGTGCTCCCTTTCTATAATTTTCTTTCATGCATAGTTGTAAATTCTAGAGGGTAAAGAATTCTTTTCCTCTCCTTTGAAAACTCAGTGGTTTGTTGCTTCTAGATCATAGCTTTGGTATATGTTTTGAAATACTTGATGGAATGCATTGAAAATGTGATTGGTCTGGGATCTCATAGAAAGTCATTTATAGATTCTTTAGAAGGGCTAAAATTTTTTAGCTTGGTATTTCAGTAGTCAGGAGGATTGCAAATGTAAACTATTTTGAAGTCAGTTTACTTGCTCCAGTTTACAGCAGTAAAACTGGTTTACCTTCTGCTGTGTGTGTGTTCTGTTTTTTTTTTTCCTACCAAAATTCCAAATTCTGTTGATGGACGTTGGGAAAGAAAAATCAAACTATGCTTCTCCCTCTCCTCCCCTGTCCCTGTCCTGTACTCTGCTTTTCTGAAGGCATATTCAGGAACAGTGTGCCATCTGCTGTGCTGACACAGTCTTATAGGGTCTCTGGTTTTGGCGAGTTTATTTAGTTACCATATCTGTTATAACTGGATATTTAACTCTGAAGGTGTTTATTGTTATCTTGGCTGAGAGAAAGCCATTTTGGAATTACACCAGTGTGCCCGTGTCTTCTAAAATCAACTGATGGTTTATTCCATTGCGATCTGAGATACCTCATACTGTAGAATCAGTTCTGAGACATTTTCTAGGTATATATATATATTTTTTAATGCCTTGCATGGATGGCTTATGCATTTTAAGATTTAGTACTTCCTAAAAAGGAGGAGTAATTTTATGACTGGTCTAACTGCAGAACAAACAGTATGCACCTTCACATGGGTGTTAAACCAGCAATTTTTAAAAATTTAGTTAAAAATATGCTGGATTTGCTGTGAATTTCCCATTGAAAGACCTGTGTATTGCAGTTAGAAGATAACTTTCCCAATAATGTGGGTGAAGTGGATTGATTTTGAGTGTAATAAAAATGTCCCAAAAATATTAGGTCTGTGGGTTTTATTCTGGTGCATCAGAATTAAAAATAATGACTTCAGAATGTTAAATTCTGTATATGAATTTATGGTCTTCTGAAATAAATGAATCTACAAAAAAAAAATATTCCCCAAACAATTTTATGCTTTGTGATTGTATGGTGAAAAAATTCTCACAGAAGCAGCCTGTTCTCCAAATAGCACATTGGAATCTTTTTTGTGAAGTATGAGAGCTCTGTAAAAATCCCTTTTCACAAATCCCAAGTATTTGCATCCAAAACTGCACGTGGATTTGGTGAGTTTTGTGGTGACTGTGTTACGTCAGAGAAGAACTTGATGAAACAATAGCTACTCTGTTAGAGACCTGGATTTCTACAAATCTCCTGAACCGTTTAATAAAGAAGAGGGTTTGTTGAGGGTTTGTTTTTGGCACTAAGGGAGCTATTGATAGGAAGATTTGTATCTTTGCTTGCTGGCTCATTTGAGGTCCGATTCTGAATACAGCGCGCAGGAGGACCGACAGAAGGCTTTCTCTGGCTGCTGTTTTTCCTCCCCTGCTTCCTCAACGGTTTTCGTAGAAAATAAAACTAGCGTTTCTTTTGCTGTTGGGCAATGCGTCTCCAGGACGGTAGCAGTATTTTCACTAGAGGAGTCTTTCGACCGGGAAGACGAGGAGCTGTTGGGTTTCCCACGGGTCAGGTGAAGCCAGGCGAAGCCTTCTGCTGGGAACAGGATCCCCAGCACTGCGGAGACACCCACCTTTGGCGCGGGATGGGCCTGCCTGTGTCGGAGCCAGTCGGGTGCTGTGGCAGGAGGTGCCCCAGTGGGTTTGGGAAAAAATAAAGGAAGCGACGACTTCTTGTAGATGAGGCTGGTAGTTGTTTCAGAAAAATAACAAAATAATGCTGATGTGGACAGCAGTTAAAGTATTTTTGCAGAAGGTTTCATCTGGAGTGGATTAAACAAGATAAAGGCACAGTCCTCTTCGTTTAGAGTGACATAATTCACAGTGAGATATTAAAGCACTCTGTCTAAATATCATTTGGCACTGTTAATATTTGGGCCTTCTTGTCTTTTAGCTATTGCGCATATCCATACTTCCTGTAGAAGTTACTTAAAGTTGATAAGGTTGACTGGTATTCTAGTTATTGATTCAGGAACAAATTTTGTAGGCTTTTTGTGTGTGTTGTGTGTTCTCTGGACAGACAGCATTGTTATTCTTCAGCAGAGAGTGTTTTAAATATAGTTCGTAATACTAGCTGGCTAAATGCTTTGTTTTGGGGGGGGGGGGGGGGGGGGGGGGGGGGGGGG
>JANZLQ010000002.1:12713119-12778663 GCA_026212715.1 Elanus axillaris
CTAATCAAATAACAAAAATGCTAGAGTATTACAGAGAATTCACAATTACAGAGGACAATAAGTTGAAAAATTTTGATGTGGAGTCTTCAATTCCCTGTTTGCCAGAGCAGTCACAAGTTTTCCCAGAAGACACCTTTTCAAAGGATCTTTTCTCTGTTATCCTTCAGAAAAAAATCCTTTTGTGATACTGTTACCTGCTTTCCTGCACAAAGTTAAGAGCTACAGGTGTTTGTGTATCCTGACCCAAGGCATGCTTATATGCGTCAGTGCTGCTTGTTGAGCCACTGTTTCTTGTGTCTACACAAAAAGTTAAGTTTCACAGAAACAAATATGAATCTTTACAAGTAAAAGACGTTGTGTGCTTGTACTTAGGTGGTTGCTCCATATCAAACCTTGTTAAACCCATTAAGTAAACTAAACGTCCTAAATAATCTCCATTCGCATTTCATTCTGGTGGATGATGGAACAGTGGGAAAGTATGGAGCAGAAGTTAAATTGCGGCGAGAACTGGAAAAAACTATTAATTTGCAACGGATCCATGCAAGTAAGTAATTCTGATGCCTGAGGACTGAGTGTTCATACGCTTTAATGAAAAAGGTACTTGCACCAAGCACCTGAATGAGAAAATAGAAAAATTAGTCCTTTGTTTATGTTTCAGGTTTGAATGAAATGAATTTTGCAAATTTCAGCTGCTGCTTTGGGCCCTAGATACTGCTGGTAGATTTAGCATTTCTGTGGGACCAGAGAGGAGGGTTCTTTTGAATAAAGTTGTCAGTTTTGCTTTTATGAAGCAAAGGTACATTGCTTGAATTGTTAGTATGTTGACAGGCCTTACTGGCCTGATTAATTCATGGGTTTGACACTGGTCACTTGCAGTTTCACAATGGGGCATCTGAGTTTGTAAAACATTATGTGTGTTTGTGCAAAGAAGCAATGACTTTTTTTGCTGTTTTCCCAATTATGGAGCAACATGTATGGGTTTTTTTCTTCTAGGAATGCTTTTGCAATACTCCAGTCAGTAGAGGGTTTCCATGTAACTATGTTCAAATGGTATACATGTTGTCATCTTTGGAAATTATTCGGGGGGAAGGTAGAAGGGGAGTTCCCTAAAGAAAAAAATGTTCACTTTTCTGCATTAGTTCAGGAATATTTCTGTGAAGAATCTCTTCTATATTCTAGACTGTATTCCATTGTATTTATCAGCTTCTTTGCAGTGCTTTCCCCCCAGTCCAAAGTATAAACAGTGCTTGAAACTGTGCGTTAGCAACTGTTAAAATGTCTGGCAGGCAGCATTTTAATTTTTATTCAGTAGAAGGGACATAATTGATTTATTAAATATGTAAAATCAATCTCAGTATTCCTTAAAAAATGGACAATGTTGTAAGTTTATAATATTTATTTGCAACTTTATAGGAATCGGCCAAGGTGTGCCTGTGGTGGCACTTGTATTTGAAGGTGGCCCCAACGTCATACTCACAGTTTTAGACTTCCTTCAGGAAAGTCCTCCTGTGCCAGTGGTAGTATGTGAAGGAACTGGTAGAGCTGCTGACATATTGGCCTATGTTCACAAGCAAACAGAGGAGGGAGGGTAAGTCCAAGCACTGCTAGCTAAACTATCAGTCATACATAGATGGGTTTTGAGACCATTCCTTAATGGATTTGTACAAGAGCTTCTTCTGTGGAAAGACAGGCTAAAAGCAGAGAGTGTAATCTTGCCTGTGATGCAGCTTTCCAGGTTGAGTGCAAGAGCAGGCCTGGCTACAGACCAAGACTTCTTTCCTAGTTCTAGGTTCCTCCCACATACCTTGTACCAGTTGCACCAAGTTCTGTAGCATATGCTTGCTTTAGCAATACTTACAAAAAGGATAGGAGAACTGTAGGCACCTGTGTCCTAAATTACAGGAACATCTTATGTGTAACTTCAGTTACATACAGTAATTTTGTTATGCCATTTTAACTAGAGGACTCAGCTCTCAGTGTAAATGCTCTGTCTGCTCCAAGTTCAAATTTTAACTAAGCCACACTAAGTGGTAAATGTGACTATTAAGTGGTAAATGTGACTATTCTTAAGTGTGCACAACAGAGTTTTGCTCAACCGAAGTCAGAGCTGACCACACCCTCCAGAGATGTGAGAATAACATAGAGAACAGTATGTTACCAAACTGCTTGAAAATGTCACTTGACTACATTGAATGAAAATATTTTCATGCAGTTAGCTGTTGCATAGTAGTAACATTTCTGAAAAGAGATCTGTCGTGGTTTAACCCCAGCCGGTAACTAAGCACCACACAGCTGCTCGCTCACTCCTCCCTGGTGGGATGGAGAAGAGAATCAGAGAGGTAAACGTGAGAAAACTCTTGGGTTGAGGTAAAGACAGTTTAATAGGTAAAGCAAAAGCCACGCACACAAGCAAAGCAAAAGAAGGAATTCATTCACCACTTCCTGTCAGCAGGCAGGTGTTCAGCCATCTCCAGGAAAGCTGGGCTTCCTCATGTGTGACAGTTACTTAGGAAGACAAATGCTGTAAGTCCGAATGCTCCCCCCCATCCTCCTCCTTCCCCCAGCTTTACATGCTGAGCATGAGGGCCACTGGGGTCGGCTGTCCCGGCTGTGTCCCCTCCCAATTCCTCGTGCCCCCCCCAGCCTGATCACTGGTGGGGTGGGGTGAGAACCAGAAAAGGCCTCAGATGCTGTGTGAGCGCTGCTCAGCAGGAACCAAAACATCCTTGTATTATCAACACTGGTTTTAGCACAAATACAAGATAATAGCCCCATACTAGCTACTGCGAAGAAAATTAACTCGTATCTCAGCCAAAACCAGCCCAGGATCAGAAGGACTTTCTCTATATTGTTTCTTCTGAGTAGTCTTAAAACTGAACTTTTTACACACTTCTGTTTAGTGTAGAAAACACGTGTCTGTTTTAAGTGTAGTTTCAAATAATAAAAGGGATGTGCTTGGGCTCCACAGTGCTTTGTGATTTCTAGTTAGTTGTCAGACTTGCACAAATCCTTAAACATATTGGGTCCTTGTTGAGGGGACTGCCTCAGAACCAGGAGGCAGGGATCTAACGTAGCAGTAAACCTAACAGCTTCGTCCACAGTAAGATCAGAAGCAGATCTTACTCAGGGGAGTGAGTACTTAGTCTTTTGTGTCAAAATCTTTTAGTTGAGAGTATCTCAGAACTGGGTATGGGCAGGAAAGGGAGAGAAGTTGCATTACTTTTATGAGGCGGTAGTAGAAAGTCGTAGATTAAGCAACCTATGCTTCTCTTAAAGGTTACCCAGGATTTTGCCACTGAAACAGTAATAATAAGCTTATAGATAGCAGGACTTCGAATTGACATGTTGAAACTAATTAAATGCATCATTGTTCTTACTGCTCATTTATAACAATGTGTTTTCCTGTTTGTTTGTTTCAATCTCAGTAGTGTTCCAGAGGGTGCTGAGCCTGAAATCATTTCAACCATCAAAAAGACATTTAACTTTGGTCAAAGTGAAGCAGTTCATTTGTTTCAGACGCTGCTGGAATGCATGAAAAAAAAAGAACTTGTAAGTGAATCTTGCCGTAAAACTTTTTTATGCAAGGTGCATGCGTTTGTGGATATAATATTAAATTGTACCTCAGTGTTGTATATGATCAAGAGTCATTCACAAATCTTTTGTGCATTTAGTGGATCTGCCAGTTACAGAAGATAGTCAAATACAGTTTTCTTGTGTACTTTACTTCATGGCCAGGAGAGACTTAATTCTTGTGATTATTTCTGGTAATCAGAGTTTGTTGTTGTTTCCAAGCCTATTTGTTTTCAGATGGCTGGATTCTGGGTTTTTTTCATAACTGTGTATGTATTTTGTATTTGGGTTGCTGTCCTTTTTTTCTTGCTTTGATTTTTGAAAACCTTGGAACTTTTTTTTCTTAACCTTTTAATGATCACTGTACTAACAAAGTTCTACTATCACTGCATGCTTAAAGCAAAAGCACTTTAGAGCGTTATATGTAGCCAGAGTTCAGGTACTGGTGTTTCGTTTGGACATCATATTGTGCTGTTCCGAGGTTTAAAATTGTCATATTTGGCTACACATATTTGGTGGCAGGTTAATCTTGTAATCTAGAACGAACTGGAGGGGTAAACAGAATACCAGGTGGTGTTTATAGACAATAGAGAATTATAATCATAGTGGGAAAAGAAGTTCAAATTGATTGAAAAGTGTAAAGGGTTTCTGCTACACTTCTTGTCATAAAGGATTGTCTCATGTGGCACCCAGTTAGGAAAATAAAACAAGAGTGCACACTAAAGCTAAATTTAAATCAAGCATAGACTTAAATTGCATCAAAGATAAGGTGACTTTTAATGTATCTCAATTCCTGACATAAAAGACTGGAGCTAATCACCTTTACCTGAAAATAACTTTAAAATATGTTTTCCCTATTTTATCCTTTTGGACAGATTACAGTTTTTCATATTGGATCAGATGAACATCAGGACATTGATGTTGCAATACTTACAGCATTGTTAAAAGGTGAGACAATTTTAAGAGCATTTGGAATCACCAGCTATTGTTGTTTAGCATTTATATGCTGGATTATTTATGAAATACTATAATCTGTAGGGATCTTTAGTTTTTAAGCGAATAATTATCTAATATATGTTCTCATTGTATAATGCCATAATGTGTCGTAAATGATGAAATATACTATATAACTTTGTGGTGGATTGCTTGATTTGGCTTTATTAGGAAGCAAGATTGTTTATTAACTTAATTTCTTTTTTGTTGTTGTTTTTGCTTCTTAAGGCACGAATGCATCTGCATTTGACCAGCTTGTTCTTACACTTGCGTGGGATAGAGTTGACATAGCCAAAAATCATGTTTTTGTTTATGGGCAACAATGGCTGGTATGTAATGGTCTGGATTAAGCAGAATTACCTTTTTTAAGAGAAACTCAACTTACTGTAAAGAATGAGTCTTTTGACTTTTGTAGAGAGAGACTGTAGAATATTGACACATTTATTTTGAGGACAGTAATTTATGCATACTGTGTAGTCTTACAGCGGTCTTGTTATTGGTGTAGCTGAGAATGGTCCAAAAATTTTAGAAACGTGCTCAGTGTTCTGAAGAAGTAGGGGAGAAAAGACATTGCAAAAAGTGGAAGCTGAATTCATGTTAGTCACATCTCTTTCTTCCTTACAGTTGCATGGTCATAGAAGTTCCTGAGGAACACCTAGTAAAATGCACTGTTGGCAGTACTGCCGTGTCTTTCGAGGGAGAGGACAAAATGTCTGTTTCTTGTAGTCTGTTTAGTTTGAAAACTACGTTGTGGATCTTGCCTTTTCCCCATATGACTGTAAAACTAAAAAACACAGTCTTATGTGAGTGTGCTGTCAAAAGTACATACGACAAGGCCAGCTGATAGCAATTATGGTTCTGAGCATTTGTCTTTGATGGAAATTGTGCTTTAAGTGTTTTGTGTCTTTGTGTTTTATCCAATATCAATCTGAGAGAATAGCTTAACTACTTTGAACCAAACGTCTACTTAGTCCCATGTACTGTGTCAGTAAGACACTTCTATGGAAGAGACCTTGCTGATCAAGTCTTCAGAATATTTTCTCATCCTGTAATTGTGTGAAGTTCAGGGAATTTTCTGAACCAAGGGTGACATCTTTGTATTTGTAGACATATAAGGTTTCCCCAGCCCTGTAAGTGAATGTGGTTGATAAGTAATCCAAGTACACTTACTTTTGTGATGCCCTGTTTTACTGGTTCTCTCCAGGCTCTTCCTTATTACCTATTTATTTGTTGTAGGTTGGCTCTCTGGAACAGGCTATGTTAGATGCCCTTGTGATGGATAGAGTTGCATTTGTGAAACTTCTGATTGAAAATGGAGTAAGCATGCACAAATTTCTTACAATTCCCAGGCTGGAAGAACTTTATAACACAGTAAGTGAATGACTGCTTTTTAAGTTACTTTTAGAACCTCTTTTTAGTTGCTGATTGTGTTATATACTGGGTCCTGTGCACCAGTCTGAAAGCCATGGGGTGTTGATGGGGAAGGCTTCCTCCCATGAGGTTGGAGTTGGGGAGTGCGTGCTGTCTGGCTGCTTTGTAGTGCCATAGCTGCTTTCTGGCTCTCCAGAAGTGATACCAGGAATAGTTTGTCAGCTTCTGATGCCGGGGGTAGATACTAAAGGGAAAATTGCAGCCTTGCTGTGGAACATATGAAATGTGTAAACCACAGCGGGAAGAGAACAAGAGAAAGTCACATGTGTGAAACTTGTGCGCAAAATGTGAGGTCTATAGGCACTATTGTTAGGGCTTCATAAAATGAATTCTGCCTATAGCACTTAAAATTATCATAATAGTTGTAAAAATAGTTCATTTTGTGAACCTGCATAGTTATAAATATTACTTAGAAAATTTTTATTGCCGTCGGTATCGATTTGAGAATTTTAAGGTAGCTTTGTATAACACTTAAGTATCTAACAGGACAAAAAAAAAAAAAAAAAACACCAAACCAAAACAACCTTCCACCGAAATGTGGCTAATGTGAGTAGTACACAAATATGACTTAGGCTTACATTAACGTTCTCATTATCTGCTTTTGACAAAAAAAAGAAAGAAAAAAAGGAATTATTTAGCTAATAAAGCTCTGTAAAGGAGCCCATGTGATGTGGTTTGGTTTTTTTTTTTAATTAACCTTTTATGGTGTTGCTTTTACACACTTGATGTGCTTTTGATTGAGTTCTGTATGGGAACTAGGGTAGCTGTGTGTCTAAAAGTGTAACAGTTCATGGACTCATAGGAAATTGGAGAAGAAAGAAAAATCCACTTTGGTAAAAAGAGGGAATGTTCAGACTAAAAATTTTAAAAGTATGGGAGCTTTTACTATGGATCCTGCAATACTGTAAACATGAATGTCAGTCTCTGTGTGTTCCTGTAAATTAAAATATTTATTTGTTAAAGCTTGTCTCTGTAATACTATATTTTAGTGTATAAAACCCCCGTAACGCTGCTGTTTGCATTCTGGTGGGTTCCCCTCCCCCACCCTTTTTGGACAAACTATGGGTGTATTAGTTATGTCCCAAATTAAAACAGAAGTCAAATGCAACAAAAAAGGAAATAGTCTATAGCTAATAGGGTAGTTTGAAATATTTGCATTTATTTGATGGCTACTGTTTGTTTAAAAACTATGGGTTTTTTTTTGAGCCAACATGCAAAAATATTTGGCTTCTACTGTAATCTTCTCTTGTTGTCATTGCACTCTAATTTCTCATTCCAAATCCCTCCCCCCCTTTTTTTTTTAAATAAAGAAACAGGGCCCAACTAACCCAACACTCTTTCATCTTGTTCGGGATGTCAAACAGGTATGTTGTAAATGTAAATATCTGTCAAATTAGCAATGTTAGGTTTTTGATGATTTCTTGTGTTTGACTGGCAATTTAATCTTAGGTTTATTAGTTAGGTTTTATTGTAAATAATAAGCTACCTCTGCAGATGTTCTGTTGTTTCCAGTACTTGCTGTTGTATGTCTAGTGCCCTGCTGCCAGAAAGATGTTAAATCTCATCAGTGTTGTCTCTTTCATCTTACTTGTGATTGCTTTACTTCTTTGAGGGATTGAAAGCTGATACTCCCACCTAGGAGTAATTTTGGCTGTTAACAGACAAAAAACCCAGTGTTCCCCCCGCCCCCAACAGAATGAACATCTACCCTGCTAGGGGATGTCATACAAAAAAGAAGCTATAACCTTGTCTTTTTTGAAACAGATAAATATTGAGCCACGTAGATGGTTTGGTTTGGTGGTTTGCTTTTTTAATCATGAAAGGTTTAATTAGTTTTTTTTTAAATCTGTAGTGTAATATGTAGAACACTCTAAAGAACTTTAAGATTGTAATTTGAAAAACTAAGAATACTTTTCGTATTCCTAGGGAAATCTTCCTCCGGGATATAAAATCAACCTGATTGATGTGGGTCTGGTTATCGAGTATCTGATGGGAGGAACCTACAGATGTACCTACACTAGAAAACGCTTTAGAGCTGTATACAATAGTCTCAGCGGGAACAATCGGGTATGTGGCAGTTGGATAACAGGACTTGCTGATTTTTGTATGTTCTCAATTAAAAAACCCTACATATTTTGGAGAAAAATTAGATCCATATTGTTTTGTTCTTCTTGTCAATGGACTGGTTCTTTTGAAGGCAATAGTAAGGCCTATGAGGGCAGCTGGTAGCTGCTTTGAGATTGAGGACAAACAAAAGGTTTTGTTCTCCTGCTCCTTATTCTAGCACATCTAAATTCCTTCTTTGTTATTCCCTCTTTTCCTACTCATAGGGGAAGAATGGACAGGGCTTGGCATGCAGATAGCTTGTAAAACAAGCGTAATTGCCTACTTTGTGACTTCTTTAAAAAAAAAAAAGAAAAAAGCACAAGAAAACTTGTTAAATATCCAGTGAAAATTCTGGTTGTTTGTGTAACAACAGCAACAGTTCATCACTGTTTCACTAGCAAAGTAACTGTTTAATTGCTCAACTAAGCATCTAGCTATAAACAGATGATTTTATAATGCCTAGCAGGTAAGAGCAAAGAAACCAAACCAAACCCCTTCCTCTTATTCTTCTTACAGCGATCTGGGCGAAATCCTTCAAATACTACTCCTCAGATGTGTAAAAGCCATGAGTCTTTTGGTAACAGGGCAGACAAGAAAGAAAAAATGCGCCACAATCACTTCATCAAAACAGCGCAGCCATATAAACCAAAGGTACAGATGTGTGCAGGGAACACGGTGGGGTTTATTTTAAGTAGGTAAGAGTAGAGTACGTCGTTGAAATCCAAGTGCCACTGAAGTGTGAGTAGCAACAGTTTTACTGACTTTGCTGAAGCTGGAATTTCAACCTTGCTTTTGTACTTGATTATAAACTGTCTAGCATGCCTACAGGATTCTGTACAAGTGTTTATCTTTCTGTATAGTAGTCTTCTGGATAAGCTTTGATATGTTAGGGAGCAAAAGGCTTATCTTTGGCAGAGTCCTAGCAAAAGGGGGGACTCGAATGGCTTTGTAGACAGAGCAAGATTTGGCCATGTGTCACCACTATAAGCTGTCGCCATGATTTTCCTCATTTGTATGTAGGTATATTAGTTACTGTTTTTCTTTTGATCTTCAAATCAAAGTAATTCAGTCTCCCAGCTATTAAAATGAATTGGACTTAACTGTAAGTTTTTGAACAAAAGTTCCACTGCTTTTCAAGTCTTCAGAAATTCTTTTTTCTTTTTTATAATTATATATAATTTGATATTGCATCACTCAGCATTTTATTTCAAGTTATATAATTGTTACCTGATCAGAAAGTAACTCCCAAAACACACAAAGTGTGTTTAGAGAGGAGACATTGCTTTATTCTGCGCAGGGTGCAAGGTGGAAGATTTCCACAAATCCAGCACACCTACTGAGGTTTTCAGTCCATGTTTGCACACTACAGTTAAAACACCACGCCCATCTAATACGTATGTTTCACCTAACTGTTGCATATTCATTATGTTGAGCAAGCATGACAGATGTGTTCTCTTGAGCAATCTTCTCAGAGTCTTCTACGCCAGCCTGAGGGTCTCCTCCGGTGGTCTTTGGTGGTCGTTTGGGGAAGGATACCCCTACTCCTTTTGTCCTTTTGTGGTCTTGCATCATCAGAGATCACCCGGGGTCCTTGTTTCTCTTGCCAACCCCTCCTTTCTCAATGCCGAAGGAGGATGTATGTCCTTAATTAGCAAGTGTGTGACTCTGAAATGTCTGTTATCTGATGCCTTGACTCTTATCCAAACACTCCTTAAACATCCTCTGTTGTAAGCAGAATCTTAAATTAGATAAGCTTTACCCTGATACACATAATCTAAACAGTCCTTGAATAGCAAGCATACCACACTTGTCCTGTTTTAGTTTTTTTTTTCTTTAAGCTATCACCACCTTCTGTTTTGTTAATCAGTCTTTTGAAGGCTTGAGGCAATAGAATGACCACGTTTAGAGATTTAAAAATGTAACTTTCTGGTTTTATTTTAAAGATTGACACTGGTACAGAAGAGGGAAAAAAGAAAAGAACCAAAGATGAAATAGTAGACATAGATGATCCTGAAACGAGACGTTTTGCTTATCCTCTCAACGAGCTGTTACTTTGGGCGGTGTTAATGAAGAGGCAGAAGATGGCCCTCTTCTTCTGGCAGCATGGAGAAGAGTCCATGGCGAAAGCCTTAGTTGCTTGCAAAGTGTATCGTTCAATGGCATATGAAGCAAAACAAAGTGACCTTGTTGATGATACTTCAGAAGAACTGAAACAGTATTCCAAGTAAATTACATTTATATTGTTAAAGTTCTTTTCTTGAAATTTACAGTAAAAGCAGTGGGCTATATATGAACACAACTCAAACTGTTCTATTAGCACACTTGAAGACAATTCCTTTTTGCAAAAAAAGATTAAGTGGCGCTCTAATAGATGTATTATATTAGATACTGCTCTCTTGAGAGCTGTTAATGAGTTATGTTTTATAGTTAAATTAAAATGACACTGAATGTGCCATTTACTTACTTCCATGTAATTTCCTTGCACGTTTTAACAGCTGTTTGTATCCTGCATAAGTTTCTAATAGAAGTCACCAATTCACGTGACAGTTACAAAAGATACAGTTATAAATTACTGTACAGTATATCTGTATAGAAGGGACAGGCAGTAGTCCCTTCAAGTTGTGATACTGGGAATTTGATTGTACAAGAAAACTGGACCTAAACTCAAGGTCATTTCTATAGATACTAAATTTTGTTTTGTTGGTTTTTATTCATTCTAGTGAGTTTGGTCAACTGGCAGTTGAACTGTTAGAACAGTCCTTCCGACAAGATGAAACTATGGCAATGAAATTACTAACTTATGAGCTTAAAAACTGGAGCAACTCGACTTGTCTGAAGCTAGCAGTGTCATCAAGGCTTCGTCCATTCGTAGCACATACTTGTACGCAGATGTTGTTATCAGATATGTGGATGGGAAGGCTGAACATGAGGAAGAATTCATGGTACAAAGTAAGCATTGTCACAGTTTATTGGTGTAAAAAGGATCAATGGAATTTATATTTAAATGGAAGGAAAGCATGTGTTTAAATGCTATTAGTATAAAGCTTTCACAACTATAGCTTATGTTAATCAATCCTGTAAAACAGTCTCCTATAACATAATCAAACTGGAAATATTTATTGTAAACTCTTCTTTTGACACTCTATTATCTTTTCAAATAAGGTACAGAAATATAGAAGGCAAAAACCAGGCAAGTAGCCTTTAATCAGAGGCTTAAAGAGATCATGTGAATACTAATCCACTACTAAAAACATAGTGGTAAAAAATCTTAACAGACAGAAAACCCACTGTAAGAATATAGTTTCATGCATTTTGGCTTTTTACAGGCAGCACATAAGACTTGATGTAGAAAAGCTTTGTGTATATTCTATTTTGGAGGAAGAAACTGAACAAAAGCAGGGCACAGAGTGAAACAAGGGTAGGCAAATCTGGGACAGGTTTTCCAGTGGTGCCCTTTGTGATATAGATCCATTGAAACAAAATGGGAGTTGGATATTTCTTTGAGATGGTGTACCAAAACCTAATTGTTGCTATAGAAATATAATGAAATAAAACTTTCCTACAAAATATCTACAAGCATCATTTAACCTGTCACCTACTAAAATCCTCTTTCATAACTGATTAACCATTTTCTTGCTTGCTTTGTAATAGGCTAATGATAATAAATAGCTTTTACTTATTCTCTTCATCCATACCTTAGCTCATTCTTCTAACAGAAGTTGAACACACACCCCCCCAAGCCCACAACCTCCACTTTTATATGCTTTTTAAATACACCTTGACAGTAGACAGTTTCAGAGTTTCTGGGAGTGGATTAAAGAACAGAGTGTAAACAGAACATCTCAGGATCCTCAGGCTTGGAGTACATTCTTTCTAATGGCTTTTAGTTTTGGAATTCATGAATTCTTCTCCTTTCCTGTATCTTCAAGACAAGGAACACTCTGTATGTGTGATTTTAGCCTGTTAAGTGTGTATATAAGTTATAACAACTAATTATTTTATACATTTTTTCCTCAATAACAAGCAAGTGAAATCTGGATAATGTATTTTCAGAGGATATTCTGTGTGTTGGTGTATTCTGATACTTTAATGTACCTGTGAACTATTTGTACTTAGTCTTCATCTTTTGCAGGTGATACTGAGTATCTTACTCCCTCCTGCTATACTGCTGTTGGAATATAAAACCAAGGCTGAGATGTCACATATTCCTCAGTCTCAAGATGCACATCAAATGGCAATGGATGACAGTGAAAACAACTTCCAGAATGCAGCAGATGAAATACCTATGGTAATGTGGGGCAGCGGGAGATACTAAAAATAATATTTCTAACTTAAAATAAATAATTATGTTTTTAAATCAAAGCAGGAGTTAAAGTGGGTGTCCAAAAGCATGTGTTCTGTATTTGAAGTTAACAGTCCTTTCATTTTAGGAGGTGTTTAAAGAAGTAAGGATCTTGGACAGTACTTTAGAAAAGCATGATATGGAGACTCCAGCAAAACCTAAAAGACTTCCAATTACACAGAAATTTTATGCATTTTATCATGCACCAATTGTGAAGTTTTGGTTTAATACGGTGAGTTTTCTTCTGTGTGTTTTATTTGGAAAT
This sequence comes from Elanus axillaris, assembly GCA_026212715.1. Classification (NCBI taxonomy): domain Eukaryota; kingdom Metazoa; phylum Chordata; class Aves; order Accipitriformes; family Accipitridae; genus Elanus; species Elanus axillaris. Next base: position 12,725,827 of record JANZLQ010000002.1, read on the forward strand.
TTAATGTGGATTTTCAGGTTCTTTTACCAACATGTAGCTCTGGGACCTGAATCAAAGTCTAAGCACTTTTTTAAAAACAAACAAAACCCCCCATACCTTGCTAAGGTGGAAATGAGCAATACTTGATTTTGAAAAACTGCATATGCACATGCAATACTATGTGCTTTGGGTTTTTCTTAAGTTCATGATGTTGGCTTTGAGAAATACTTTTTTTTTTTAAGCTGAAGGTAATTAGCATGAACATTTTTATTCTGGCCCAAGTAATTAATTTCATCAGTTGCTACCAGGAATTCTCTAATCATTTATTAGGCTATCATTTTTATGCATGGCTTTGTTTAAATTACTGTAATAGAAACTCTAAAAATTTGTATTAGAGGAAAAATAGTGGTAATAAGAACAAAGCTTTTTGCTAACAATAAATAGCTTATTACAGCTGTTTTTGCTCCTCTAAGAAGAAAATGTATCCCCTCATACATAATAACTTGTGTGCTTAAAGGGGTTAGTACTGTAATCCTACTTGAAGCTTTTATTGTATACCACATCAAAAGATTCCATGTACATCTATAAAGAACCCTTCAGTAATTATATGTATAATTTTCACTGCTTTTTTTAGTTGGCATACTTAGGATTCCTCATGCTCTACACATTTGTGGTTCTTGTAAAAATGGAAGAATTGCCATCTGTTCAAGAGTGGATTGTTATTGCTTACATTTTCACATCGGCAATCGAGAAAATTCGTGAGGTAACGAACGTATTGTTCGCCTGTAACAGTCTGGGATTTTAGTTTTCTTTTGTCAGTTAAAACAGTATGCTTTAAACTGTGTTTATAAACAAGAGAATGTAAGAAACTTCAAGCATCAGAATACACGATGTAATACCTGTATCTTAAACTCTGGTATAAGTTGCTAGTTTGAACACCAGTGTTTCTTGGCCTACTGCTTGCGCTTAGCTTGGTTTTCTTCTGTTTCCAATGGGGAAGAGATGGAGGTCTATTAAAAGGAGGTGGGTTTTTTCCTCTTAAATTTCAAGGAACTGGTAATGATATCCTGGTCTGGTTTTTTTTGTTTTGTTTTGTTGTTGCGAAAATTCCTGCCCCATGAGGTGATTTTTTTTTTTTTAATATCTGTAACTAATCACCTTCTACAAGTTGTAATGAAATAAGCAACCTTACTTTTCTGAGGGGTGAAATGTGTATTTATTTGTGTCAGTCAAACTCTACCACTATGCTATGACTGAGATGACAAAACAAAAAAAAGCTTTATCGAGACAGGATAGCTATCACAACTACGATGTACCTGGTCAGCAAGAGACTTTTGAGAAGTTCTATGAGAATTTTTAAATGAGAGAGGGAAGGTTAGTTCATTAACCTGGTATCCTAGGCCCGAGTAAAGGGGCAGAAAGAAGAGGTCATTTTTGTAACAAAAGAAAAAAACAACACCAAAAAAGGCCTCAAACCAAATTTCTTCATAAATTGTTCAGCCAGAAGGAAACATACACCCTCCTTGTCCTTGTTGTAAAGCTGACACAGTTAAACACTGGTTTTGATTCCTCAGTGTAAAGCAGTTATCCGTTGGAATAGATATTTTATTATTGTAAGTATGAAAACATTAGCGATTCATATATTTCAGTGTTGGTTCACGTGCAATAAATATGAGCAGACCTGACTTTTATTTTTATTGCAGATTTTTATGTCAGAGGCTGGGAAGATTAATCAGAAGATTAAAGTGTGGTTCAGTGATTACTTCAATATCAGTGACACAGTTGCCATTGTCACTTTCTTCATCGGGTTTGCATTAAGATTTGGAGCAAAGGGGAATTTTGGTGAAAACACTTACAGAGAAAATTATGTCTTTGTTGCTGGAAGAATAACATACTGTCTCAATATAATTTTTTGGTATGTGCGATTACTGGATTTTCTAGCTGTAAATCAACAGGCTGGCCCTTATGTTATGATGATTGGGAAAATGGTAAGTACTGCTTTTGTTACTGTTTTTTTTCGCCACTGAAATACATTTTTCTTGCTGCATCCATTTACAACTTTTCTTGAAGTTTTATTTAGAAAAAGATTGCTTATCCTGGTGTAATACGTCAGCAACTCGGTGTGCAGAATTAGTTAGCTGAAATATAACTTAATGTGTTTCGAAACAAGGACTGATTAGGCGGCTTCCTTTTTTATTATGGAGCTTTCTCTGTAAAAAGCTGGCAAATCTTCCTTCTCTGGTCTGTTTATTCTTAGACATCAGAGACTTGAATGAATATGATGATGCTTTTTTCTTGATTCATCTAGCACTGCTTCCCTTTTGGGTATGAGATTTATTTATAGTCTTGGTTTTCTTGCCTTTGTGCTCTCCAGTTAGTGCAAAACTTTAACTTTTGTGTCCTAAAGCACCTTCATATTTTGTGCTGTGGAAGACTCGGGAATAGATTGTGGCTCCGTTCTTGTCTTCTCTTACACAAAAAATATTCAAGTTGTTTAAATTTAAAAATAAATTACTTTGCTTTACTGTCAGTGAGCTATTCTGAATGTTAAAAAAGATGTCAAGGCTTGAGAACTGTATATATGAGGGTGGAAGGGGTGTTTGGTTTTCTTCCCCCTTTAAAATGGTTCCTACAAAGTTGAACCCTGTCATTCCTTAAAAATGAGGGCATCAAGTTGTTTGTTTCTCACTTTGATTTCTTGCAAGAGGCTTAGGTTCTGTGTTTCAGCCCTTGGAAAACTACCTCTGTGTTTTGTGCACCTATTGAGTGCATTTAGGAAGGAATGTTTCTCTTTATTAGCTGCTACTCATCCACATAATAAATATCTGAGTTACAAAGGAAATACTCCTAGTTGCATTTGGCCGAGGATACTAAATACACTGTAAGAAAGGACAGGAAAAAAACAAATTTTCTTACAGGGTTTGTATTTCAGTCAGGAAATCTTGTTAAATAACAAGTGTCCTAGACTCCTTATATAATACATAGGATTCATTGAGCTTACACTGTCACTGTAAAAGTGTTTAAAGTTGTGAAATCATAATTACGACCTTGTGGGTTAACTGACTTTTCTGTGTTAATAGGTGGCCAACATGTTTTACATTGTGGTGATTATGGCACTTGTACTGCTTAGTTTTGGTGTTCCCAGGAAGGCAATATTGTATCCTGATGAGGCACCGTCTTGGACTCTTGCTAGAGATATCGTGTTCCATCCATACTGGATGATTTTTGGTGAAGTGTATGCCTATGAAATTGATGGTAAGGCACTGCGATTTTGAAGCAAGGAAGGAGAAAACTTACTCTGATAAGATTTTCTCGAGGTCTTAAGAAATTCTAATTTTATGAAATGATATGCCCGGTATTGTTGACATTGATTCCATTCATTGGGTTATCTCCTCTTCATGGGTTGCAGCTGTACAACTTCTTAACTTGGCTTTTTCATTATCCTTTATAAAGCTTGAATGGCTTAGAATGAAAACTCTACTTAATCACAATTTTAAAAAATTTTAAAATTCAATTTAATTTTTTAATCACAAAGATTTTGGAATATTCCCCCACAGCTATATCATGCGAAAATTTTGGCTGTGATGGTGTATTACGCTTTTTAAAAATCTGGTAATATGATCATACCGTAGTATTAATCAGAAACTTTGTCTGCTGTATTTTTCTACCATATTCCCTTGGAGACATTTTGAATTGCAGAACCAGTGCATGATAGTTGGTTGTTGCAATCTTTATAAGTGATCTTTTTTTCCCTCTGTCTATACCTGCTGGAAGTTCTAAAAGTTGTATGTATTTTCTCTGTATCTTTTTTTCCCAACACAGTATGTGCAAATAATTCTGATGAAAAAGTTGCTCATCTCTGTGGCCCAGGAACATGGTTGACCCCGTTTCTTCAAGCTGTCTACCTCTTTGTACAGTACATAATTATGGTTAATCTCCTTATTGCATTTTTCAAGTAAGTATATGGATAATTGTTAATTTTTGCTAATCCCTTGATAAGTTTCTATTTCACTGCAATAAGATGACAAGATAAAAAGAGCTGATGTCGGTTCAAAGCAATCCCATTTGCTGGAAGCATTTTCAGATTCTAAGGCTCGTCTTCACCCCCTCTTCACTGCAAGCCCATGATTAAGTAGGGAAGTGTGTGATGTGACTGGTATGTGTCACATCTATGAGGCCAGGGGAATCAGAAGTTTAAAAGAATTTGAAAGCTTTTTGTAACGTTTCTTTGCCAGAAGACAGTTGTTTCCTCATCTGTATGTTGACTGTTCCTAAATTCATTTAACGTTCTCTAGTTGGTTGAGTTGAATTGTAGCAGAGTAAATTTTTTTTTACAGTTCTCTGCAGGTGTTTGATTTATGGGAATAAGCAGCTCATTATCACTGAAGAAAGGCAGACTGCAGAATCAACATGGTGTGATATGGAAATCTGGGTTTAGTTAGAAATATTTTTTTTTGTTTGGCAAACTTGAAATTGATTGCAACATAATTATTTCTGAGGAAAGGTACTGAGACATTACCCGATGAGAGAATTTTTTAACCCTCTCCTTGCTTTGGATCATGGTGTTTTCTTGAATGTGTTTCCAATTTCCACTAAAATAATTTGCAGTAAAAACCAAGCATGTGCTTTTGTCTCTTTCTTACTTAACTAGCTTCAGAATTCAAAATTGTTATCGAAGTGTTAAAACACAACAAAAAAACCCAAACACCTAAACACCATCCCCCTCCCCTCCACCCTCCCGCCACCCCAAAGACCAGCTTGATGTGTTAATACTTTTCTGTTCCCTTTCAGCAATGTGTATTTACAAGTCAAGGCAATTTCAAACATTGTGTGGAAGTATCAACGCTATCATTTCATTATGGCCTACCATGAAAAACCTGTTCTGCCTCCACCACTTATTATTCTTAGCCACATGGCTTCCCTGTTCTGTTGTATATGTAAAAGAAGAAAGACAGACAAGACTTCAGATGGGCCAAGTATGAACAGTTATTATAAAAAAAATTGCAGTAAATTTTTTGATATGATTAAAGTAAACTGTCAGAAAAGTGCTATGTTCTTGGTTATAATGTATATTCTCAAGAAAGCTGAAGTAGCCTCTAATTTTCCATGTTTTAAATATTGATTAAGACTGTAATTCTGTTCAGAGTCCCAGTGTTTTTATGAGGGGTATAATGCATAGCCCATAGAAATCTCCAGTCAAACTAACTTATGGCAAAACCAACCAAACAAAACCCCCCGAGATTAAGATTTCCTGTTAGTGTTAATAGGAGAAGAATTTTTTTTTTTTCTGGAAAACTTATGTTCTTATTGGAAACCCTTTGAAAATTTAAGAAGGTGGAAAAAAAAGTTCCACAGATGATAAAATTCAGCTAAGGAATCTACCTTCCGTCTCAGAGAAAAAGAGATCGGAGGGTAGGAGCGTAAGGAATGATACTATTGTACGCATAGCTCCTCTCAGAATTACCATTTTGATTTTTAATTTAGCGGAAGTCTTTGACCTTGAACTTTTTTCTAGCAAGGAGAAAGGAAGGGTCTTAGGTGGCACTGTGGGTTTTTGTTGGTTTTGTTTTTTATTTTTGACATGCTTTGTGAAGTTGTAGCTATTGGTGTCCAGCACCTGTACTACTTCACTAAATATGCATCTTCTTAACTGTTTAATCTCTCTTTAGAACTCTTTCTGACAGAAGAAGATCAAAAAAAACTTCATGATTTTGAAGAGCTGTGTGTTGAGATGTATTTCAATGAAAAGGATGATAAATTTCATTCTGGAAGTGAGGAGAGGATTCGAGTCACATTTGAACGGTAGAATATTTAAAATTTCTGAATACAGAAACCTAGAACTTTTGCAGGTTTTTTAAATGTGCTGTAAGGGGGGGTAAAATGCAGCTCAAGAACATAAGTATTTATGCAAACTTTAGATGATGTCTTTCCAATGCTGTGCAGAAACTAATAATGTGATTGATGCTTTCTGATGTGTAGCAGCACTCAGTAAGATGAGGCAATCATATTACTTAGTTTCTCATGACGTTTTAGTAATAAACTGGTAAGTTTGAAAAAGTGCTCTAGGCCCTCTATTGATAGGTATGTTATTTTTGTGATTCCGAAGTATGTACAAATGTTGTATTACAAAACAGTCCAATACTATAGTGTATATCATCTTGAAATTTCAGAGGTTTTTTCCTTATTAAATGGGCAGAAAGGGTTGCAAAGGTGTTTCTTTTGCATATTGAGAAAAATACCTTTCATAGCTACTTCATAATTTGATCTTTCTTAGGGTGGAACAAATGTGCATTCAGATAAAGGAAGTTGGTGATCGTGTCAACTACATAAAACGCTCATTACAGTCTTTAGATTCACAGATTGGCCACCTACAGGATCTCTCCGCTCTAACTGTGGATACTCTGAAAACACTGACCGCACAGAAAGCTTCAGAAGCTAGCAAGGTTCATAATGAAATCACGCGGGAATTGAGCATTTCAAAACATTTGGCACAAAACCTCATTGAGGATGGCTCTCTAAGATCTTCTGTGTGGAAAAAGCACAGCATTGGAAATGTCTTTGGTTCTTTTCCGCAAGGAGGCCTTGAAAGTAATAATGCTTTACTCTGTAACATTTCTATACGTGATGAAAAAGAAGCCCAACATAAGACAATTGGTCAGGAGTTAGCTCCAGTTCCCCGCCAAGAAGAAATAAACTTTCAAGAGGCAGGTTCCTCAGGCAGTGCCTTACTTTCAAATGCTGTTTCCCCTCCAGAGCTTCGCCAACGAATACAGGCTGCAGAGATCTCAAAATCCATTAGTAAAAGTAAAAAATTAGGCAATTCATCCAACAGCATGCCACATGTAACATCCCCAACAGCTAAATTTTTTGTTAGCACTCCATCTCGGCCCAGTTGCAAAAGTCAGCTGGATTCTTCAGGAAAGCATGAAGAGACTTTTTTCTCTAAGACTACAGAAGGAGATAATAATGTAGAATTTGGTGCATTTGTGGGTAAGTATAACAAAGTAGATTCTGAATGTCCTGAAGTCATTATTAGCTGCTCTTATCCTCTTGCTTCTGGCTCTGCTTGCCTTGCTTTCGCCCAACCTTGTGTTGAAAATGGAGGATACATTAATTGTGGTTTTATTCATGATGAGAGTGACACTAATGATAACTACAGCTGCAGAGTTGACAAATATGATCACCAGTCCTCTGTCAACTTACCGAAGAACAACCGCCAAACGAAGTTCTCTTTTTCAACTGGCGACTTGATGTCAACAGTCAACTGTGGCGGCTCACATGGAAAATTGAATATTAAAGATGAACTTTCCAAAAGTCAGCATGTCTATGCAATGGAACTACAAAACCAAGATTTATGTTCTAACATCCTTATGGGACTACTTCATAAACTGTGGACCAAATCTAAGCCACAAGGTTTGACTTATCAAGAATTGTATAGTATTTTGGGTGTATTCCGGTTGCAGGTGACTTTATTCTACCATTTTGCTCTGCTTTTTTTTTTTTTTTTTTGCTTTTAACATCTCTAATTTCCCAGTATTGCTTGAATTTTTTTTACTTAAATTATCATTTCTTTATAATTCTGTCACATAGACAATATTTTTCTGAAAAACATTACCCAGTTGTTGAGTATAGCAGTTTTGTGCAATTAGCAGCTCTACAATTTGGAATGGGCACTATAGACAAACATTTTGTGACTCATCATAAAGATCCTACCTTCTCATTGCATAAATCAAAAATATTGTCTATTTCTTGACGTAATTACAGAAGACTTCTTAGGCTGATGGAATCCTGGACAAATATCTGCGGTATCTGTGTCAGGCTGAGGGATCCTCCTATAGTGTGTTTCTAAACGCTGTTACAGCTGGGATCTTCCACTGTTGCCTAGGCTAATGTATCTTTTGGCAGTCCTTTTGGAAGCTTCCAAAGTCCTTTTTTTAAATACAGCATTATGCCTCCCCTCAAGTTTTGCTTAACAGTAAAAAGGTGCACATTTCTGGTTAGTTACCTACATATTTGTCCGGTAAAACAGTGGCAGATTCATTGCAAAATACAGGTGTGGGTTTACTAACTGATTCCTGTAAAGTGGGTAATGCTTTAAGTACGTTTAGTGTGTAGCAGAAGATCGCAATCTGGAATTGTCAGGTTGCCTGCAGAGGTGTTGTCTTGCCCCAGTCGTTCAGGGATGTCTCGGTGTTTTCTTCCAAAGGTTTGTTAAGGATGTAAAAATTTAGACAAGAGTTCATTCTACAGGTGTGAAGCTTGGAGTTCTAAGAAGTTACCCACATACACTAGGAATTTTAGATTCATGTATGTGTAGGAAGAGTATCTACACGTCTGTGCACTTAAGTAGCTATTTGTTAATAATTTCCTCATGGTTTAAAAAAAAACAAACAACTTTTTAAATTCAGAATGGAAGACTAAACAGAAATAACAGACAGTGATTGCATAACTCTTACCTAATCTTTAAATGTACTTCACTAATAACTTTGAATACTAACTATACTTATTTTACTGGAGCCAAATTTTTAGTGTATGGTCCTCTCACATCTCTAGCATTTAGAACATACTCTTCATTCTTACTGTTCGTGTTTTATAGAACATGTGATACAGTGCAGTTTTCCATTGTGAAACCAAGTAGATTTGCATTCATTATAAAGCCACTTGCTTGGTAAAATTCTGAAAAGTATTTCTTGCAACCAAGAGGATGAAGGGTATGTTGTAAAAGCTACCTCAAGAAAACTGTCTGCTTTTCCTTCATTTGTCATACGTACATAAAAATACTGTGATTCAGACTGCCCTGTTCCTTTCATGTAAGGAGCATATGCCCGAGTAAAATTTTGAAATGTTAGTTTTACTTTTTGAATTGTGGTAATTCATGTCTTAATGCAGGAAAAGCAATAGTTTTGTATTAATATTTTGTTACACTGATTTTTACTTTAGTGTGTTTGGAAAGTCTTGTCTAGTGCAAACAGGCACGCAGAACTTAGATGGTTTGTAACCCTTTCCTGTGGTGATGCAAACTATTGGCATGGTCAGAACGTTGGAGGTTGCCTTTGATTTTGAATACTCTTTTTGAATTCACTGTGTCAAAGGTCACAGGGACAGCATGGAGTTACAGCGGTTTAAAGAGGCAGCAAGCAAAATTAAAGAAAGAAGTGCTGATATTGAGGTAAGCGTGAAGACTTCCTGTCAAACATGTTAATGGGGATAATTTTTAATTTTTTTAACTGCAACTTCACAATATGTTTTGAAAAAGTCTAAGAGCAAATATAATCAAAGAATTTGCAAAATGCAGCCTGGGCAGAATGTGTATCTGTCTTATGATTAAAAAAAAAATATCTGGTGAAAACTCATGCAACCTAAACTACACATCAAATACTGTTGCTTCATAATACGATACTAATGAAATACTAAACAAGATCTGAGGTTATGAAAGCTGAGATAACTTCAATGGTGCATTAAGATAAAATTATGTATCCTGTAATTAGTGTTTGATGAAATGTTTGACACTCAAATGTCAAGATCAGCATTTAGGAAGATTTCAGTGATTCACATGATATTTTATAGAGCAAGATAATAGTGTATATTATTTTGAAACATGACAGAAGTTGTTCATTATGCTTCTAAGAAAAGGCCTAAACTAAAATCATGTGTAATTTCAATTTTCTTAAAGAATATTAAAAATTACTAAATGGAAAGTGATTAATCGTAACAAACCTGTCCTCCAAGCGCTATAGTACATAAAAAAAGCTAGTTTTGTCACTGTAGCTGTTAAGTTACTAAATACAAGTTGTCATTTGTAGTAACCCCTCATTCAGGGGAGAATCTGACTTGAGAATTGCATTATGATCATTTGCAGTATCAGTTTTCTGCTGAGTTGCTCCTTCTGGACCTTCTGATAAGTATAATGTGTGACCAGAAAGCTTTTTTTTGTGCGTGTATTTTTGGCATGGGTTTTTTGGTACTAATATTTACAATTTGCTTTGGGTTTTGTTTTTTTTAATAGGAGCAACAGGAAGACTTCAAAAAAGCTATATTGGAGGGTATAGAGATAACCAGACTTCAAGTAAGTAAAGAAGGTTTCTACTTACTAGAGACATTATTTTCACCAGATACCGAATGTATTCTTTACAGTGAAGATAGGAACTCTTGGTTTCGTATATCATTATTTGTAAGTAAACCCTGGTCATGATTTAAAAAAAGGTGTACAATTGAATCTTTGCACAAATACAGCTGCCTGTCTCCTTGATGTAGGTCTAAATAGCTCCAATGTTTGGTACTATTGGGATGCAAAGTCCAGTACCATTTCCAGACAGTACTGCCGTTCTTAGATGGTTAGTAATAGAGTTGTCCCATCTTAACTGGTGGGACTGCTTTGATTCTTACCTTTCAGGTAGGCACTACAGTCACGGATTGTAAGATGCTGAAGATGTATGCTGAACACTGAAATGCATATAGACCTCAAAATGGGTCTTCAGAAGATACTTTCAGCAGCTGCATTCTCTGTGTTGCATTCCAGTGAAGTATCTGTGTTTAGGGGTGTAAAGAAATAGTCTTGTTTATAGATACACACACATTTTGGACACACATACATACACATAGGCATGTGTGTATGTGTTTAGGTGTGGGGGGGTGTATTCCTTAAGAGGGAAGGTTTGTCCTGGTTTCAGCTGGGATAGTCTTAAGTGTCTTCCTAGTAGCTGGTAAGGTGCTGTGTTTTGGGTTTAGTATGAGGAGAATGCTGATAACACTCTGATGTTTTCAGTTGTTGCTAAGTCATGTTTAGTCTAAAGTCAAGGACTTTTCAGTTTCTGATGCCCAGCCAGCGAGAAGGCTGGAGGGGCATAAGGAGTTGGCACAGGACACAGCCAGAGCAGCTGACCCAAACCGGCCAACGAGGTATTCCATATCATGGGACGTCATGTCCATTAAATAAACTGGGGAGAGTGAGTGAGCGGCTGCGTGGTGCTTAGATGCTGGCTGGGGTTAAATCACGACAAGATTGAAAAAGGGTTGTAACAATTTCCTAACTGTGATAAATCTTGTAATCAAAAGCAGGGCATAGCATTGCAAGTTCTAGTTTTTACTCTTCAGAATCTTGAATTTTTACTTCTTATTCAGGTAACCATTGGAATCTTGAATTTTTACTTCTTATTCAGGTAACCATTGGAATTAACAGGCTGGTTGTGAGGAATGTTCCAGCCCTATGCCAGTCTACATGTAGTTCTAGTTTGTGATGAAACTGCCTTTCTCCTTTTTTGCAAAAGAAATATTTTGTCGTCAAAAGCTGACCGCCTCAGTAGATATTCAGAAAGTATGTAATTATTATTAAGAAATATGTCCATGAGGAATTTCCATTTGTAAACCAGGTTTTTATGTGCCAAGACTTTTCTAGATTTTGTTCCTATTTTCAGTGGGTTCAAACTGAACTTTAGTTTCTTCCAGAGCCACGTTCTTAAATGAGAATTGATAGCTAACAAAGGCACATGACAGAATAGCTGAACTTGGTGCTTGCAGAGATCCAGTGTAATATATATTTCTGTAGTTTTATCCTATCGTAAAGTTCTCTTTAAAAGAACTTTTCCAGTATGGGTCAGTAGTCTTAATGTGCACCTGAAAATGTTAAGAGTTCATGGTTACTGTGAAGAGCATTTTAACTGAATTATGCACTTGACTTGTACATTTTTGTGCAGCAAGCAAGGTATTTGAGGTACACCCAGAAGGGGTGGGGTTTTGTTGGTTTTTTTTTTAAAAAAATACGTATATCTCCTAGATAGAAAAGAAAATTGGGCACATTGTGTGCCAAAAGAGTAGTAGAAGAAAATAATGATGACGTCTAATGGTACATGTTGGGGTTTTTTTTGTTTTGTTTTGTTTTTTTTGTAGGGTCTTCAAACTGACTGTGGTCTAAGACAATCTAGTTCTTGCGGTGGGTTTACTGACCCTCTGGCAGTCCATTCAGAACAATGTAAGTGTGTTGTCTTTTCAGGTGACCTAATTTTATCTCTGCATTGTGTTGATAATGCGTATTCTAAGAAGATACAAAGGAAACACAGAAAGGTAAAGCATCCTGAAGTATTTTCATGGTTGGTGCTACTTGAATCTGCTCCTGTGTCTCATTGTGGTTCTTCTAGTCGTGCCAGCTTAATTCTGTTGCCTTGTATTTTTGCCATAGCTAGAGTCATAAAAAGTTCAGTGATCTAGTCAGGACTGTGCTGGAAACTTGTAAAGATCAGATAGTTGTGGATCAGGCTTTTTTATGAGAGCCACGTTAATCTGTCTAGTAGCTCAGTCTCTTAGGAAATGGGTAAGTAACAATGACACGTGCTGTTCTTTGTCGGGTTACGAATCTCTTTCACTTGTAGTATACAGCAAGAGTAGAAGAGCATCGACTGAAGACACTCAGCAAATAGACTCTAAAGCAGCCTTACTGACGGTTTGTATCCACCTTATTTTGTTGTTGTTGTTGAGCAGAACTAGAAACTGAACAAATAAAGGAGAAGAAATGAATTGTGTAAAGAATAATACCGATTTGTGCACTCATTTGTTCAAGGAGACAACAGAAGGGGACCTGTTTTGTCTGAGGGAAGAAGTTGTGCATAATCTTTACTACATATTGTGCATATTCTCGCTATGAAAACATATGTTGCTTCCTGTTTATGGAAGAAACCACAACTTTTTGTTTAAGAAAATAATTATTTATATAATCCATAAATCAGTAGTGAATATATAGCCTTATCTATTATTTTAATTGTAGTTACCATTCCTCAGTTGTATTTGAGTCTTTCCATTCAACTGCAGTTCAGAACAAGCCTGGTGAAGTATTTCTGATAAACAGGCTGTACTGCATGATCTTAAAACAAATTACCACCCCAACTCCAATTAAATATACTATGTTTTCCTTACAAACCCGAAACCTTCTTTGTTTTTCTTCTCCTTTGTTTTAAAGGACTGGTTACAAGGTAGACCTTCAAATAGCAGTCAAATGTAAGTAAGCTTTCTACTAACGGAGCAATTTTATTACTCTGTATTTTGATTTGTTTTTCTTTTTAGTTGTTATCTTTGGCTATAGTGGTATTGTATTCAGTTGCATTTAATGAAAAAACAAGGTTTAAGGTTTTTTCTAATAAATAACTGAATGTGTTCACTGGAATGCTTTGATAGGTTCTATTTAGATTAATGGGGTCACATGTCAGAGGGCAGAATATGCCCTTAAATGAAAATGACTGTGTTGACACTTATTAAGGAGCTAGCTTCCTGGTAAAGGTCTTTAGCCAACCTTTCAAACTGTAAACCTTCTCTGAAATTGTGCAGACATTGCTGTTGTTAACAATTATCCCCCAAGTTAACTGTTAAAAGCCATTACCTTATTAATCTGATAACAGAAGGGTAAGCTGTTGTGAACAAGTTTTAATTAAAGCACCTCTGTGGGAATGAGCTCTTGTGATGCAAACTTTACATAATGTGCGTGACTTGGTGGTATTTAACGTGTAGCTCTAAAAACATGAGATTTACTTAATGGCCTTCTATTACTGTTTTGTAATTAAGAAGCCTGTACTGCCCTTGAAAAATAGGGTAAAAGTAGTAGTGTGAGGTTAACAAGGTGACCTAGGATGATGTGTGAGAATCAGTGAATCTGAAGTAAGTTTTTAAGAAGCAATGACTGTTGATTTTGTGGCATTTCACAGGCCATCTGAAGAAGATACATTAAATGGTAAGTTTGTTTCTGCTATAAACAAGCTGGGAGCTTTTCTTATAAGCAACTGTATGGGTCTTGCATGAGAATGTTTTTAACTATGGATAATTTGGAAGTTAAGGGAAACATAACAGTGGTTTTTTTGTTTGTTTTGTTTTTAATAGCCTACCACTGAGTACTATAATTTATTCTTTTCCTCTGAGGTACTGAAGAGCTAAGAATGATACTTAATTTTCTGCACAGCAAGTCTTTTTCAAACTCTAGTTACTTGGCAAGTGTTCTTTGTATGTGGTAATTTTAACACAAGATACAGATATCAAGCAGTATCTCTCCTTTTAAAAATATCTTTCAGGCATTGCTTCTCCTTTCAAGCCTATAATGGATATCAATTATTATTACTCAGGTCAGTCCCTCTTATGAACTAATGTTCATATCTTTAATGACACTTACTAGATCCTTAGACTTTAACAAATACTGTAATTTTCCTCTAGCTGTAGAAAGAAATAACTTGATGAGATTATCACAGAGCATTCCATTCACTCCTGTGCCTCCAAGAGGTAAGAACTGTACTTCTTGTTGCTGGTTCACTCTGGTCTTTGGGGGAAGAAAACAAAAGTAAACCATGTACAGGTTCCTTCTAATATAGAATGATCAGGTCAAACTTCACACTTATTCTCAGCAAGTGTGAAACTAAATTCTTAGTGAAGTAAAAGACATTCAGTGTTTGTCTTGCAACACTCAGAAATATAAATGAGTATGACACCTTTTTTCTAGGGCAGCTGACTGGATTGTGAAATCTAGATTTAGTTGTAGTTGTCCTCAGAAATGCTGATACAGTGATGATAGTATTGTACTGACAGTTTTTATAACAAACTATTATGGAAGGATTCCTTTAAGTTGTCTTGACTCATATAAGGTGTAAACGCTTATTCAGTGTTCTTAGTGCTGTTTGAACAGTGTCATTAATAGTTCTTCTTAGGAGGACAAAACCGCTATGATACTATGCTGCTGTATGAAAGAAGTTGGAAAGGGGCCTTCCCACTGTTAGTGGGACACTTCCTGAATTAACAAGTGGGAAGTTAATAACAACTTAATATTGCAGCATGTTGAAATCTAAGAAACTGTAGGTTTTCAGTGCTTTTAATTTTAAACTTGGAAAATGAAATGCAGTAATTACTTTTTGTGTTGTAACGTAGGTGAACCAGTCACTGTATATCGACTTGAAGAAAGTTCTCCCAGCATCTTGAACAACAGCATGTCTTCCTGGTCACAACTAGGACTCTGTGCTAAAATTGAATTTTTAAGTAAAGAGGAGATGGGAGGAGGTTTACGTCGAGCTCTTAAAGTAGTATGTACATGGTCAGAATATGATATCCTGAAATCAGGACATCTTTATATCATCAAGTCTTTTCTTCCTGAAGTTGTGAATACTTGGTCAAGCATTTATAAGGAGGACACAGTGTTACACTTGTGCTTGAGAGTAAGTTTTATCCTTGTCAAGTATTAAACATAGACGGGCACCATATGTTAAACAGGACTTCCACCCCAGCCCCAAAACAAATACATACTTGTTAAAAATGGGGGGGAGAGGTTAGTCTGGGGTTCTGTATGAGCTAAAGGGTTAAAAACTCTGCTTCAGTATGGTTTACTTAAACAAAGAGCTCGAACTCTTAAAATTAAGACATCATTTAAAAAGCACGTAATTTGTTACACTGTCTTGGGGGAATAGACACTGTTCCTGCTGCCTTTTTGGCTCCTTAATGTTCCCTGTCACACAGCTGATGAAATACTGGCTTTGAATTGTAGGAAATCCAACAGCAGAGGGCAGCACAGAAGCTCACCTTTGCTTTCAATCAAATGAAGCCCAAATCCATTCCATACTCTCCAAGGTGAGTGTATTTAAACTTCCATTATGTTGCATGCTTTTGACACGGAAAAATGCCTTACAGGGTAGCTAATAGATGGGTCAAATGTATTAAGGTACTGGTATGTGGATATATGTCTCAGAATATTACTATGAACATGTCAAGCAGAATTATCCTTGGCAGTATTTTCTGTTGATGCTTTTTGCACTGATTCTAACCTAGTGTGATAATGTAAGTGACTTTGTGTAATAGTTTCAAATTATTTAAATTGTTAGTAAATCAAATAAAAATCTAGTAGTATTGATATATTTGCTATTTATTTTGAAAAGACATTCATTAAGTGTGCTTTTTATTAGGTTCCTGGAAGTTTTCCTGTTATATTGCCACTCTGCTGGCCAGTGGTTTGCAGTTGAAGAGTGCATGACTGGAGAGTTTAGAAAATATAACAACAATAATGGTGATGAAATAATTCCAACTAACATGCTAGAGGAGGTTATGCTAGCTTTCAGCCATTGGACATATGAGTATACAAGAGGAGAATTGTTGGTACTAGATCTGCAAGGTAATGTCCTTATTTTGAAACTGGGATTGGGGCCAAGGTGGATGTTTGTGGATGTTTGTGATAGTGTTTTATTAAGAATTCGTACACCTGTAATAAATAACAAGCATTACTGGGTGCATCTTGGTTTAGTTAATCTGACTCTATGGTTGTCTTACTTAATCATAGAATCATTTAGGTTGGAAAAGACCTTTCAGATCATCAAGTCCAACGTTAACCAAGCACTGCTAAGTCCACCGTTAACCAAGCACTGCTAAGTCCACCACCAAACCATGCCCCTAAGCACCTCACCTACACTCTTTTAAATACCTCCAGGGATGGTGACTCAACCACTTCCCTTGGGCAGCCTGTTCCAGTACTTGACAACCCTCTCGGTGAAGAAATTTTTCCTGGTATGCAATCTAAACCTCCCCTGGTGCAACTTGAGGCCATTTCCTCTTGTCCTAATTACTTGTTACTTGGGAGAAGAGACCAGCCCCCACCTCACTACAACCCCCTTTCAGGTAGCTGTAGAGAACGATCAGGTCCCCCCTCAGCCTCCTTTTCTCCAGACTAAAAAGCCCCAGGTCCCTCAGCCACTCCTCATGAGACTTGTGCTCTAGAGCCTTTACCAGCTTTGTTGCTCTAATATGGCATTAAATTTTACAGCAAAACAGGGAATATAAATATATACATCTTTTCCTAATGATATGCACCATAAAAAATTCTATTTTTTGGCACATTTGTGTAGTGCAAATATGGTAAGCTGTATTTATTCTGAATTGTATGCGAGATATTCTGGCTGCGAGAACTATATGGGAAAATTCGTTCTCATTGGTGAAAACTGAAGTTAGGAATTGCAGGCAGATATAAAAACAGGTAGAAGAAATCTGAGAAGTACAAAGTGCTTGTTTAGGAGCAATTTTTGTAAAGGTAGATTATCACATATCATTTGGGTTGTTTTTTTTTTTTTCTTCTGCTTTTATTCTTGGGGAAGCTGAGAAGTAATAGCTAAGGATGCCAAGGCTTTTCAATATTAATGCATTTATGTAATGTATCAGATTTAACTTTTTCTTCATGTGCTGTCTGAAGGTGTTGGTGAAAATTTGACAGATCCCTCTGTGATAAAAGCTGGAGAAAAAAGGTAAGGTTAAAGAAGGAATTAAAGAAAAATATTATAAAATTTTCACCAGAGAACACATGCAACCCATGTTTACGTTCACTTTACTTCTAAGGTCATATGATATGGTGTTTGGTCCGGCCAATTTGGGAGAGGATGCAATAAAGAACTTCAGAGCAAAGCATCACTGTAATTCCTGCTGCAGGAAACTTAAACTTCCTGGTAAGAGTTGCTGTATTTCTTCTGACACACGCCTGTCATGAAATGTTGTATGATAGGTAATGAAATAGTTATGTCATGTTGTGAAAGTGGAATAAGTAATAAACAGCTGTTTTGTAATTTTACTTTTAAAATTATATGCCACTTTAAGATTAAAATCCCAGCTGAAGTAATTAAGAACGTCTGTGCGTTCTGTATCCATCTGCACAGTATTTGAGGAAGGTAGACTAGATTGATTGAGACTTAAGAAGGTACAGTAAAAAAATGTTAAAGATTCCTGGAAAAAGAAGGAAGAGCAGGTCAAAATGACTGCAAACATTCAGGCGCTTTTAACAAAATGGTGCTCGTGTTTAGGGGTTTTTTTGGTTGTTTTTTGGGGCAGGGGTGGATGAGGTGTTCTTTTTATTTTTGGTGTTTATTTTTTGTTGTTTTGGGTTTTTGTTTTTAAAAACATAAGTCTGCAGAAACTCATTCTACTAAAAACTTTCAATTCCAGGTATTTTTGCTGCGTGAACTACGCTACACTCATCTCAAACCTTGAAATTGTTTCTCTGGATGAGGCTTTTAGACTCCAGCAGAACAACATAAGGAACTTGCATGGTTCCTGCCTGTTTCACGCTTCTCTTCTGGGTTGTTTCTCCCATGAAGAGAGGTTATTTATTTTAAATTTGAGTTGTAAATCCTGGTAACATGAAAAGAGATCATAGAAGGATCTGATTTCCATGGAAAGTTGACTTGATACTTGCTATAATATCTATAAATAAAGTCATTCTGAGGTTTCGATCACTTTTTGAAGAAGAGCTTTAGGTTTCCGATTACATGTATGACAAAAACATCCTTTTTTGACACAGTGCATATTGAGGAATTCTTCTTTATTAAGTACATATGCCTACCCAATTCTTTCAAAGTCTTTTATGCCCCATTGATTCTACTAGCTCAAGAAATAGTAATCAATATGACTTCATTTTGTTTGTACAGATCTGAAGAGGAATGATTACACACCTGACAAGATCATATTTCCTCAGGATGATTCCCCTGAATTGACAATTCAGCCTGGAAGCTGCACCAAAGAATCCGATTCACCTAATTCTATTCGTCTGATGCTCTAATGATGTGACCAAATCAGTGGCTTCATCCAAACTTCATGGAATGTCACAAAGTTGTCACTTATCTTTCCTTCGCTGTAATTAAAAGAAAGATACGTCAAAGCAAGGATTGCTGTCTTACAAGTGGAATTTTGGCTGGTCCTTAATCTAAGGACCTAACAACTTGTGATAACCATCTACAGAGAACAGCTTGGCGGCTGATCATTTTAAAGGTGGAGTAACAACAAGTATTTAAGATACGTTTTTAAAGGGGCTTTTTAGCAGAAGGTTTATTTTTTATTTTGTTTTGATTTAGTGGAAGATTTTCTCTCTGTAGTCCTGTGGTGTGCAATATGCCTTCAACCAAAAGGATTTTGGTAGTTGATGTTTTAAGGTAAAGCATTTGTCTGTTTGGCAGCTGTCTTATTGTCAGTCAGCAAAAGACAGGAGAAAGCACCTACCTCTGTAATGCCAGAGCATTCTTTGAGCGTTTTTGGAAGCGTTCCACTCATGTTTTCTCAACAGATGTCTTTTAATCTGGCCTTTTGAAGAGGACAGAGCCAAATGAGGTGTGTATACGATGCCAGTAGGCTGAGGTTGAAGGTAGGAACTTGATCGGTTCCAATAGAGAGAGAGAGAATCTCCTGAATCAGCATTCAGCTTCGTGGCTGTAAAGCTGGGTTGGTTTTTTTGTTTGTTTGTTTTTGTTCTTTTTGACAAATAGAGCCCTAATTGTGCATAAAGAAATTTCTTGTTTTATACATTTCAATTTTATCACGTCACCGTCAAATAGTAACAAAGCCATGATAGACTGGTATAATCATATTTAATAGAAGAAATAGTATGTACTGGTCCAAATAAGTTGCCTTGTAAGAACACAAGTTGGAAGTGCTTTTCCTCGTACGTAGTGACTGATTCAGAAGTTATGCCTTCCAAAGATCTCGTAAAACCAGTATATCAAAACTGAATGTACACATAACTTTTAAATGTATTTAAAATCGTGTAGAAAACATCTTTAATGTTATGTTATTTGTGGTACTTATTTAAGAGAGACTAGGCTTGGATTAGCATTATGTAAAGTACGGGAGATTGCAATGCACCTTCATGCCAATAAAATGTAATTTAACTGTCCCAAATATTGTTGAGCATTCAGCAAGAAAAAACTGTTGTCCAACTGAAGTTTCATGCTGCGATTTTTTTTGTTACATAGGTACTAATTTGTAATTTTTAATTAAAAGGGCAGTATATAGCTCTATAAATTTTTTATTCAGTAGTGTATCTTATAGATACAGACCTAAGGCACGAACACAATAGCTGTTTAAATGGTGTTTTATGTTTGATGGGGAAAGGTAAAATGTTATAAGGATATAATACTGTATACATTTTGTATATCATTAAATCTTTAAAGAATCTAAAATAAATTTATTCTTGTTTACAGACTTCTGCTGTCTGTCTTAGTCTGAAAGGTTATTTGGGTGAATTTAGTAACTCTTTATGCGGAAAAGTAGAATTTGCCATGCTGGATCAAAGCAGTTGTCTGCCTTTAAGGTATCTCCACTGTGGCTAACACCAGAAACTGTGTGTGTGTGTGTGTGTGTGTGTGTGTGTGTGTGAAAACTCTCATAGTAGACAAACATATGCGATGCAGTTAATGAGTAAATGAGACAGAAATATCTTAAACCTCTTTACAATATGTGTTTTGAAATAGGAGCTGCTGCTTGGATGCCTGACTGCATCCCCTTCTGTTGCTGTGAGGTAATGGGCAATTATTCAAGATGTACTTACACCTTTTTTAACACTATATTATTCTTAGCCAAGTAACAGTGACAGTTAATCTGTAAGTGAGGTTGGCTCTTCAAATTGGGAAGAATTTCTAGAGGAGCCTCAGCTGTTGTGAAATTGTGACCAAATTCAGTGTATGAAATAGGAAAACCATTTGGGGAAAATTGTAAGTAGAAGTTGGGAAACTTTTTGTTTCCTGACAAATACTTAACAATGCACAGTTAATTTTTACAACCGTGATATCTGTCTTCAGTAGCTTTGCCTGTGACCCATTTCTTAACAAAATGAAGAGGTGTGACTTTTATGTGATGGGTGTGTGTGATAGTGGGGAGAGTTCCCTCTGCTCAGTGTTGCAGTGACTGGGGCCTGAAGCCTTTCCAAGACCAAAAAGGACAAATAGGGTTGGGAAACATCTGTAGGACTTGGCGTGGTTAACACTGTACTTATGTTTGTGCATCTTCCTGCCATGAGTACTAGCTCATGTGAGACTTAGAGCTAGAATTATGAGAAGCATGTCTAAATTGGGGAGGGGGGAGAAATTACAACTTTCACAAATTATCTTCTCCTTCACACTAGCAGAAGAAAAATCATAAATGTAAGTATCCTCAGGGAAGGCATTGGAAAAGTGTGGTGGCGCAGAACAAAAAACCAAGTTAGTTTGAAGAAGTAGCCTGACCGTGTTAGGGTAGTACCATGTCCTATTGACGTCATGCTGCAGGAACATGACGATTAGCCTGTGCGCTTTAATTGGGTTGAGAAGATCAAGTGTCAGTCCTCTGCTGATACCTCATCACTCTTGAAGTGCTCTAGGAATAGAGAAGAGTTGTGATCCTTTAGCTTTTAAATTTCCTTTAGGTTACTGAAGAGGGGGAAAGTAGAAGCAGCACTGGAATTTCTGTTTACTATCCAAACCCAAAGTATCAGCATATCTTTTTAGAATCTAGTTTTCAAATACAGGAATATAATTCAAACCATCTCTAATTATTTTTAGTGAAAATCTGAACTACTTCAGTGACTTTCCTACTAAGAGGGTATTTAAAGAATCTCTCTCATATAGGGAAATAGGTAAGTTACATTCTTTTCCTTGACAGATAGTTTTTATTCTTAACCACCATCCTCAGGACATTTTCATTAGAAGAAAAAACATTGAATATCAGATTAAACTGAATCTTATGTACTTGTAGACTAGTGCTGGTTGCTTATGTAACTTATATTTTAAAATGCACTTTAATTTTCTCCAGCATCAATAGTTCTTTATGCATAACCTTAAATATGTGGGTGTGCTGATTTAATCTTTAAATTAATCCAGCAAATTCAGCATTGTTGATGGCTTTCTTGCAGTATTTCGGTGCTGAAACATTTCAGAGGAAAGCAGTCCCAAATATATTGTGGCAAAATACACAAAGGTGCGTCTCCTGGGGAGCTGGTTTCTGAGCTGCTGCTCAGCAGCCGTGTGATTCGGAAGAGGAGGGATTTGGTTTTTAAGCCTGTGGCAGTGATTTCCTACACTTCAGTTCTTTGTGGCTGCATCTCACTTAACGCCACAACATTTAACGCTGCAGGAATTTGGAGGGGGGAAAAGACCACAGCTGAAAACTTGGCTGTAACAGTTCATGTTGAATGTTCCTAAAAGATCAATTGGGAAAAAAAAAACCACCTTTTTTTTTTTTTTAAATATAACATTGCTTCTGAAAAGACTTCTGATGATTTAATCTTTCTTTTTCCAATGAACTCTTTTTCTTGCAAGAAATCAGTTTTGTGGTGAGAGTAATGGTAAGTTAATTCTCAGCCCCTGAACTGGCAGCAGATAGCACTGATGTGGATTTGTGTATCATGCTATGTCAAAATAGTAAATTAAGGTCTGGATTCAGATTCCACAAAATGTAGGAATAAGCATATGCTTTTGCTTTCTGGAATGATGAATGTTAGCATTGCTGATTTTAGTACTAGGAGTAAAATTCAGCTATATGGATTTATAGTCTTTTTGAAATACTGACAATATATTTAATTATTTCAGTGATTTATAGTTTGTGAAGATACAATTCCTTCGTATCAGCTACAGTGGGGCCAGAACTTAAGTGTGACAAAGCTTGTGAAAAATCTGTAGCTACTAAGCCTTTGGCGGTTGTAATTTATTTTTGTGCCTTTGGTTTTTTAGAGCAGATGATGAGAATATTTGGTCCATTAACAGGAGTTTGCCAAGAAAATCAAGGAGCAAGTTCCTGACATTGGTATTCCAGATGAAGTGGGAAGGAAAGGCAAGATATGCCGGGAGTATGGGGCGAATTACCGTTTCATTAGTAATAATCTCAGTACTATTTAATGACGTAGAAGGGTGAAGACATGTTAGCATGTGTGGTTGCACTACACCAGAAGCTAATTTAAAAAAAAAAAAATCTAGTGGGTTTTGTGCCATGCTGCTATATTGTTGGTTTTGTGCTTAGTAGGAGACACAGGTAGTGATATGAGGGGTAGTAGAAGTGGTAAGTAAGCCCCAACAACTGCTATGGGGTGTTGCAGAGCAGGAAGAGGATTAGGAGACAAATTGCTTTTTGAACAGTATCTGAAAAATTCTTTTCTTTCAGGGAGCTTTGAAATCAAGAAAAATGGTGAGCTGATTATTTTCTGAGATTGAAAATTCAGGCTTTCCCTTTTCAGATGTGAGTAATGACCTTGCAGCAGGCCTTTTGATAAATCTGCCATGTGTACTTGTCTCTGTGTTTTACCTATAGCCCTTAGACAAAGTACCTCCATATAGTTATGAACTATCACAGCCCCATGGGGGAAAATGCATTGTATTTCAATCTCATATTTTGCATATTTGAACTGCATAAATTTGCAGAAAGAGGCAGGACTGAATTCCTAGCTAGTTGAGATTTATCAACAAAACTTTAAACAAATATTTCAGGGTGGAAAAAACTGACCGTGAATATAATTACATATTGGTACATATTCAGATGTTTGTACATATTTTTTACAAGCTTTGAGTTTAACCTACAGGATTATAATTTAGAATTGAAAACATTTGAAACTTTCAGTAAAGTACATGCAATAATACAGTTCTATTTGCAAAAATGTAGACTGTATTTTGAATAGTAATTTGGGAGAGCAAGTGTCTGTGTGTGTGTGTGTGTTGCTTTTGTATCTCAGTTTGCAGATACACAGTTTGGGAGATTAATAGCGGTGACACTGGATAAACTGTCCAAAGAGTGCTGGCAGACATCCTTTGCTTAAAGCTTAACAAGTAAGATAAATAGGGTTTTTTTCAGTGGCTTCCTGGGTCTCTTCTGTGGATAAATGTTACTTCCCAAATTGTACGTTAAATACGGAAAACCTGCTGCTCTGCAGTGATGTATGAAATTCAGAGATCAACTACACTGTCTTATTAGCCAATTAAAAACCACTTCTTTACCACTACCCTTTTTTTTTTCCCAGGAAAATTTTCTAAACCCCAATAAACTAATTGAGCGTGATGTTTTGAGGCAGTTCCGTCTCTTTATAGTCGATACCCTCAGTCATCACTGCCATTCCACCAGAGCGTGGCAATAATAAACACTAATACAGGTATGAGCAAACACAAATAAATGTGGGTCAGCTGAAACTCTCTGCCTGGCGGAAGGGGTGAGGGCTTGTTCTTTCTCAAGGTTGTTTTGGGTGGCACTTAGGAAGGAGGCGGGTCAGGCAGGGCCCATTCCCCTGGATGAGAACTGACGGAACGGGATGGCATCACAAAGCTTGGAGGGTGCGGGTAGCCCAGGGGATGGGACGGACATGCAGGACCGTGCTAGCTGTGCCATGAAACCGGATGGGAGAGGTGAGGTACGAGGAAAAGAGACCACGAGGCCGCTGCCCGAGCTGGGCAAGCCAGGCTCCCTGCAAGGCTGCTGGTGGCTTCTCGGCCACCTCGCGTGCCCAGCGGTCCCAACGGGTGCTCTCCTCCGAGCTGGAGTTTCATGGGGATGGGTACAAAAGAGGGAATTGAGCTTTTTCACAGGAGCCTGGTCTATAAGTAGAGCTGTTTGGAAATGTTGGTTCTGCTATTATCGAAATTCAAAAGGAAACAGTTCTGTAGTTGTTTTGTAGCTATTAGATGACAGAAAATGGCTGTCGGCCTGGGATGCCTCCAGAAATGGCACCTTGGGCAAGTGGTGTTCAGCTGAAGGGAAAGAAATGGCTTTTCTTATTCTACAAAGATTATTGGGGTTTCAGCATTTTCCTTCCTTCTGCATCAGAATAAAAAGAAGCAGCCTTTCGAATTTCAAGAATGGGAACGTTGGCGAGCACGTCTGGGTTGTGGGTCTGTGCCTAGCTGGGGATGGGGACAGTTTGGTCCAGGACAGACTTGTACAGCAAGAAAACAAACCTGCCAAAATGTTCCTAATGTGAATTAGGTAACATTTTATGACAAAAGTCTAAAGAGCAACCTGTTTATAGTAGCAACTGGACTGCAAACTACGGTTTTAGGAAATAAGTACCAGAGCACTGAGGAAATGAAATACGATATGCATTTTGTAGGGAGAAATGCTTAAGGTAGTTACTTACAGCTGGTTATAGTTTTTGAGTAACAGTGTATGGATGGAGTCAAAGACTGAGTGGAATTTTAGGAATAACTCTAAAACCTCAAGTATTTAAATAATACTTCTTCAGGATGCATCTCACTGTATCGGGAAGAGCTTAGCATGGGGAATACAGAGTCTTTACCATTATATTGGCTTGATAACAGTAAATGTGAGTGTAACTTAGAAAGAAGACCCTGAAACAGCAGGAAAGGTCTCCTCACGACAGTAGTGCTTTCTAAAAAACGTAATACAAAAAGCACTGCAGCATTTTAGATTGCCGCTGTTGTGGTTTTTTCCTAGTAGGTGGAAGTATAACTCCATTTGTTTGGAAAGCGTGAAGTATTCCTGCGAGGAACCAATGGAGGAGGTGAACAACCAGCACCCAGGGCTCACTGGCCTGAGGAATCTGGGCAACACATGCTACATGAACGCAATTTTGCAGTGCCTCTACAGTGTGCCACCGCTTGTGGAGTATTTCCTCTCAGGAAAGCACAAAGCAGCCCTACACAAGTAAGCTGATTTATTCAAGCTACTTATATTTTTCTGCTTGGCACCACCGTTGTCCTTCCAAAGGATATGTGTTGCCAAGAGAATGTCCAAGGCAGCCACCTACCAGCAGTTACCGTCAAATTGGCCACCGGCTGGTTTCCTTCTCCTTCCTCTGAAACCCTGAGTCATTTCCTTGCTGGGTAACCTGGGCATTATACTTTGTCATTTTGACGGTAATGCCAGTTACCCTCATTACTGTCTCGGTGATGACTCCTGCCACTTTCTAGTATCTGTGGAGTCCCTCAAACTAAATGACAAGCTGACAGAGCCATACTGCACCTGTGTATATTTTGTAAGTTTATGTGTTATGCTCCCATTTGAAGGTAGAGCCACCATCTCTTCATACTTCACCTGAAACTTATGTTTGTTTTTTCCAAGGGAGAACGGCGAGTCTGCGACTGCCTTTGGCTGTTTGATATCTGATATGTGTCTTGGAGAGTTTGACTGTGTTTCCCCAGAGGTTTTTCATTCAGTCCTTGGGAAGCAGTACCCAACCTTTAGCAAGAGGACACAGCAGGATGCACAGGAGTTTCTGATCTGTGTGCTGAATGAGCTCCACGAGGGTCTCAAGAAGGTCAGAGCCCACCTGTGGTGTTTTGGGGCTGTAGCTCTTTGCATGTCACGACTTAGCATTCCATGTAATAATTGCCTGTCCTCCTCTTCTGAACTACATGATGTGGCTGCCAAAAATTGTCATTTTCTTCCTTTGTTTCATACCCATGAACACACAGGAATTCATTTGCTTCTTGTCTAATGCTACATCAAATTGCAACGTCCCCCAAAATGATAATGTCTGTAGCTCCATTATCCTCACCTCTCCCTCTCCTTGCTCCTTCCACTCTTTACATTCTTCTCCTTTTTCATCTACCTGAAATCTTCATGTCTGCCATGTCCCCATGTATGCCTCTCTCTTCTTCAGACCTACTGATAAAGAGCTTGTCTAGCAATTAAATCTCTCCCATCTAATGTACAGAACATTACATTTTTGTTTAATTTCTCTCAGAAAAGGAATTTAGCTTACTCTGCATGTATGAAACATCAAGTAAAGTAATAGCATTTTAGAGCCGAGTTCTGTGACAACTACTAGCCTACACAGGCAGTGAGCAGTGACCATTAAAACCCAGTGAAGGCGCCTCTGAAACAGTTGGTTCCTTACATTTTGTTATTTTTTTTTCTTCTGTATAGTCAAGCAAAAGAAGATGCATTGCTGATGCAAAGGCAAGCAGAGGGAGCGTCAGTGAAACATCTATTATCACAGAGTTATTTGAGGGACAACTCAGTTACAATATCATGTGTCTGGAATGCAAGACCACCATCGACAGACCCGAGACGTTCACTGTTCTCTCCCTGCCCATCCCTTCCAAAAGCGCGTGCTCTCTGCAGGTACGCCGTCTAATACATTCCTGCTGGTTTCTGCTTTATGTGGCAATAGGTGGCTTAGACTAATTTGCGTTATTGATAAGATGCGGGTTTTTAGTTACTTTGGTTTCCTGGGCACTAATGGACAGTCTTTGAGCTGGTCCTAAGAGATGTGGGGTTTCTGTACTGGTCCCTGGACCGCGGAGGCTGGTACGGTTATGGGAGCAACGCTCCCGAGTTGCCATGGGTGAGGGATATTAAGATTGTTCAGTAGTAACCGTGAGGGTTTCTTTTACTCATCCAAGTATTTCCCCACTCGGGGGGAATGAAGAAGCCAATGCTGTCAGCTTTGTGTTTCAAGTGTATTTGTAATGTTAGCCTTGCTACGTCATGCTTCAATTAGGAAGAGAGCTCCAAAATATGGCAAACCTGTCTCTTACCTTGGTCAGGATCTTCAGGGGTGGAGATCCATTTGATCAAATGATTTTTAATTTTTTTTCCTTTGACAGGACTGTCTCAAATGTTTCTTTCAGCAAGACATACTGACTTGGAACAACCAAATCCAGTGTTCCTGGTGTGGAACAAAACAAGATGCTGCAGTAAAGGCCACCATAACCAAGGCACCTCAGATTATTATTTTTCACCTAAAGAGGTATAGTCTATATGGGGTAGGACATGGCCATTTCCTGGGATTTGTGAGCAGTCACTTCCATTTACATAAAAGGAAAAAGAATCACTGTAAATTAGTATTTTTAGTACTTCGGATACCTGGAAGCTAAATGGGCAGTTCCAGAAATATACCTGTCCAACAAGCAAGCCGCATGCCTGAAATCTCAGACAAGGTGTTCTGCCTTACTCTGTACTGCAACCCACCAAATTTCTTTCACTGATTTGGGGATCTCTTCTCCAAAGGGAAGAAAAACTCCACTGAGGAGTGACTGACTACGGATTAGTACAGTGGTTCATGTGGTCAGACGTCCCTGCGAATATGAGTTCCTGGAGCAAGTGGGAGAGATTGTGACTTGGGTTCTAAGGGCAGGACTGAAATAGGGCTTCTTGCTTGTCATTATTCCAGCTGAGAGACTGTGGATTTGTTTCTCCCTTAACTAAACGAGGTCTAAACAACTGCGTCTACTAAACAGAGAGGTGCATCAGTGTAAGAGCTCCTGATTAGCAGTTTTTACTAGCCACACGTGGCCAAATGCTAGATTTATTAAGAATTTATTCCTAACAACTTCCCACCTATCAGGAAAATTACTCTGGAATGATTTGGCTTCCTAGAACTACGTTCTGTAAAGTTATTACTTAATTGCCCATTATGCATCTGTTTTCCTTGACATGCTCAGAGGAACTTGTTGTCCCCAGCTGCAGCCCTTGGCCGCATTATAAACATTTAGGAGTATAGTGTTGTACTAAAAGTTACAGAAGAAAGAGGGACGGAGACTGGCACAAAAGAAGAGCTTACAACAGCAGTGTAGTCCAAAATGTTTAGGTGACAGTGACAGCGATGCAGAGATTTGACTTCTGGCTGCTTTTACCACCTGTGTCCATTTCTAGTAAACAGAAGGATCAGGAAGCAAGAGCTTTTGTTTTTTGTGCTGGACATCTCTTGTGCATTTAGTGCATTTTCTGTCAGTTTGCTGTAATACTCAACATTAATACAGATGGTTCTCTTTCAAAACACTGGGTAGTTATCTGTTGGTTTTTCCCTTCCCCTAGAAAAATCAGTTAAGCAACCCCCACAATGCAAGAAAGAAGTAAGTTTAGTGTTATTTAAAATGGTTCAAACGTTTGTTTCAGGTTTGAATGGCAAGGCAAGCGCAAAAGGAAACTCTCAACTAACATCTGCTATCCACTCAGCGATCTGGATCTCTCTCCCTACAGTTCCCCACTTTTCTGCAAGGATGCAGAGTACAGCTTGTGTGCTGTAGTGGTGAGCTTTGCCTTTCCTGCTTTTATTTGTAAAGCCTGGCCTCATGGAGCAGATGAAGCCCATGTTAGACATGTTTTTCACGAGCTGGTTTGTTTTTTTTTTTTTTTACCTGCCACAGACATATTCCAGTAACAGTATGTAACCAAGGAACAGAGGAGAAGTTACCACTTCTCTCTCCCTCTTTCCCCTGCATCCCAATTTAAAAAAGCACACCCTCCTGGTACATAATGCCCAGTTGAGCCTCCTCAGCATAAACTCACAAGCTGATCCTGCATGGATCCTGTTTATAAATAAGGACTAAATGGTCTCTTTTTCCATCGCTCACTGCAAGTAGGGCCTGCTTATAGTGACCTGAATCAGGGCTAATAGCTGGGTTCCAACTTGAATATTCAAAATGGATAAGCATAATCATCATCTATTTGCTCTGTTTTAAAGCATTTATTTGAATTAACATTCCTCGCTGTAGACCGAAGGGGGCTATCTTCTCTCCCATCTTTTCCAAGTCCAAACAAGAAATGATTGCCAATTCCTAGCTTTGCCTGTAAGGAGAAAGAGCGAGACTTTTGTTTTAACAGACTCTGTTGTTTGTTACAGAACCACTCTGGTTTTCTAGATGATGGCCACTACACGGCATTCTGCAAGCACTCAGTCACCAAAAACTGGTACAGCTTTGATGATGCACAGATCAGCAAGATCCCACATGCCTCCGTGCAGAATGACACAGCCTATCTCCTGTTCTATACCTGTCAAGGCCTTCTCTGCACCCATTAAAAATCTGCTAGCGACGGAAAATGAACAGTGAGTAGGCCAGCAATTAGCATTCATTGGCAGCATTAGCAGAGTCCTGTTTAATCAATAAACTAGAGCATTTGTACTACCACTCATCTCTTGTGGTCTTTCAGTAAGCAATTTCTAGAGAGAAGAGTTACAGCTTCTGAGCCTGTTAAGGAACATGCATCTGCTCCATTTGTACAAGGTCTAACGTTTGTTTTCAATGACAAACCTCATGCATCCCTCAGAAGAACACTGGCGCGGGTTAGGCCCAGCCAGTAACAAAGCACCATGCGGCTGCTCGCTCACTCCCCCCCCCCCCCCGTGGGATGGGCAGGAGAAAATGTAATGAAAGGCTTGTGGGTTGAGACAAGGACAGGGAGGGATCACTCACCAATTATGGTCACAGGCAAAACGCAGACTCAATTTGGGGGGAAAAAGAAAATCAATTTAATTTGTTACCAATCAAATCAGAGCAGGATAATGCAAAGTAAAACCAAATCTTAAAACACCTTGTGGTCAGTTCATCACCCGTTATCTCTGCTGCTCCTTGCCCCTTGGCAGGAGGACTCCTCACACTTTTCCCTTGCTCCAGCGTGGGGTCCCTTCCACTGGCCGGAGTCCTTCGGTCACAGACTGCTCCAGCACAGGCTTTCCCACAGAGTGATGGCCATTGGTGTTGTCCCCCAGGTGGGGTTGTTTACCCAGTGTGTGAAATGCCAATTACACACAGAGCAGAGGCATTTTATTCCATTTTTGCACAAAAATGGGGGCTAGGTGGTAATCCACAAAGCTAGCACACCTCATGCCTAAACGGGCAAGGAATTTATACAGTGCAGTGATACATATTCAATTTCTGAAGTCTTTCCCCAAAACTATTACTGGTATTTGCTTATCTAGTACAGTTTCTTTAGGTTAAAGTTTCCCCACTTTGAATTAGAGGTAAAGTGGTTTTTTATTCTACAGCACATGCTCAAGGAGGGGGGTAAGTTATTTGGTCTTGAATTGAGTTGGTG
Source organism: Elanus axillaris (assembly GCA_026212715.1). NCBI lineage: Eukaryota > Metazoa > Chordata > Aves > Accipitriformes > Accipitridae > Elanus > Elanus axillaris. Next base: position 12,756,298 of record JANZLQ010000002.1, read on the forward strand.
GTCGTGATCTCCCCCTGCCACCTTTACCTTTCCTCCATTCTCAAAGATTTTTTTTGCTGACTTCATGCCTATTAGCAATTTTTCAACTTCTCAGCGCCTGCTGGGGTAGGAGTCAGGGGCCCAGTCGTTAGCAAGGCTTGCGTATACAAAAGGTGTCTTATTTCACAAGACCTTTGTGGTCTTCCTAAGCAAATCACTCCTGAACTACATCACTTCTCGAGTACATCTTTTCTTAAGTAAGTACATCATTTTCAGGGGCATCCACCTGCTCCGGCATGGCATGGGGTCCTCCACGGGCTGCAGGGGCCTCCTCTCCTCCTTCCCCCACCTGGGTGTCTGCACACGGGTTCCTCTCGCATCCCGCTCCTCTCGTCGCTGCAGGTTTCCCCTCTTCCATCTGCTCTCCCAGAGGCACCACCACCGTCACTGAGGGGGTCAGCCTTGCCAGCAGCAGGTCCTACTCAGAGCCGGGGAAGCTTCCAGCAGCTTCTCACAGGAGCCGGCCCTGTAGCCCCTCCCCTGCCACCCCACCACACAAACCCAACACAAATGCTGAGCATACAGATGCACTTACCTGAAAATTCCTGTTTCTCTGTTGGTTAAATGTATTACACGTTGGTTTAAGCTGCCTTTCAGAAACTGGTAGTAGAATACCAAGGTGAATGAAAGCATAGAAGACCACCGAGGGGATGTGTTTCAGAAGAGAGCAGGGCACAAAGTGACCATTAATGTAAGAGAAATGTGAAGACATTATTCTAGTACTGTCACTTTTGTCCTTCTAGCACTTCAAATTTGTTTGCAGCTTCTGAACTTTTGGAAAACAATCAATCCTGGTCTTAATTCCATTAGCAAGACACAGGCACATAGACAGATAAAAGCTTAGAATGTGAATTTAAGATTTTTGAATGCCAGCCTAATCAGAGAGGGAAAACTAACCCAAATCCAGAGCAGGGAAGTGCACAAGATGCAACTGAAACAGTTTTTAAGCTGATCTGTACTACACAAAGAACATTTAACTGTGTATTATTCAGACTTTCATTTGTAGAATCCTGACCATTGTACAACTAGTTGAGAATAAAAACACCAAACCCAAACATACATTTAACAGGATATATTTTTAAATCATTTCTTCATTAAGGTTTTTAATGCATGTGTACATGAAAATTTATATTAAAAAATTAAAAAGGAAAATCTTGGTTGTTTAGACTAATTCTGAAGTGCACAAATATTGACAAAAGCTAGCAGAAAAAAAACGCAGCTCTGCCTTTTTATTAAGTACTATTGCAGTTAGAGCTGGCAAACACAGTCCTCCCTCTGAGTTTTAGAGATTCTCACAAAAACGACAACGTTATTATATACATAGTTCTGATGTGCAAGTATGCAATCAATATGTACACTTACATTCCTAACTGTTTACATCATTCTAGAGTATTCACAGTAGAATCAAGCTTAAGGTTAGAAATGTGAAAAGGCCATAACAGTGAAAGAAAAAAATAAAAAGATATGCCTTGGGATTTTAAGACATTTTAAACTACTTGGTAATAGATTTCAGGTGACTAAGCTAGAATTTAATTTTGGAGCAGACTAAAAATATAGTTGTTTTTTAAATAAATGGTAATGCAAGTATGCTTTTAAAATGGTTTCACAGATGGCAGTATTACCACAAGCATCACTAACCAGTCTTCTGATTTTTAAGCACTAGTACTGACCAGAAAGAGCTTGCTTCCAGAAAAGCTGCTGCAGCCATCCCCATGTCTGTAAGTGGCTATGTTTGTTGTAGTTTTGCATATTTATATGCGTTCCCATACCTACATTGCTCTTATAAAAAGAAAACCAGTTTTCTTAACCCACACTAATTTATGTGGCCATATCCATTGCTCGCTGTTCATAAGAAGTGTAAAAGAGAATATATGCAGCAGAGGATTTCACAGATGATGCTGAGATCTCAGAAACTTCATGGTCATCAAACTTAAACCAGCGTTGTTTTGAAGCATTTTTGCAGTAGGCTGTATAGTGCCCTCCATCCAACCCACCATAATGATTCTGTAAACATAGGAAGAAAAGAATTAATGGCCTTGAAAGCTGCCATTTTTTTCCCTGGTTAGGGAAATAAACTAGAATGTGAGATTTCTACTAAATACCAATAATTCTTTCTAGAATACATCTTAATCTGCAACCAGGTAGGCAGCCTGGAAACCTAGATAAATCACACAGGCTAACCCAAGTCTTGGCATAAAGATCAGCCGGACTTCGAAATGTGACGTGGTTACTTACTGAAACGGAAAACAGATTGTATCGCTTCAAGTTATTCTTTGGACCAATAACGTACTGTGAAAGGTCAAGCATTTCCAATGGGAAATCTACAGAAGTTTGAAGCTTTTGCTTCCATCTTCCATCATAGGAAAATCTAGAGAATTAAAAAGCATCAAAAGTTACAGGTTGTTCACAAGCTATTTAAGAATATTAAGCATGTTGTTTTCCCTGTTTTTAACCAGGATGAGCTCAACTAAAGCATTTGGCCACCAATTTTGCTAATGCTTGCATATGTATTTCTTAGCACAAATGAAAAGATATTACTTGTAACAGTGCTTTGTGAACTACAGCCTAATAAAAGAAGCATCAGATGAAAATAAATTTTTTTGCAACATTACAACTGGAAATAGATCTGGAACCTTTCTCTAATTAAAAAACGGCTGGCTCTCGCCCTAGAACAATCCATCTCCATGACAGCCTGGTCACTTCATCCTAATTAATTTTCATCAATCACCATTTCTCTTACCGTTTCAAGTGCACAAGAAGAACGGGTGGTAATTTCCAAATTTCTATTTTTTTCAAAGAATCCCTTCGAGTTTTGCAATGGCTACAGTAAAACCTATTGTTATCAGTGAGCTTCTCCTCTTTGGAAAACAATCTAAGGCATTCCTAAAACAAAATACAAACAGAGATTGTGAAGGGTGGATGTTTACAAAAGTGTAGGAAAAATTTTTGTTTCCTATTTGGTTATTAAGCTGCATGCTATGTTTCACAAAAATGAGGAAAAGTGAGTTAAAGCCATGTGTGGAAGTAAATTTTACTACATGTATTAATTAGCTGCAAGTCCTTAAAAATAAATCTACAATATTTTGTTTAAAAACACAAAATATTTATACTATGACCTACAAAAGCAAATACTATACATGTCTTTTCTGCTGCTGTGGTTTCAGTATTTCCATTCTGCTTGTATTTTAAAAAATTTAAGGAATAACCTTTTTTTTTTTTAAACTTTAGAAGAATTGAAAAATATGAAGACTCAGATCTGTTCATATTTCAGGTTAGTGTAAATTAAGCTGGAACATTGACCAACCCCTTCAACAAAAGGCTGAGCAGAAGCAACACTGTAATGAAGTCACAGAGAAATGCTTTTACTTCAAGAACTGTTTCTCTTTAGTCCCACCGTACCTGCAGAGTACATTTACTAGTGGATGCAAGCGGTAACGACAAATACATGAAAGCCTCAAAGGTTCGGGACTTCTTGTGACATGTAAGACACTGTACTGTAGATTTGAACTGGCCTTGAAAGAGTGCCACAATAATGGATTCATTGAGCTGTTTGTGTTTATGCCAGGCTAGTTCTGCTGCTCTGAAGTCATCAAGATGATCATTGTTTTCTTCCTTGTATCTTTTCCTGTTGTCAGCCTGGGTGACATAAGTTTAAATACCATAGCTATATGTTAACATATACAAAAATAGGAGGTTTCATCTATAGGCAAGTATACTTTTGAATATTTGCAAGAATATTTAAACATGTCAGTGTAGCCATCTGTTTCTTATCTAGTTAGGCTTCCCTCCATTACTCCCTTCAGTACCTTATACCGTTTCAAACTAAATTTCTACTTTAATACTGAATATTTGCATTTCCTTCTGTACAAGGTTCCAGTAACACAATCTTGTTAAGAAATAAGAGAGTCTTTTAAAAATTTATTTCTCTTGATCATCTGACAGATGTATAATTTTTTACAAGTGTATTACTTACTTTATTTAGGTCTTCGTGCAAGCCATCCATTAGAAAGAGAAGCAGTTCTTGCGAGTCCTGTTGGCTATATCCTGCAAATTGGTCATTAATCTTCCCAATTGTAATTTTAAAGTCTTTTGGACTGATATATTTATACTGTCCTGTCCATAAAGCTTTCATTATTACACCAAACTCTTCAGCCACTTCACCTTTATGCCCCAGGAAATTCGACCTATACAATTAAACAGACCAAAAAAAAAACCCTGGCTGTTAGACTGAGTTAAAATTGTTGTCTACTTTGGCACTGTAATTTGGCTCCATGTTCAAGACTGGGCTAATGGAAGGTACAGCTGTTTCCAGCTTGTTTTGTAAACTGCTATTTAAATATTCTGTTTGGTTTTAGGATACTCTAGTACACTTATATTTATTAATCTAGTAAGCACAATTTAATTAAGGCTGCCCAGTAAAACCTATTTCATCTCACACATGAATTTTGAAAATGTCAAGATTCTTACAAGTTGGCATTTGTCTCCTACTTAAAAAAACAAACCACCCCCCTTAACCCCACTAAGTGTTTTGGTTTTTTTAATTAACAATTGTAAAGGCAGATTTTTTCCTTCAGTTATAAACTAAAGGATGAGAATAAGAGATTGTTACCTGTTAATATCATCCTGATACAAGTTTCTGTTAAAATAATCAGCCAGGTGAGGTGCATTGCACAGACACTGTAATATGGAATTCATATAGCAAGTGTTCCCTAGATTACGAAGTCCTGTAAGTGCTGGTCCCGATCCCCCAAACACAGGATTAAGATTCCGAATTTGCGATGCAGAGAGTCTTGAAATTTCTGCTTTAGTGTAACAGACTGGTCTGTAAGGAAGAAACTATTTTTTAGGAGTCTCAGACTTGACAAGGCTGTGCACATAAGCCAACAGAACCACCCTCCCTCACAGGGAATGAAATATCCTGGCACAAGATGTCACCAACCACAACTGTTTAAGGTATTCAAAACCAGTTGGTTTTGCTTTGTTGTTGTTTTTTTTTTTAAAAAAAAATTATAGATGAAGAATTAGCTGTTGATTTAACCCAGTTTAAAAACTGAAAACTCTGCATTTCACAAGCTGTCAGATGACTGGCATTTAATATGTTAACACAAATACCACAACTTAAAAAGCAACTATTGTGCAGTTACACTGTGACCTCTGAAGTTCATGTTAATGCATAACAATTACATTAATTCTCAAAAGATAACTGCCCTATACATAGTACTTTTAGCAATGAAATTTAACTCCATCACTGTTGCATCCTTTCAAACCTACTTAGAAAATACTAATGAATTTCAGTTGGTTAAACACAAAGAAAGTCCTATATGCTATTATATTGCATGAGTTGTGCTATAACTTATCGAACATACTTATTGTCACGATTGACTGCAGGAGTTACAGGGATTCTTTTCTTCTCTTCCTCCTGAATGGCTTGGGTTATATCTGGGGAAGAGTAGGAGCGCTTCAGTTTGGAGTGTTCTCGTTCTCGTTCAACGGTCACCTGTGGCTTGGGTTTATGAGTTGGAGGGGTTGATGGAGGAGTGGATGAAGGAGCCATTTCTGGTGGATACATATGAACAGTATTTGTTGGCGAGTGATAGTAACGAAAGGTTCCAGTGATTGGATCCAGAAACTTGGGGGAAAAAAACAAATTGTTTCAAAACCAAGTAAAAATCCATCATTAACTTACTTACCTATTTTTAAACTACTGTAAGAACAGTGCATGAGAGTTTTTCAAACATTGAGATGTTAACAGCCATCACTGGCCTCAATACTTAATGGCTTGAATTTACTGGAAGGCACCACTTTCACCAAAATGCATATTAAACAGCAACTGCTTAGTACCAGAAACAGCAGATGAGCTCTCCTAGTTTCATTACAAATAACATTAAAATTCCAAAAATAACCATGTGGAAGTTGAAGGGGAAAAAATAAAAACAAACAAACAAAATCTAACTTAGAAATAAGACACAACTGAAATGCAATATGAAACTGCACAAGGCAACTTGATTATAACATCAGAATAGAAAGTTACCTTTGCCCAACCTGCAGGCAGTCCTGGTATTATCCTTCCCATTTCTTCACTTCGCGCTCTCATTAACGGCTCCCGCTGAGACTAATAAATAAACAGAAACGTAAGGTAAGTACAGTTACTTACACAGAGCAGCAAGCTGCCTGTGACTTCCCTATATAGTTACATGATTCAGTGAAAAACTGTTCAATATGAAATCCTCGTTTGTAGCTGGAAATACAGTTTATTATAATGTTAATACAGCACTACTATTTTCTATCGCTCAGTCTAATCAAAAGCTGTTTCTTGACATGCTCCAGAAAAAAAAAGGACAATTCAGTCTCACAAAAGTCTGAACACTCCATTTCTTCCCTAAAGAAGCTACTTTATTAGGAGTATGTGCTTGTTTGAAAGGGAGAAAAGATCATCCCTATGCGTTTAAGTGGTACATAAAGGACTATGCAGGAGATGACGAACAAGTGTGGAATGCTTGTTAATGCCATCAGAAACATATGAAGACTTCTAGCGAAAGCTTAAAATATTTTTTTCAGATGAATATGACAAATGAAAAAAAGCAAACAAACAGCTGCAAACATGGCATAGTCTTCCCTTAAGATGATCACTTTAAAAACTGAAATGAGGTGGGATTTAACATAACATAATAATCATAAAGCATCTGCGCTTGATTGGTTTTGGCTACATACAACACATTGTATTTACTTTAAGTCTTTCAGTATCTTGTTCAGAATCCTCTCTAAGGGGTCCTGGCTTTTGAGCTCCACTGTCTGGTTGTCCTTTAACCCCAGTTTGCTGTAAAAGATTTTGAGAGAAGGCTTTCAATTTTCATCTGGAATGTCAGTAAAGAATGCTGATAAAGCAATATAGGGAAAAAGCAGTTATATTCTCTTTTTCAGTTGTTAAATGCACATGCCACAAAGAAGTGGTTAGAACAGGTACCTACATACTGCTTTTATTCTTCCTCGTCTATACTACAGGCGATTCACTAGAATAGCCTTTGAGGCTGAACTTTGTGTTAAGTAAGACAGTCTGTTACGTAGTTTCAAAGGCTCAGAAATGAAGTGCAGAAGTTCCACCTACACTACTTTCCTCCCTAAAAGCTGTGGGGTTTACAGTTTGTTTTTAAATGAAAGACTCTTTCCCCTTTTACTTCTCACTGTGGCAAAGCCTCTCCAAGAAAAAGGCAAACTGTGAAGCCAACATTATAAATTTATCCTAGGCAGTCATTTTGGGATGATGTGAGGTTGCACTGTCAGTCAAATGCTCAAGAATGACTGTGCTAAGGTTGCCCAGGAAGATTTAGTTTGGCTTCCTTGTGCATTTGCATTACACGAGCACCAAAGTCTGGTCAAATAACAACTGCAATTGCAAAGAGAGAGAGAAAAATATCCTAACACGTGTTCTTGAGAAATGGTTTTAAAGACATCTGTTCCGTTATTAACTCAGCTTCACCAATGGCTCATGTTTCATGATTAGATGATTTTTCCACTCTCAGAAATTTTGCAATTTTTTTCAAGAATATGAGGAAAGAAGGAACTGTGACCCCTTCTAAAGAGTTGGAACCAGACTGTTCTCAGCAAAAATACTAGCTTAGGGTATTGCTTTGCTTCCTATGCCAGTCAACAAAGTCTTGTTATATCAGCATTTATTCAGCTGGGGGCACTAGAGTTTGTTACAATAATACAATTCTGTCCCTAGCATGTGTTACAACAGTATAATACACAGTACTGGGCTGGTGCAAGAAAAATGCCACCATGCCTCTATTTTTTGAAACAGAGGATTGCAGACTATGAACCATCCCTTCTAGCTCCCTGTCAGTGGGAAGTTTTATTTTATCCTATGGGGATTCCATGCTGCCCACCTACAAGCAAGAATCAAGGCTGTCTTCAAAAAAAAAAAAAATCTATTTGTGTCTTGATTTTAACTTTCTCCTCTACATTTATGTAAAAATGGCCTAAATAAAAATCCAATTATGTATTTGAAACTTCTGGTATGATACTCGAGTATGTACTCACAAATGATCCTGAATAATTACTCCACATTTGGTGATGATTTTTTGTTTTTTCACTAACCTTGCCTGAAACAGTCACAGAGGTCTGAGATGCATCACCCAGTGCCCGTCTCTGTGTTTCTGGTGTTCGAGTTCCCTTCTCTCTTTCTTCCGCAGATATTTTGTCAATCTCAATCCTTTTTGCACCAATGCTTTCTAGTTCATATTTATTTTGCTTTTTTGCTTCCATTGCTTCTTTGCATGCTCTTTCTTGTTCCTTTTCCTCCTGTTCTCTTTTTATTTGTTCATTCCTCTCCTGTTCTCTATCCTCTTTGGATTGCTGTAGCTTTTCTTTGTGTTCCTTTTCTTTCTGTTCTTCTTTTGCTTTTTGTTCTTCTTTTTCTCGCTTGAGTCTCTGTTCTTCTTGTTGCCTCTCCCGGAGCTCTTTTTCCCGTCTGTTTTTCTCTAACAGAGCAGCAGTTTCTGCATGTACACGACTTTTTTCTTCTTCTGTCAGAATGCTCTTTGCATCACGTAATGGCTTTGTGGACCGGTCTGGAACTATCCGTCCATTCTCAACAGGCTGGCCATCACTGACTGTACTTTGAGATTTTGGTCTGTTATCATCAGGGATTTTTAGCGAAGGCTTTTTAGTACGATCAACCTGTAACACAAAATGTAGAACAGCAATTTGCTACAGCTATTACTGCTTTGTTAGCTAAACTTTTTCTAAGTAAGATTTATAAGAGAATAAAGATGATATAAAGTTGGCTTCTACCAGAGAGACAGGGAACTTTCAGTTTAATTAAATCTGGTAGTTCAAATTGCTTGTTACTGAAACCAGGTATTCACTTAATTTCCAGATGTGAGATAAGAATCAACAAGCCCTAGAGAACCATAAGGACAGCATTAAGCACTGATTACTACAACTCTTTATTTTCAAGCTTTCAAAGGTGGACATCTTAGAGCAATCACACAGCCTAATTTGGGCTTTCCTCTCAATTGTGTGACCAAGTATGTGATTAAGGCAGATCTGCTATTTAAGAATGACTTATGCTTAGATCGAAGACAGCCAGTTGGTTTTGATGGTGAAGCAGAAGTTCTGAAGAAATAAAAGTTTGTCTGGTTCAGGGAAGAACAGGCTGAAATCTGTATTAAAGTTAGTATCTAGCAGGGTGAAAGTGAAGAATTTGAATTTAGCCTTGTCTCTTAATGAAAACATTATTTTTGTGCAAGGACTCTACAAAGGTGTCTTCAGAAATTTTTACCCCCATATAAGGAAGAAAGAAATCCCTGTACTTTCACTACTGGGCTAAGAGTGACACACCACTTAAATGTTTTGTTATTTGAAGGAAGATACAGTTGCTGGAAAACAGACCTTTCGAATAGCCAAGGTAAGCCATGGCCTAAGTACCCTCCCTGTTATTTCATCATATGTGTTTTGAGTAGAGAAGTTTGCTTATAGACTTTCTGAATTAATGATCAATTGATAGCCTTCAATTTCTTCAGTGCTCATATAAAAATATTCATTAAAAGCTCTGCAATTATGTTAAGTATATCTAGCTTCATGAAGTTCTGCAGATTAGTTATCATGCCTTCACAGCCCACTAATAGTCTCCATACCAATACACTTGCGTACAAGGCTTAAATACTGAGTATGTTTCCTTGTGGATTTAGGTTTCTGCATGTGGTGGGTCTCTCTAATAACATGCTAACTCCTGAAAAAAAGAAACATAGCTTACCTCAGGGATACTTCTTGTAATTGATACTGGATTAACTACAAATGAACTGTCAGATTGTGGAACAGCAGCCTCCTGTACATTTGGTCTGCTAAGTGATTTTAGTCTCTCTTCCAAATTATCTCCTGTTTCTTCATTTTCAATCAATTCTGTTGGAGACTGCTTTATAGCAACAACAGGTGGAACAGGAACTGGCTCTTCCAGAGATGGGTATGTAAAATCCACTTCAGGAGAGGGGAGAGAAGCATCAGAGCACTTAAAACAAAAACCACAAAAGCGAAATAACCCCCACATTCCATCCCAAAATTTAGATTTAGCCAGAACAAGGCTATCCCAAACACATTTGAATGATTAAAGATGCATCCAGTAATTATAAACACTTTGGGGGGGGGGGGCATCCTTTATACTTACAAGAAACAGTCACTGCTTCACTCCTGCTATGCTGGGGTGGAGTTACTTTAGCATTTGTTGTGTACTGGGGAAAACAAAGCAGCCAGTTTTCATAACCTCCTTCTAGAATTAAAGGTTCATTCTGCAGTATAGTTTTGCTTTCCCACTATAAGGAAAAAGGTTTGAAATGAAATAATTTAAAAATAGGAAAGAAACTCTTCAACTCTTGTTGAAATTTCTGTGTCTAGTCATTACATTGAGACAGGTTATTTTTTGAGATTTTTAAGTAAGAATTAAGCAGGCTGCAAAAACCCTCTGGGGAACAGGGATCCTCCTTGTGTTTGGAGAATGCCCAACACATAGGTTCCCGGCTCCACCTACAACAAGGTTTGAATATTTCCAATACAGAAAGAACCACTTACTACTACTTCAGGTAACGATCCTCCGTGCAGAAAAATACTTTATTAAAATATTTGCTTCAGTTTCTTATCTGGTAAGTTTGCTGAGTGATTAGGGGTATTGGCTTTAGAAAGCATGATGTTAACTTTCTGAAAAACTCTTGAGAGTTCAGGCTCCCGACAGCCCTCCTCCTGAGGTCCTCAGTATTACGACATGAACGAGGCACAGAGGCTCAGAGACTATTCGTAAAGCAATAAACAGGGAGAACTACCTGAACTACCCACCTCTGAACCCAGTCTTGAATGTTTAGGTAACAAAGAGGTGCAGTCTTTCACAAGAGCCACCTATATGAAGCGTAAGGACAACACAGCTATAGCCGGAGTTCTGACTTGAAAATGTTGAGCATCTGCAGAATATTGAGTCTATAAGCTCCCTGCACTGATGAAGCCCAGTTTTAAATTCATGTTTCTCTAAAAGTTATATTCAATAATGCAGAAAAGTTAAAAATGCTCAAAATATTTCTGGTGTCTCCTTCACCAAAACCCCTCCATCCTAGGAAGTGCCTGGCTGATAGGACTGCAAAGAAGCTAGCCTTCTTTGGCCTGCCTATGCAGGTGGCCAGGCCGTTCCCGTGAATAAGGAATTATAGCTGCTAATACAGGAAAGAGGGTGACAATGTTTCTGGCAAACAGTACTAAGTACTCTCCCAAATAACTCTGTTGGCCAAGAATTCTTGAGTTCATGAGATAGCTGTTGAGGAGGGGAGTTGAATCATTCTGCTGTTTACCTATTTAATAAATAATACTGTCCTCTACTAGAGCATAAGCATGGCAATGTGAAACTTCAGACTACACTTCTGCTATCAAAGCAAGCAGTCTTTGAAAACTAAACCAAGATGTTCACCTAAAGTGTCATTAAGTCTTCCAAATACTTTGTAATTATAGGTGTTTTAAGACAGTCTTGTTTATTGAGATGAATTAATATAAAACATGAAACTTGCCAACCTTAAAAAGCGCATCTTTCAGGCTCTGAAGAGTTGTTCCTAGCTTTAAGTCTGTGGCAGAACTAAACCAGTCTAGCAGTATAACATAATCAAAGTGTCCTCTCTTCTTCCATGGATCTCTAGAATCCTCTGGGAGTCTAGCTTCAATCCAATTAGCAGTAACTCTGAAATGTATTAACATGCATTTAAAGACAAATGTACAAGTAACATTGTCCAACAATATATAATCCATATATGTTTATGTGCTTGGATAAAATAAATATGCTCTGGCTCAAAGTCAGTACATGCAAGAACAGAGCTGTCCAGATACATCTTACCCACTGGTATATATCAGAGACCCCAAAACTAAGCGTACAAGCTTTGGAAGCATGTAACTTTTTTCCAGCCAATTTATAAAATTAAATATTTTGCTATCATTTAACATTATTTCATACCCAGGACTGATAGCTTCTTCTGGGACACTGATAGATCTTGGAATACAGGATTCTTGATAATCCTTCAATCTTCGAGCATCCATTATAATCAATTCAATATTTTTGTCCGACATCATTGCAAACAGTTTCTCAGCTGTGACTGCTCCTTGAAATAGAGAAGCTATTAGATGTAAAAAGTTTATTATAAACAGAGAAGCTATGATCACATCCGACTGGTGCTATCACGACTAAGAGAATAATCTCACAAAGTCATGGAGGTGAGACAGTATAGAATAAATATACTGGATCTTTCGCTCCTACTGCTGTAGTGATTAGCACCTGATGTGCTGAATTAGGCAACATGGAACACTTCAGTGATAAACTAGTTTAAATCAAGCTATATAGGCAAGCATTTGTAAACTACATGCTGTGGAAGTTCCTCTTCAGTTAAGAACTCTAGAGAACACTTTCACATATTACAGGAACAAAAACCAGGAAGTTGGGAGGGGAAAGGCAAAATTTCTTATTTAACTGAGAAAGCTGATACATTTCAGTCTTGCCTATATTTTTTCTTATCATTTGAAGAGACATTTTTCTTTCTAAATGGATCACTTTAGGGCTAATTCAGCTTTAGTTATTAAACTGTTGAAAAACTAAGTACAGCTTTCTAAGTTCAAAAGAAGCGGTGAACGCTGCAGTACAGAGCCTAATTAATTACTAAGTCACTGTTACTGAAATGCAGGATACTAGAATTTCATCAAAATACTCTGACTGTGAAATAACACCTTAAAAGAACTGCAACTGCTTAGGTGATAGTCATACCGAGACCTTTTCCACATCTACGTGAACATTGCATTTCTTACCACTTAGACTGTCAGACTGATCCTTTCTTTCCAGTGAATGTTTCCTCTCACCATTAATCTGTGTTGTAAGGAAAAAACAAAAAGTTAGTTTAATATCTAATACTCAGAAACAAGGTGGCCAACAGACACTGAATCTCATATAGCTTGAAGGAAACTGGCCAGACTGTAAGCCACACGAAGAAACGTAGAAAAAGGAAGCTGCTTCTAAAGATGTGTTGGCAAATGTACTAGAAAGATACCAAAGATGCTGCCCTCCCTAGACAAAAACCAGTTAAAAAGGCAATGCAGCGTAGGACAGCATCATCTGCCAGATAAAATTTGTGAAGTATTTTGGAAATAGTTTCTTTCCACACTAGTGCTTGAAAAGTCAGCTCTCTCCTAAAGAAGAGATATGTTACCCATAACATCAGCTTATTACCGTTACCTTGGGTTTCTTACACTAGCTAGTTCTATTATAAAATAGACTAGGTTGTTTGGTGGTTTTTTTTGTAAAGTCTTATGCAAGACTGGAAGGTTGGTAGGACTAAACATCTTCCAAAGAAATGACAAAGAAGGGTTATGGGGAGTATAAGCCAATTTAAAAAGAAAACAAACAGGTTCTGAACTGGAAATAGCTACTAGCAGATATCAAATGCTAAATTAAAACTATTCATTTTGCCTGAATTAGAGTTTGTAAACATCTTCAGTTACCCTTTGGCTTTTTCCTTTGGCATCCACAGCATTTTCTGAAGAGTTTTTGGCTGAACTCTTTCCATCATCTTTTGGTTCTTGCTTTTTCTGCAGCTCTTGTCTGTCCCTCTCTTCAAGTTTTTTCCGAACTTCAGCTTCCTCATATCTATTGGGGGAAAAGAAAGCGTGCCTCTTTTTCAATATTGTGTTATTAGCTAGCCTTGGATAACTAACATCAGAATAATCAAGTCTTCAGGAGGAAAAAAAAATATTTAAAGTTTAAAAAAAGTTAGAAGTATTGTCAATTTTTATATTCCCAGAGAACCTCATTTTAATCCCACTCTTGAGTTGGTTTTCTTATTCTTAAATCTTGTTTGGGTCCTACTTCATAGCCACTGCTCTTAAGACTAACTATTTTTTTTCTCTAAACCTGGGGTCATGCTTAGCTATGGTGTCGCTAAATGTAGTAAGTTTTTCATTCTGTAGAGGAAAGAGTAAGTATTGGTGAGTTACAGGCAAACTTCAATATATTATAAAAATCAGCCCAGGTATTTTATTTGGTTTTACAGTGGAGCTAACAATAACAGTTAGGAGTAAGTTAGCTCAGTTATCTAAATTTTCTTTTTTCTGAGAAGTCGGATCAGAACTACTTATATGGTAGTAGTCATCTTCAGAATGTAAGCTGACTCCATCATACTATAATGTCCTCACCTGTGTCCCTGCTGTTTGTTTCAAAAACTGGGACTACGGTGAAGTCAATCCAAGAATCATGCATACTAGACAGTTTTGGTGGACCCAGGTCTTACATACAGCTGTCCTCTTCATAAAGCCTTAGACTTTAAAATTAACCTCCCAGCCTTTTACCATTGTAAGGACAATCGTGATATTATAAACCAGTGACCTCCAAACTACAGCTTTTGAATCACCAACTGCAGGTTTGTATAGTCACATCACTTTTAAATAGCATTCTATTATATTTAATATAACTAAGAAGCTTAAGGGTTACTAGTGATCCATAAAACAAAAAAGAATGTTTTGAACTAACAATTTTGATGACTGAACCAAGCAGTGAAACATGAACTGAACTGTATTAGCCATTGGTCATTTTCATCATATGTTGCCTAATCAGGATTAAAATGACAATACAGCTGTATTTCATAATAAAAGTACTGTGTTAATAAACTAGGTCATTAAATCAAATTCTACCTCCAAGTCTACTGTACTAATTGGCCATTAATAGGAAGGAGCTGCAAGTCTGTAATTATATATTTTTTTAAACAGGCTTCTTGATTTGGCAATGGCATCGTAAGTTAGAACAGAGCATTTTGTTCTCATTTGGAGTTAATGGCACTAAAGCATATTTCAGATTTTGGTTTAATTCAGTCAATATGGAATATTTACCCATCAATTTCCCATTTATGCCTTTGAAACACATAGGTCATTCATGTAGGTATTCTTGCTCCTATACAACTGATGTTTCAGCAGCTCTACTTTTAGTTAACAATTAACATTCAAACTATTTGCTGGCCTACTGCCTGGAGAAGAAATTATACAAATAATTTCCCTGAAACCAGTTCTGTAGTTACGCAGGAGTCATGTTTCATTTGTATTGCCTTTGAATGTATTTGCCCAGAGTACCTGAAAGTTATGTCAACTTTGCAAACTCTGTTCCCTTCATAAAAAGGCACAAGTAACTGAATAAGTCTTTAATTTTGTTTTTTCTATAATTCTATCAGTGTTTACTCTTACAGTGAATTCATAGCTCTGTTGAATTGTAAGACTCTTAACTAAAAATAAGGAAAACCTAAAGAATGTTTCATGCCTAGTATCATGAGACACCTTTGGAAAGTCTCTTTTCATATACATGTAACTACTCTCTTATTTCCTTATTCACCTAAACTAACTTTATGGATTAAGCACTTCAAAGGGCATAGAATATGCTTTCACAATAATACTGGGGGGACAGAGAATGTGCCTAGCTGAAGGGGAAGTGTTAAAGGGGTGAGAAATATAATTGCTAAGGATGTGAGAAGCAGATAAGGCTGGAAGCAAGACATACTGCACTAAATATCACTTAAAGACAGATTCTACCTTTTAAGTTCTTAACGACACGATATCATGGCTTATGGCACAAAGATATGTAACTTGACAGTTGTAAATGAGCTACCCAAAAGCCTGTTAGCATCAGCTCAGTTACATACTGGCAAAACTGTGTACTTCCATACACGTGTCTGCACGTGGCAGAGGTACAGAAAAGGTGTAGCAGCTAGCTAAAGACTCAAAAAACATGTTTTGTTAGTGTAAACTAAATCTACACTAGGAGGACTTTAACATATGTGAATATTAGGAACATTCATTAGTATATTTGGTTTCAGAACTTTATGATGAAAAAGGTAAGGAGGAAATGGCTCTTGAACATCTCTAGTATATATATACTTTACATCTTGTGGTTTCTTTTTATTAGTCATTACATAAAAATAGAAGACAATATCAACAAATCATAGTTACCAAGAATTAAGAGACAATGTATACAGTTACAGGCAAGTTATTAAATTGTGTGATGACAAAAATTATCTCTAATAACAGATATTTGTGGATAAACAATTTAACCCCCCCACAGTCTCAGGTATCCAAGATCTACTAAAGTGCAATTCCTTACTATTAAATAGCATGAAAACCTGTGATTGCACATGTACAGGCTTCAGGTATAATGAACAGTATGTTACCTATTAACTGTATTCACGTACCTGAGTTTAAGGCTGTCTGACAGTCTTTCAGCTTCTTCAATAGCTTTTTTTAAATTTGTAGGTCCAAGAATTGAATGAAAATAATCCTAAAATTACAAGCATCACCCCACATATTAATATTACAGCTTAATAATGCCTACTTCTGTGCCTACCAAGAGCTGCTAATGTACAGAAAATTGATATTATAATTATATTAACACCAGCAAAAGGAACTGTTTTGAATCAAAATACTTTCCTCTCAAACATGAGTTTGTATGTAAAATTGTTCTATAGCACTAATAAATAAAGGCTAGGCTAGGCAAGGCAACTGCACCAAAAAAGTCTGAATGGGAAAGATGACAGGAATACACTTCCCTGAAAAAATACAGATCTGAAAATTTATATACCTTAAGTGTATATAAACTGTAAAAGCAATTAACAATAGACTTGTCAAAAATAGGAAGGAAAAAATATCATCATAAGCGAGATAGTTTACTCAATACCAGTGTAATCCTTTGAATGTTCATTAGTGTAATTCTCTGTACTTCTAATACCTCTACCAATGCAAAAGAGGTCAGTCAAAGCTTTTATACCTGTTGCTGCTTAAAATCAGGTCTCTTTTTAATAAAGTTATAAACAGTCACATATTTCATATATAGGATGTAAGCTTTTTCTTCATCTCGGTCCAATCTGCTTTCCTCCGCTGCCTTGAAAATCTTAAGGGCACTCTGCACATAACTGGAATCAAAGAAGAAGAGTAAGGCACGTGATTGTTGACTTGTCCTCAAACACCTTTTCATTACAAGATGCCATTTTAAGTGCTGCCCATACATCAACTGTTTGATTTTTACCATCGTAATATAAGGCTTTCATTAAATACAAATTACAATCAAGCTCTTCAAAATAATGTTTCTCTTGGCTTGCTTGTTTACTAGCCTTACTTAAAATCTTCCACAATTAAATAGCATACTGAGATATGGAAAAAAGTACTTTTTCCCTTCTAAAAATAAATTTTTTTTAAAGGAAAAACTAATTCATAGCAAGACAAAAAGAAATAATTGATTGTCTAAAAAAGCTGGAGGCAAAGTATTTTCTATTCACACCATTTGCTAAGCTTTATCATTTTTAAGAACTTGCATTTATGTAGCCTTTTCTCAAAGTATGCAAATTTTCATGGGCATCGTGCTCTGTCCAAACTGTGCCAGTTGTGTTTTGGCAGTATGTGAAGTTACCTTCAGTAGGCAGTAAGCATATCCTATGTGATAGTTGAGAGATCCATATGTAAGACTATAAAAGATTTTTATATCTAACAGAAGTAATTGAGGAAATTTAGATCCACAACATAAGTAGATGTGGAACCTGCTCAGAAGAGTAGCACTAATACTTCTAATATTAATTAAAAATCAATTAAAATATATATGTACCTCTTCGTACTTGTCTTTTCAGGTTTTATTTCTGTCTTCTTGTTGAGATCTTTCAATGAAGTACAGAGATATAGCTCCTTAGGTACAGATGCCACAGCAGGCATGTTAATGTTGTTACTTATGTTCCTTCTAGGATGGTACAGCTTCTTAGAAGTCTCTATCAATATTTTTCTAGGGGGAGGGGGAAAAAAAAAAAAAAAGGAGAGCCCAATTATATTCCAATGACTTTTAATACAGTTATAGTTACCTGTATGGGGTTATTACCTAATTTATCTCACCTTATGTGAGCTAGCACTAGATGCAGAGTGGCTGAACAGTTAACTGTATAAATTAATCCTCCGAAAGTGACTGAATTATTTGAAATCACTCTAGGTATCAAGAATATTCACAATATGTTGCCAACAGCAGAATAATAATAAGAAAAGAAATGCTGACTTAAGAGTGTTCAAAATCATCATATCCAGCAAATTTATTTAACTGTAATGCCAGTAAGTATACTATAAAAAAATTAGCTGACTTCTCTATACTCTGAAATTTGTCATGGATAATTATTTCATCACTAGCTTAGCACAAACCTCTGCAAATACACACTACACCCTTGGAAAGGTGACTTCTAACGTCTTGGTAAGAGACAAGCTGAGAAGAGGAAGGTTGCTACTGTTAAAGTTGACTTGAAACTTCTTGGATGTGCTGTAGGTCTTAAACTCCTAGGTACTGTTGTGTTTCTGCTTGCATTTGGAAGTGCTCTCCAGTTAAGCAGAGTTTGGCCAGAAGGGACTATTACATCATCTCATCTGACGTGCTACATAGAGCAGACCATTAAGCTCATACAGATAGTCTAACTAAAAGTCTTTGAATCTAATACATGGTAACCTATTTTAGCCCCTGGGGGTAGCAGGGGAGGCACTGAGCTCCCTCTGAAGCAGTGAGACATTAAGGTGCTAAAAATATTACAGAAATGAAGGCAAACTAATTAGAAGAAACATGCTCAAATGATCCCCAAAATTTCCTCGTAGTGAAAACCCACACTGCCTTTGACAAGATGAAGGTAAGGTGTTTCCCTTCCACCCTCAAGGTGATGCTCAGCATGACAAGCGTGACCAAAAAACCATCAGCCGGTGACCTCGGAGCGGAGTTTCATCCAACTGAATTGATCTGTAGCTGACTGCCACGAAATGAGGTGGTCTGATTTCCCTCCCTCTTTCTCACGCTGGCCTGGTACTTGTCCAACCTCTTACTGAGCCAATTCAGCTTGCTGAAGAGGCAAGAAAGGCTGCACAGCTTGTGCAAGGAGAGCAGTCAGCATGTGCGGCCAAGAATGAGAAGGCAGGATGGGAATGTGATCCCTTCCCGTGGCACATAACTGTTACGTTCTTTAAAGTGTAACTGCATATAATATTGCTAGGTTGACTGTTCTTGATCTAGGAATGAGTTATGGAGTAAAGATATTAAGTTAGCCCAAACCCTTAATAAGTCCATGTTGGAAATAAATGCAAAAATAAGATACGTGTCTAATGACAAGTCTTTGGTTTAAGGTCTGGCATGCCAAGGTCACACTAAACAATAGATAGCTAGATAACTTACTGCTTGAACATAGATGCTTAACTTGCTAATTTCCAATTACATAGTAAGTTTTCAAAGTCAAACTCGTCAAAAATCCTTCCTTAGGAGACTGATTTCCAGATAATTCTGGAATGTAAATAATAAAGTCTTCAAATACTAATATCAATACATAAAAAACAGATCCCATACCCCACTCATCTTAAAACATCTTCCCTGTCTAAGGTGTATTATGGTTTGGGGAGATATTTAGGTGCTGAAAACAAGGCATAAAATTCATTAGAAGAACTGCATTCAGAAGAAACAAAACACAGACACACACCCTGACCCAAAGTATGGGACCTTTACAATCTAAAAGCCATTTTGCCTAAAACAAAAGACATACTTTCTACCTCACAGAATTACAAAGAAAGGCTTTACTCTTATTAAGGTTTTAGCATTGCTTGTCTAATCCTACCTTCAGAGCATGTTGTTACCTGGCTTTTTTCTTATTCCACTTGGAACTGTAAATAGACTTTTCCTTTGAAGCTTTAAGTCCTTTCCAAATATATCTTCAATGTTTGCTCTGTTATGTAACCACTATTTTCTTAATCTTAAGTGGCAGCATTTGCTTGTGTTCTGACAGAATATTGTAACTATAGTCCAAAAAAGATATAACATTACTGTGTCTATGTGTGTTTGAGGGAAAAAAACCCCAAGATTATGTGGAAGATGAACCATTTAATGGAAGGCAAAGGATGCTAGTAAATTCTCAAGTGTTGCTGACACACCTTGATACAGGCAGCTCTTCTGGAACCTCATCTATACAAATGTAGAACTAGCAGATAAAAGCCAAATCTGAGTTTTGGCCCAGAATGAAAACTGGCTTTCCATGTTCTCCTGATATGGTTACTAAGTTGTAACTGCAGGTCTTTAAATTGCCAGACAAACTCGATGCTGAACTTACATTTATTTCCTGATCTGAAAAAAATTCTGTACCTTTATTCAGAACACAAGCTAGTAACTACAGTATCTGCTGAAGTAGGTATTACTCTTTGACCTCCCACAGCACCATAATTCATACCATACACTACAGCAAAATGAGCAAGAAGGGATTAGGAATAATATTTTCTAAATTAAAAAAAATAAATATCAAATTCTCAACAGCCTACTTAATGGAATTACATACAGCATACGTCATAAATAAATTGATACAAGATTTCAGTTGCAGTTTCCAATTTATTCTTCCATAAAGAACCTTAACTATGGAGCTGTGACTAGTGTTTTCAGTTTTATGCATCAAAAATCCCCTAACTGGATTTTAGTCAGTAGTGGTCCACAGAGTGACTGCTAGTTGCCAGTTGACTGCTCAGTCTTAGCTCATAAGGACCCTTAAAACTCCTTAAGCTTCTACTAAATTTTAAGATGCACTTGTACCTTGATTTTTCTTTTCCCCTTATACTCAAATGAATGAGGTGTTTTGTTTTGTGTTGTATTTTTTTTTTTAACTTTTAGCAGGCTTTGGGAAGACTATGAATTCAGAATCCGAATCAGCTCCTTCATATAGAAATATAACCAGCTAATTTTGATCACAAGTTTTTGCAGATACTGGATTCCTAACTGGCCTGGTCTCAATAGAGAAATCCAGCCAAGTTAGTTGTACAAATAAAGACACTCGGGAGTAGTTAACATAAAACAGTGAAATGCATGGGGATCGACCAGCTACTGCAAGTTCTGTACAAGGTCTGTATTTGTTTCCACTAGAGGAGGTACAATGAACTGTGCTTTCTTAACAGAATCACATCCATTTTAGCAGGATAAACTTTTGCTGCTCCAGGCTCTCTTGCCTAGATTACATTCAGTTTTGCCAACCACTCCATTTCCCTCCGCACTTATGGTCACCGTATCAATACAATGGCAACACTGAGGCATCGATGAACCCTTCCAATCACACATGTGGATCTTTCACATACCTCTAAGGAAGAGAGGTATCTTCTTTCCCAGAAAAAAAAAAAAAAAAAAAAAAAAAAAAAAAAAAGAGAACTGGATCCTAAAACCACGAACACAAGGGACTGAAGAAGCCCTAATAGTTAAATTTACTATTAGTCAACCCTGTGAGGAAGAGGAAACAACCTGTTTCAGGTTTGTGAACTTTTTTCTTAAAAAGTAAGATAAAAATCAAAACTGCAGCTCTTTTCCAGCCCCAGCTGACATATTATCTCAGGGTCCTTTTTCATATGTAAGAGTGCTGAAAACCAGGCCAATGTCCCAAAAGTATAAGGGAAGTCATACCTGGATCTTTATGGACATTTAAAATACTTAGAATGGATACTTCTACACTGACAGGGAAACATACCTGTTGGTAACAGGTTTTTCAGCATCTTAATTATCATGCCTGTTTTACTAAGGATATGAGTAAGCTTTAAGTGGAAGGACCAGAGCAAGAACAATGCACAGAAGCAGTGACACTGCAAGAGGCATATACTGACACAGTCTGAAATCAACTGACATGCTAAGTAAGTACTGTGCACCACCAATGTGGGTATGTAATAAAGTACTAATTAACTGAAAGCGCACAGGCTGATTATAAGCACTGGGGCTTCTTCCAGCAAGGTTGTTACACTCACACGGACTACCTAGACTTTCATCGTTTTGCTGGGTACCACCAGTCACCAGGGCAGCAAGACACCATGGGTCTGGTTTGGGCCGGGCACCACGCTGCAACGACCTGTGCTGCCACGCCTGGGAACCACCCCGTCACACAGCGAGAAGATCCTTTCTGAGAGTTTGCTCACCCAACAGTGTAACTGACACTGACGGGGTGGGAAGACGCTACACAGTTAAAGTTGCTTAAAAACAGCTAAGTTGGATTTTACGGAGAAAATCCGAAAGTCCAGTCTGAGGGAGAGCACACACGGCTTCGCTTCTTGTTCAGATCAACGCAACCGCACCGTGCGCGCACACGGTGTAGGTGGTGAGAGGCCGCGGAGGTGACAGGGAGGCTGAGAACTCGGAGCCCCAAGTTTACACCCGGCTGCTTAACAACCCCGCGGCGCCCGGCTGCGGGCGCGGCCGCTGCCTCCGGCCCTCTCCGGGACACCGCAGCTCGCCGCTCCGGCCGGCGGAGCGCGCTCTGGGGAGCCGCTC
>JANZLQ010000002.1:12783509-12853675 GCA_026212715.1 Elanus axillaris
GCGCAGGCCCGGGCGAGCGCGACGCGCCCGGCGAGGGGCCCAGGCGCCGAGGGGCAGAGCGGGGCCCAGCTCGCCCCGTGTCCTTCCCCGCCGGGCAGCTTGCTCTGGGCTGCCTGGGGACGGTCTCGGGCCTCGCGTGGGGCGGGCTGGCCGGTTCCTGCCCCGGCCCGGTGCCCTGGGGGCGGCTGAGCGGCGTGCCGGAGCTTGGCGCCAAAGGTGCCCTGAGGAGAGGCAGCTGGGGGGGTGTTGGGTGTTGGAGCAGCGCTTCCCTTCTCCGCAGTGTCCCTCACCCGGAATCTGTAACTCTTGCTCTGGACTCTTAATAAAGCGTATGATGGGAGTTTAGCGTAAACGTGGGGTACGGTGTGTTGGTTCGGACTGCTGTCTTTCTTTTCTGTCCTGGTAGCCAAAGCAGTTTCTGTTGGTGAGACGCTGTCTGATGGCACGTCGTCGGTGCAGTCCCCCGTAGGAAGTCATCTGCGCTTAAGGGTTTTTAACTTAAAGCAGTTGTATGTTGTCCTTTAATCTCCTTACTAAAGTAGCTTTTAGTGAATGGCAAGTACCGCATATTAAGAGTCAAATGTGCTAAAACTTGTAAATGCACACCTTGGAGTACTTTAATATTTTTTAAAAAATTATTCATGATTTCTAAAGTGTTAGTAAGACTGAGCAGTTCGGTTGAAGTCTGTATGCACACAGAAATACCTGTAAGGGTACATAAATCTGCTGTGTGAATAAGACTGTACGTGGCAGATTAGCATACTCTAGGTGTAAAGTCTTGTTCGTGACCCACTTTCTTTGCTGAAAACAGTTTTCTAGGTTTTTTTAGGCCTATGTGCCAGAAGGAAACTGTCGAGGAAGATTCCTCATAATAAAATGGATGCTTTAATTAGAGAGGCTGGTGATTTCTGTTTGAGGATATTTTCAAGTTTCAGTTAATCTGAGACATACTCTTAAGGCTGTAGTACAGTTCGAAGGCTACAACACCCCAAGCCCTTAGATTCTTCACGTCAGTCATAGCTGTGGTAATGTAACCTTTTTGGCATCTAGTGCCAAACTTACCTGCGAATGCTTTGTAGCTTATTGGCGGTGCCAACCCAAGTCTTGGTTAGTGCCAATGGTTTGCCCTTGTTGAATAATAATATTTTTTAAATGTTGCATTTTGTTGCAGATAATGGCCAAATCTGTGTTCTCCTTTTTAAGAACAAGAATTTCCTACCATCTGCATTATTTAATGGAGTTACGTGGGTGATTGGTACTACTCTAAGTTAATGTATGAACGTAATTGGTGGACAGACCTGCATAAACACAGACTTGACTGTCTTAACCACTAAGCCATTCGACAATATGTTTGCTTTTCTTGTCTTTTTTCTCAATCAGATATTTTTCATCTGATGCATACGTAGTCCAACATGAAGGTCATGTTGCTGTTTAAACAAACCAGAGAGAATTTAGTTAGGAACACAGCACAGTCAGAGAGGAAAGCTGAAAGCGCTGGAATTGAAGCTGACTGCTATCAGTATATTAGTGTAATTTTCATTATCGTAATAGAAGTGTGGATACTCTAAGCCTATGATATTTATATTAAGAATTCAAGTATGACGTGTGAAGTCATCGTCAAAACACGTTTGGAAGGCTGTGATTCCCTTAGGAAACAATACAGGAACTTTAGTGAGTTTATCCCATGTGAGTCACTATAATCACTGTTGCGTGATATATATGGTAAAAATCGTACCGAAGTTTTTAAGAGATGCTGGCACATGGAAATACACCTAGGTTTAATGCAGATGTTCTGGTTCCTTTAAAAAGTTACAAAACTGTAATTGAAATAAAAAACTTTTTGAAGAGTTGTCCTGAGTTCAAGTATTGTGCTGTTATATCTGGATATAGAAAAGATTAAAAAAATAAAGCAAGTTGTTCCTATGATTTCAGTTCTAATAATGATCAGGACTGAGTGATTAAGGATTTTAATAGTTATTGCTAGCTCTTTGTACTTAAAAATATTCTCGACCTTGGTATGGATAGGCATATAAAATTAGTTAGGAATTGCTATTCTAAATTTCTAGCGATACTGTGCGGTGTTGAAATTGGTAGGATGATAGCATTTCTGAAGATCAGGTCTGGCAGAGCAGGTTGATTTTTTTTGAAATAGCGGAAGGAAAAAAGACATTCTGAAAAGGGCATTCTTTTACCAGATGTAATGAGTGTGAGAGATGATTGGTGTCAGGCTATCTTCCAAGCACAATTCTGCTGCGTGTCACTTCAGTAGAGAAACCCATTTAATTAGCATTTTGTGGAACTTTGTCCTGGGTTTTTTAGGAATGATTGGAAATCCTTATTGCAGGTACAGTGTATATTGATTCAGTTTCCCTTCCGGTAAATAGCACTGCTGCAGTCCATGCTCTTCTAGTGTAAGTATATGTCTCTTTTAGGAGCATGCCTTGGTTAGAAATACACTGGTGGCTGTGACTTCTCCATGTTAGCAGACGTTGTGCAACAACTGTTCTGTGCCTGTTGATTTTGGCTAGCTGATGTTCACCACTGCAGTGGTAGAAGGAGAATAAGGCTGGGTTCAGGATCCTTGGGGCAGGACAGCAGTCTGAAAGCTGCTGCAATATTTTAAGCCAAACTTAGTCTTCTTCCTTTGGACTGCAGACTTTAATGCTCTGTTGGCTGTGGTGTGGCACCCCAGGCTTTCCAAGCTGCATGTTTTTCAGCTCCTCTCCCTCCCCACACAGCCCATTTCACACACAGTTCCACCTAAACTCTGGTCAAGTGCTGTTAATGTACCCCTCTGGTAACAGCATGATGTTGAGAGTTTTATAGAATGTATAAAAACTCAAATCCAAGATGGGTACAAAAAAGCAGTACGATTTCCCATTGAACAGAAGTAAAATATACTTCTGTATATAATAGAATTTGCAGTAATAATTTGATGTAAGTTTTAATTACCAGTTAATTGTGGCATCTGGCTAATGATACTATACAGGACGCATTGCAGTAATGAAATGTGGAAGTTCAGGAGGTGGTTAATGCAAAGAAGTCCAAACCCAGCAGAAGCTCTTCCCTCTTCACTGAATTGTAGACAAAACCCTCTGTTCACACAGTTGTGTAGGAGCTGTTAGAAGTCTGAAAACATACTCAGATTGCCATAAGAACAATTATAACAGTCTCAAGACTTTTATTTCAGAGGCGGTGGTGTTTTTATTGTCTGAAAGGATCCTCGTATAAAGCATTACCCAGCTGTCGTGCTAGCCAAGCTTGGTAGAAATGACACAGTCACTGAAGAGTACCCTCTAACACAGTTCAGTAGAGTTGACCTGTAACACTAGGTGAAGCAGCAGCAGAACTTAACTAGGAGTGCTGCTTTGAAATGGAAATCTCATTTCAATTTTAAATATATTTTATTGTACTGTATATAGAACTTGGCTTTTGATAGTATCACTGCTTATTTTAGTGTTACTAAATGATCTCAAGAGAGCAGCTGAAGAATTTTGCCAGAAAGGGAAGAAGGGGAAATTTTGACACCGCAGACCCTTCTCAGTATGTCTCAGTACTAGCAGTGGAAGAGTATGAGGGGAAGTGTGGGGCATGTTATTACTCAAGGGATTCCTGACCTTGTATTACTGGTCCTTGGAATGGTATACCAAGTAGAAATCGGCTACTCTTGAGAAATTTTGTGAATGCTCGTATTCATTGGTTAAAAGTGACTAAATATGCATGAGTTTTGTTGGAAAGGCCTCTTCAGTTACAGTTGTTAGGGTATTAGTGACATACAACGTATTTTTTATTTATCTTTGAGTTCAACAGTATAATTTTGCTAGGTTTTTAACTTTCTTCCACTAGATGGCCCAAGCATGCTTTCAAGTACCCTATGACAACTGAAACTTTTACTTCATTTCTAAAATAAATTCGTGTTGTTTTTACTAAAGTTAAAATTCTACATCATGAAACATGTGTAAACTTCTGTGATACTTTGTGCTTGTTTAAAATACAAACACTTTATATCAACCGAGAGAGTGTTGGTTAATGCAAGTAATACGTGGTAATGAAGGTTACGTCATGTATGATCTTCCATGTCCCTTTTTCCTTGATTAGAACATTTCTTACTGAGTGTAGTACAAGGCTGTTCAGTTTTGCATTGAGGTGAGAACTGATGTACTGTCAGTCTGACAGTGTGTTCAACAGTAGTGGTTCAGAGAGACTCTAAAAAGGTGTTGTTCTCAGGCTGAAGTTTGTCCCTAAATCTCTTGGGAGTGAGCTTTGTATTTGGCAAGCCACCATAATTGATTTTTTTTTTCTTGTGCTGCTTGGTTTTGTTGCATAGGGTGTTGGTAACAACTTTGCAGTTTATTTCACCAGTATAGATGTGGTCAGTGGCTTCTGAATAGGTGTAGTTAAATGTATGGACTGTAATTTAATTCACCTGTTTTTGTTGTCTAACAGATAAAGTATAAGCTTGTCATCAAGGCCGTCTTTTTGGTTAGTGGAGAAAGACAGGTATACTCAGAAGGCAGCTCTTACCATGAGGGTGGTTGGACACGGGAATGAGGTTGAAGAAGTGGTGGGATGTTCATCCACAGAGACATTCAAAACTCAACAGAACCAAGCCCTGTGCAGCGTGAGTCTGTTGGGCCAGACCTGACTGGGATATTGAACTAGGTGACCTTGAGAGGTCCCTTCCAGCCTCAAATATTTTGTAATTCCAAACAAAGACTTTTAGTTCCTTTTCTCTTCTGGCATTTAAAACAAAAAGACAAGGAAGGTGAATTTTTGTCTTTCTGAATTAGTTACTAACTTTTGTATTTTGCATTAAGTGCCAGCTTTCCTTTTGATTCTGAGGACCTTGATGTGGTGGTATTAGACCACCAGAAAAAAGTGTGTGTGTGTCTGTGCGTACTCTTTTCCTTCTTAAATTGCACACAGCCCCCATGCCGCCAAAAAAAACCCCAAATGGCTGCCATACAAAGGGAGTGAGTGCTATATTCCTTCATTTCAGTGCTGCACTTGCCAAATGCCCTCTCTGTCCTATTACTGTTTTATGTCATTATTCCTAGTGTCTCCCTTTAACAGGGATAGTAGATTTTCTCATATTCCTGTTTCTCTTTTGCTCTTTCTCTTTATGGAAGAGAGTCGGCTGTTGTCCCTTCCTCTGCATCTGACTCTGTGCTCCTTTTTTCCTTCCTTTTCCCATTGTCAGTATTTGTCCTGTCCTGCCACCTTCCTGCTCCTCTTCCCTTTTCTGGCTGGAGACAAATCAATATGTCCATGTGTACTAGAAGGATGGACATAAATGGAGTATTATTTTGGTGAAGGGGATATTGCTGCCTGCAGTCAGTTCTGTAGACAAAGAGGTAATCTGCTCCAGTTCACGGCTGTACTGATACATGTTGGAGTTCTGCATTTGCAGTATTTCTGTTTTCCTTTCTAATTTCTTCCCGAGTCAATAGCTTTCAGCTTATTGAGCAACATACCACACAAATTTTGCCAGTTGAGTCAGGTGCAGAGAACTTTCTAAATATGTTTGTTTTGTGATAGAAGTGTATGTTTAGTGGGATTTGTTTCTGGACCGATATACTCTAACTTTGTGTAGGAAATTGTGTGCATGGCATTGCAACTGCTGTTACTAGTAATACAGGCTTAACTTTGCTTGAGACTGGAAACTAAATTGGTGAAAGTAATTCCATTCTTACCATGCTGGTAGTGGAAGACATAGCTATAGGACTAAAATGCTAATGATAGGTTTTGGTTAGTAGTGTGAGTTACGGTTTAGTTCTAAATTTTCTTTTTACTGAACAAATTTAATAGCAAGTATGAAATAGAGTGAGTTTAAAAATGTTATACTAGGAAATCTTTGATGCAACAGAAACATAGATAGGTGTCATTTGTCTACATGTAGTTTTGCATGCTCTGTATTATATGGAACTCTAAGAGCTGTAGACATAATCTAAAGATGATGAGAGTTTTTCAGCTAGTGTCTTGGTCATGTCTCAATCAAAATTTTGCATTTCACTTATTGTTAGTAACTAGACAGTTGAAGCAAGTAGTAATGTTTGTTTTCAGGCAAACACTTTAGTTCATGTATCTGCATGTAGTACAGTAGTATATGCTTATTGCATCGTTTTGTAGCTAGGAAGACAAATTACATTTTAGGGTGAACAAAATGAAGTAATAGTGACGGACAAGATGTCAGAAAGGTGTTGTGTTTTGTGTCTATCTAAATGCGCTTATGTAGTGGTACCTCTTAAATATGTGTAGGCATTTTGGGTAAGTGAATGTAGTGCCTTTGGGTGTGTGACATAGCAGCCATGATGTGGTACCATTTGAAAGCTGGACAAAGCTACAGAAGGTTGTGGTATCAGGTGAGAGCTTCTAAACCATTTTCTGCTCTAAGAAATGTACATCCAGTTCAGTTTAAATTTAGTTTGATGTAACTTTGCAGCTGCTATCCTTACAGTACTGTAATACCGAAATCTTTACCCTCATGTCTGTTGTATTTGGCTGTCAAAAGTAGTTCTAAAATCAAGCTGCTTATTGCAATCAGTAAAGCTTGTTCTCATGGCTAAAATACCAACTCCGGCTTTTCAACTTTTCAGAGTAGTTCAGAAATAATAATTAAAAAATTATGGTGGCACTTGTGTACTTAAAATAGTATTAATATTTTTTCTTTATATTGCTTTATGTCCTTCACTAGATGTCACTAGTAGATTTGGGAAAGAAACTTTTAGAAGCTGCACGAGCAGGTCAAGATGACGAAGTTCGCATTTTGATGGCCAATGGAGCACCTTTTACCACAGATTGGGTAATGAAAACTTTTGCAGTGCTTGGTAAATCCTCTTGCTTTTCTTACCTGAAGAAGAAAATAGGATTATTACAATTAGGCATGTATATTGCAAGCCTTGCAAGTTTCTTAGATTTCTGCAGTCACATCATCTAATGTCCAGTTCAAAATTAAAATTGTCTGTTTCTTCATATAACCTCCTACTGATTTTAGTAACAGACTGATGAGCTTGTTCTGGTGGCTTTTAAGGTGAACTTTGAAATGGTTAATGGGAGAAAGCAGCAATCATCCTTATAGTTATTGTGTTTATGCATTTAATATAGCAAAAGGCCTGAATTAAGAAAGCGGTCCCAACTATCTAATATGTGCAGCTGAGAGTTCCCTGACGTAGGGGCTCCGAGTTGTCTTTTGGAGGTGCCTGTTTTTTAATAGGTTGTATAGGGAGGTCAGGTACCTAAAATGCTAGGGTATTTACAAGCCCTTGAGATCCTTAATCTATTTAGTGACCTAACTTTCGAGTTGTCTCTGTTTTGAGCAGGAGACTGGACTTAAGTGACTTCCAGAGGTCCCTTCTAGTGTTGGTGTGGCGTGTTGACCAACACTAAAAATGGGGTTAGGCCCCTTGAAACATCACACCTCAAAAAGACTGAAAAAACATAACACAGACCTCAAAAAGTTGTTTCCATTGAGCTGGTTTTAGTGTGTTATGAGTATTGAAAAAAAACCAAACCCAACCCAAACCTCTTTTTTTTTCCCCTCTTCATACTCTGTAAAAGCCTTGACAGTTTCTTTCCTTAAGGCTGCAAGAGAAAATGATTTTTTGAAGTGGTGGCCTGACACCTGAGTATGCTAGCTCCATAATAAGAAGAAATACTTCAAACTGACATCTGTTAAAACTCCACTTTTTCTGTTACATTACAGTTGGGAACATCTCCCCTTCATCTAGCAGCACAGTATGGACACTACTCAACAACAGAAGTGTTGCTGCGAGCAGGTGTAAGTCGGGATGCTAGAACCAAAGTGGACAGAACACCATTACACATGGCAGCATCAGAAGGCCATGCCAGCATAGTAGAAGTCTTACTTAAGGTAAAGATTGCTGGAACAAGGTCTGAGGTGGGGATATTACGATGGTTTATGTTCAGATATTTGCAGTTTCCTTTTAGTCCTGAAACCAACATTGAAATTATATGAATATTTGTACTGTGTGCACTAGGTGCTTTGCTTTCCTATTAAACAAATTTATTTTAGCATTAAAATCATCATGATTTCAGGTGAATTTTTTTATTGCTGTTTCAAAATAAACCTACTTCCTAATTTGACATTGACAGCTTTCAGAACCAAGGCATGTTATGTTTTAGGGAGTCTTTAATCCTTTGAGGTAAATAATTTATTTGGTAGTTAGATTGAAGTACTTTTAATAAATCTGTAAATGTAAGATAACAGGAAGTTACTGATGGAGAAAGACAATTTTGGGCTTTGTTCTGTGACCAGCATTATTTAATTCAGATAATTCTCATGACCTAGTTATGCAATGATTTTGTTTGTAGCACGGTGCTGATGTCAATGCGAAGGACATGCTCAAAATGACTGCGCTTCACTGGGCTACTGAACATAACCACCAAGAAGTTGTAGAACTCTTAATAAAGTATGGAGCAGATGTTCATGCTCAGAGTAAATTTTGCAAAACAGCATTAGATATTGCACTAGACAATGGAAATGAAGACCTTGCAGAAATATTACAGGTAATTTCTGATTCATGATGTTAAGGGAAGTTACAGCAAAGTACTTGTTTACACATGTAATAAACTAAGCTTTCAATACAGCAGCTGTGAGACTATATATTGACTGATAATGCTAAGGTCCAGTCTAATTCATGACATGGAAATGAGATTAATGTTAGTAAACATTAGTTTGCCGAAGAACATTTTCACCACCTACAAAGTCAAGGATAAATATCTGTTGTTTTCTTAAATTTGAGTGTTGTAGTACACAGAACTAGGTGGAGTCTTCACAGGCCAGGTGTAAAACTTAACTCCCTGCTCTGCCAGTATGTTTTGACCATACCCTAGTGTTCAGTTAGCTTCATATATGGATGTTAATTTCCTAACAATTGAAGATCAGGAAAGGAGAGAAGAGATGGCAATTTCTCTTGAATTAGAAACAAGTGACTGGGATTGGGATTATAACAGATGCTTCTATGAAAATGTGTGCTCACTGTTCAGTAGTGTTCTTGAAGACAAATTAAGTGCCAAGCATTATTGAGAAAATAATAGAAAGCAAGTGAAAAATACCATTATGCCACTGTGTAAATCTGTTACTCCTCTACATCTTGAACTTTGTGAACTTCTAGTCTGTTTCTTTAGCCTCCTCTTCATTGCAGAAACGATATAGTAAATAAAAGTCAATAATAGTTTGAAGAAGGACAAAAAGAAGACTGCCATCTACAATTCGTGTCAATTACTGAGCTGTCAGAGCCAATTTTCATGGCATGTAGTTGCCACAGCAGTCTTGGATCTGCAGGTGTCTTATTTTAGATACATGAGCTTGCATATCTGCAAAAGAGCCTTGTCTTTATATGGTCCTTTTGTTTACAATAAATGGTAAGGAGAAGTAGCGGTGTGTCATTATTGTCTTTCACTTCAACAGACTTTTTGTCTTTAGATTTCACCCAAACCCCCGGGTTTCTCATGTGCTTACACAGAGCACAAGATGTGACATGATGTGTGTATATTGCATGAGTATAACAAGGGAGATCTTTCCTGTTTGAGTAGAATGTGCAATAATTCTAGTTCTTGCAAGGTAAATAATTCCTTTATAGCTACAATTGGAATTATAATGTTACTTTTGTCACCTAGATTGCAATGCAGAACCAAATCAATACGAATCCAGAGAGTCCGGACACTGTGACGATACATGCAGCAACACCGCAGTTCATCATCGGACCTGGAGGGGTGGTGAACCTAACAGGTCTGGTATCTTCTGCAAATACATCAAATGGAACAGGTATTTAGATGTCTGTAGGGTAGCTAATGGGATTTTATACTTTAACTAAATTTCACCATTTAGTGAAAAGGCTTGAGAAAAACCAGTGGTAAGAATAGAGTAGTTACCGTGTTCCTCTTCAGGGTTTTTTTATGTGTTGTAAATATCTAGGTACTTAAAACAACAGTCTTCACAGAGATAAATTACCAGAAGTTGTATTTGCTTAACAAACTTGCCTTCAGAATAGCACTTCGGTTTGGCAGAATTGCTGAGTACAGAGTGTGTCTTGGAAGCTTCAGTGCAATAATAATAAAAAAGGGACTTCACTGCTTTTAAATGTCAGCTAACCTTTTTTCTTTTTTTTTTTCTTCATCCTCCTAGACGAAACAGGAGTGTCTGCTGTACAGTTTGGAAATTCATCAACGTCAGTATTAGCCACATTGGCAGCTTTGGCAGAAGCATCAGCTCCACTGTCTAATTCTTCAGAAACACCAGGTTAGAAAGCTAAGTCATTTAACCTCATGTAATAAACTAGAAGTACATAACTGGCACTTCTGGAGGTACAGTTCATACATAAATGAGATGGCGATCTTCCTTCCTTTTTTCAGCATGGACAAAATTTTTCCTTTGCTTTTACCTGGGAGGTTGCCAGATTCATGTATACAATTATTTCTTAATAAGATTTCTGACCACAGCTGGTATCTCTGGGCCTAATGTGAGTAGCATTCACCTTGCTGAAAGCAAGCATAATTCAGAAGATTGAATTTACATCTTTGCCCACATACAGCGTAGTTGTATGTGGTGGGAGAATGTTTTCTTAAATGCTTCTTTCTGCTAAATATTGGGAAATAGCCCCCAATGTTGTTCGCGCATACTTGGTCAGCAGTTTTCTTAATCTTTCACCCAAAAGACACAAGAATATTGGTGATCTTAATATGCAGTTTTCCCACTGGAATGCCTATGGGTCTTCTTTTCAACATTGAGGCTTTTTACTTGCATTTGTAATACTATGTAGCTCTTATTATGTCCCACTTCAGGCTGGTATGCTGTCATGGCACTTCAGGTAAACGTAAGCCTAGCAATACATTATTGTTCTCCTAGGAAAAAGCAGGCTGCATCCTTTGCTGCAGCCATATGCACACTCTCTTATTCCATAAGGCCATGACAAGAAGCCAGAAAGACGCAAGAAATTCCATTGCCTCTAGTTCCCAAGTTTTGCATTCCTTTTTCTTAACACAAAAACCCTTTGCCCCTGCCCCATAGATCTTTGCCAATTACTCTTTTGTCTGAAAAAAAAAAAACAACCCTTTGGTCAAGGTTTCATACTCTGCAAGTTGCCCTGGATATCTTTCTCCATTCTTTCTGAATAATGTGTTGCTTGCTTTGTGTACTTTTTCACTTTTGTTCATTACAGTATGCAAAGTGAAGAAAGAAATGGCAGTCACAAGTCTTACAGTATCAAAGTGGATTATAAATACTAGTCATTGCCAGTAACAGGGTTGAGAAAGAGAGGTATAAGCAAGGACAAGACCTCCTTCTATAATTTAAGCAAGTTGTAATACCATCTACAATAAAGTTAAAATGCGATCAAAAGCTTCTGAATTATTTAAAGTTACTTTATAAGAGGATGCCACAAAAATTTTGTTCCAGACCATATTTTCCAATTATGGTGTATGTTAATATCTTGCCGTTGCATAAAAATAGGGTAAAACTAGCACTTAGGAGGTCAAGTGCTATGTTAATTCTTTGTTACCTAGTTTTGGGACACAGAAATCCCTAGGTTTTGTCTCTGAAGTAGGCTATATGGTGTACTTGAATAGAAATGCCTGTTACTCAGAGAGTCCCAAAAGGTGTTTTGGTGGAGACCTGGCTTTCTGAAGAAAGCTGTGAAGTATTTCACACATACTTGACTTGCCCAGTGCTGTTTCGCATGCGTCGCTCCCCATTTTTCTCAGGCAGTATGGTATGTCTGTAACTACTGGAGTTTTATGATAGGCCAGATTGCTTTTATTAATAGTATTTATTATACCGATATGTAGCACTATAGCCTTATTTCCAGGTTAGCTTGGGATTTTGAGCACTGATGTGATATGTAGCAAGATGAGCCTAACTTTAAAGCTGGTGACTGGAGATCACTATGGAGAGCAACAACCCTCTGTTGATCAAGGATTTATGATGCTTATGGTAGCCTGAATTTTTCTGAACACGTTTCTAAAGAAATGCATTAATTTGGGGTTTTTGTTGGTGATGGTCAGTATGATAAATTTTACAGAACTGAGATATTTTGCATGCCCAAAGTCTTTTGTACTTAAAAATTCTCACAGAATTCAGCTCTGAAGAAGACATCATTCTTAAGGACACAGTTTTCAGTGAAAATGTGGAAGAGATCTGTACTCTTAGATTTGCTGGCATGACAGCTGCATCCCAACATATATCTGAGTTTTCATCTCTAAGTATTTTGAAGTCCTGCAGGATTTCTTCTTAATACAGCTCTTCTACTTATCAAAGCAGTACCTAAGTACAGCTGTACTATTTTATGACATTTGAATATTGCAAATGAAGTGGATGATTCAAAACCAGAATGCAGTGCCTTTTGTTACAGAAGCAGCTGCTCATTTTTTCAATCAGTTGATATATTTCAATGATACTCAGATCTCACTGTAGGAGAGAGGAACTTGAAGAGGGATTGCATGGGATTACAGACTATTAAATGCGTAACCAGGACTCAGCAGTAAGCATTGGTAACTAACAGAGTCTTCTCATTTTTGTAGCCCTACCCTTGCAGTGGTGCAGTGTAACCTATGTTACATGTCAGTAAACCACTGAAGATAAATATTATCAGAGAGGAGGCAAAATATGACAGGCAGGAAGGAGTAAGTTTGAAGTCTTGATGCAGTAGCTTCCCACCTTCAATAATGCAGTGTGCATCCCACCTAACCTTCCTGTTTATTTCAGTTCTTCTGCTTTGATTTTTATGCAGATGTGTGGGCAAACTTGCAGCATCTTACTGTCTGCAAATTATTTCCTGGGTTCTCACTCCTTTAATAGTTTGTAAAGAGTACAAAAGCAGCTTTTTGTCACCTGTCCATCAGTAGTGTGTTCAAGGAAAAAAAAAAGGAAACAACAACAAAAAACCCCTTCTTGGTGTGCTTATCTTGTAAAAGATCTATTTATAAATACTCTCAAAAATTGTAGGATTGAGAATTCTGGTTTTGGTTCTTACCTCGTATTTAGCTTTCTGTATTTAAGACTGTATAAGCTTGGACAAAGCACTTAGGTTCTGCCTTTTATGTTGTTTGTGTCCAGGTTTTTCTTCTCTTTTGAAGTTAACTTTACCTGATCCTTTCCCCCCGGTTCCTCAAGCTTTACAGTTAGAAAAATAGCAATTTTGTAAAACCAAAGAAAGAAAGGTCCTCCTCACTGGAGCTGAATAGAATCATGCTTTTTTTTAATTGTTACTCAAATGAAGTGTGCATGAGGCCATGGATGTTACATACAAATATGGTGCATAATGTATGTATGGAATTCAGAGTTGGATTAAAGAAAAAATATCATTTAAGATGTGTATTTGGAATGCAGTATTTGGTGTGCTTACGTTGGAATTAGGCGTATACTTACTGCATATGCAGGTGTTCTCCCCCTGCACACACTGCAGAAGAAAATAATGCACATTAGTGCAGAGATTCTTGAAAATATTAATGCTGCTGTTTTGAATGACTTCAGCTTCCCTTCAGCATAAGAAGTAATGTGGTTACTAATGACTATATGGATATAGATATGGAAGGAGAGCAAGGAAGGAATAAGGGCTATATTTATGGGGATATTTTTCTTTTATGTAGGATAACTTCTTTTTAGACAAAATCTCTGTTTTCTTTCAAGGTCTGAAGAAGCCCTAATAAAGTGTCCTTCTAGAACTGAAAGCCCAATGTTGAGTTTGAACGATCAGAGCTGTTTGCCACAGCAGCTAGTATTGGCACTTGCAACTTGGAATTTTGATGATGGTGGTCTTTCTTACTGCTGAGCCTGTACTTGGAAGCCAAATTAAGTTCAATACAACAACACTTACTCTTGTAGGACTTACTGTTTTGGTTTACTGAATAAACACTCTGTGAATATTTAAGCAGTGCTGTAGGACAGTAATCTCTGAACATAAAGATCTTCAGAAGATAATGACTGCAGTCATTATCTGAACTACAGAGTGATTTTGTGTGTGTGTGTTATATTGTAATTAACTTAAAAGATGAAAGCTTCAGGGTTTTATCTACCTTCTGTCATCTCAAGCATCACAACACAGTCTATACGGTTTTAATTTCATCTCTGTAGATAGAAAGCACTCTAATGTCTATTATTTAAATCAAAGGCTTTGCTTTTACCCTGACAAATTGAAAATAAAATACAGAGTTAGTAGGCTTGACATTCTTTGATTGTGCTACTAGTGATCTTGTTCTTTGTCTCAATATCTTGCTTTAAAAAATAAGGGTGGTAGTGCGAGACCCCGGTTACAGTGTATAGTGCAAGCTGTGGTATGTGTTATAGTTCTGAATGCTGTCTTTCCCTTATCTTACCTTGATTTATAGATGTAATATAGAATTGTGAGAGGTCACTGCTGTATACTCATTATCGAATCATGAATTTGAAATATTTAGTTCAGCTGGGATTTTTTTGTACTTTTACCTATAGAATCATGTACATACAATGTTTATATTACTACTTAAGCTTTACTGTTCTCCTTCAAAGCTGTAAAAATGTCAAGTCTGCAAAACTTTTCATTTAGTCCTGTTTCATACTTTGTATAATAAATAGAGTTGCCGTTGTATTTGACACACCCATGTAGTACGGACAAAACTAAGGTTTTCTAGAGGTCCTTCAGTCTGCTACTATCTTGAAGACCATTATGGTAAGCAGAGAAGTCAGGGCTGGGTCCTGAGGTACACCTGGCAAGACACTGGTTGAGGAGAACTTAGTCCAGCTTGTGTACAATGCAGAAGTTATTTGTGTTCTTAAAACCAACTCTTGTTCTTGCTGCCATGTTAACACTGAACCCAAAGCATTAGAGTGGGGTGTATTTATTAGGAAACATGCTAAATAAAAAAAACCTATTATATTGAGCAAGGTAAACCAGGACAGAGTTGCATGTGTATTTCAAAATGTTAGCGCTTTATGTTGGCCTGGTGAAAGTTTTCTATGAACAATATAATATGTAGTAATGCGTTAATTGGGGGGT
Source organism: Elanus axillaris (assembly GCA_026212715.1). Taxonomy (NCBI): domain Eukaryota; kingdom Metazoa; phylum Chordata; class Aves; order Accipitriformes; family Accipitridae; genus Elanus; species Elanus axillaris. Next base: position 12,798,500 of record JANZLQ010000002.1, read on the forward strand.
GGAGGGCATCAAATTTTAAAAGACAGGGAAGACATTTTTTTTCTCAGCTGTACCAAAATGCATTTGAAATCATAAAGCTTAATTTATAAATTGACTTAATTCCTTTACTAATCTGTTGATAGTTGTGGCCACAGAAGAAGTTGTGACTGCAGAATCTGTGGATGGTGCTATTCAGCAAGTTGTCAGTTCTGGAGGTCAACAAGTTATTACTATAGTTACAGACGGCATTCAGCTTGGTAATCTGCATTCGATTCCAACCAGTGGAATAGGGCAGCCAATCATTGTGACCATGCCAGATGGGCAGCAAGGTAAGTGGAAACTTGCATGGTTTGAGCTTGAGGAACTATTTTAGTTATAGTAATAATAATAAATTGGTAGGTGCAAGTAGCTTGGACAATTTTGTGTAATTATCAGTTTAGATACATCTTTGAATTCTTAGACTGCAAAAGGCTCAGACACATGAGCTACTGCAGTTCAGTGAGTTACCATATGTCAGCTGAGTCTCTGCGTTAGGAGAAAGAATGGAAGAATTACTAAACTGCATGGAAGAGAAATGGGGCATTTAAGGGAAAAGTGATAATTACTTGCTTGGCCTTCAGTAAGTTTGATTCTTGCAAACTTGTTATGAAAACCAGAAGATGGAATAAAGAAAAGCCTTCTTCTAATGCTTATGCTGTTGCCCTGGTGGAAATACTGTGGGAAGGTGAGGCTTGGATTTAGAAATCTGATGCACGAAGCAAGCTGTGCAAGTCCCACGGAGTGTGTTCTTAACAGAACAAAAGCTATGTCTTACATGCCTGAGGTTTTAGAGGAGCAGTGGCAGAACCAGTGAAGCCAGGGTGCACTTAGAGCCATATGCACTTTGTTCGTGGGAGCTGCTAGTGTAATAAATGCCGTTTTGTGACATGCATGTGTCTTGGGTGGTTTCTTTTAAAGATGCTCTGCCACTACTCTTTAGACAAAAATGATTCCTTCTCTGGTTTCTTCATGAGGACTCCCAGTGTGGAGCTTGAAGAGTTGCACACTGGAGACAAATTATTTGATTTGCAGTCTGTCTGAACAAGTACAGCTACTTATCAGAAAGCATGACTGTGTGTAGATAGTAATTGAAGTAACACTTAAGACATTTATTTGCCAGATGGTGGCATGAGTAGAGTTTGAATTTTAGATCCCTAATTTTTTTCCTTCAAGGTTAATAACTACTGGATTTTCAGATTACCTAAGGTGTTCTAATTAATCAAAACCAAAAGCCAGTTTTGTATTCAGTATTTCCTTAAGAAACATTATAAAGATGGTCGCTACATAAGTTACAGAACTGACAGACTGATAACTCTGCTGCAGTTCACTTCTGTGTCTGTTTACTCTGAAAAACAGCAACGATACCGCAGAGTGACAACTAACTATTGTAGACCTCAATAGCAAAGAATTTTAAAATTCTTTAGTAGCATACAAGCAGCTAAAGTTTTTAGTAAATTTTCGCCATATTAACTTTATAATGCACTTTATTATATAGTTGTGTTTTCATAAGGGAAAGTCTCTGCATTTTATTGCTGTTAATAAAATTACTTAATTATATGATTTTATATAGTACAAATGTTGTTTGAAGTATTTATGTGTACAAATATGTTTTCAGTATTAACAGTTCCAGCAACAGACATTGCTGAAGAAACTGTGATAAGTGAAGAACCACCAGTGAAGAGACAGTGCATTGAGATTGTTGAAAATCGTGTGGAGTCTGCAGAAATAGAAGTAAGGAGTATATTACATGATATGTGTTAATGAGAGCGTTCAGCACTGAGTATCTGGTTGTGGTTTTTTGTGTTGTTCTAGAGTTTATTTCTGTGTTGCCACAGAATGAAGTGTGTGAAACAATAACTTGTTTAGTCTCCCCCGTTACTGGAATTCATCCTTTACAAAGTTCTTGTATAAAAATATAGGAGGGCTGTTTGCTTCATCCTCTGGTCGTGCACGTAAGTGACACTTGTTTAAGTATATGATAACTTAATATTTTTGTTTTTCCTTTAAGATCACTAGCTAGTTTTTAAAACCAGGTGCTGATATATTATTGAGTAACTTGACTCTTTCCACCAGCTGTGAATGAGAGTACTGTACCCTCATCTTTCTGTTATGACCACATGCTTGTCGTGATTGTGAGATCGCATTTTTAGCAATGTTTCCTTTCCATTCATGATATCTAGATAACTGTTAATGGAAATGTGAAACAGTAAGATTCTGTGTTTGTCAATTTTTATCTGCCCCTCCCCATCTTTTTTTTTTTAATTCTAGAGCAGTTTACTATTACACATCTTTGCACCATCCTGGTTTTTTAAATTATAGTGCGGAAGACCTAACAACACTGAGAGAGTTTTTCTTTTTATATATGACAAATAGATGTAGCTGTTCAATTTAAAATTGTAGCTGTTTTTATATAATATAGCCATAATAGGTCAACCATCTCATTCCTTTTTCTGTTCCTTCTAACTGTGCTGACCAGTTTGGGTCAAAAGTTTATGAAAGTTGCTGTCTGCCTTAACTAGGCTCTAAGTTCTCATTTGTCAACTCCATGATATTTCATTTATCCAAGGTTGTATTCTCCAAATTCTGTTCATAATATCAAACTGTGCCTAATTGAATACTTTTTATTGTACAGTATGTGCTATATGTTATTCATGTCTAATAACAATAATTGCCACCTTTCATCACTTGCTTTCCCCATCCCTGAGTTGTTACATCAAATACTTTTGGCCTTTGCAGCTTTGTGGTCATTACAGATTATCATGACAGTTGAAATTTTCTTGCTGCATTTTTAAAAATGTATGACTGTTAAAATAAAAGCATTTCTTTTGTTCACACTTTTAAACATCTGCCTGAATTATTCATAAAGGAAATTATGTTTCCTTAAGTATTTTAATAATTCTGCTAGGTGAAGGAAAAAAAAATTTAGATTGGTTAAGGAATAAATGGAGATGTTCCTGATTACAGGTAGTTGGTATAACAGCACAAATAATTCTTTTAAGGGGATTATCAGTTTCAATCATATACTTCAAACACATTTATCAAATATTGAAATAACTTGGTTTAAATTATTTACTTTATCTGTTACTTTTACGTGCAAGTTTTCATGACTGACTTTGTCCCTGTCTGTACAACTGGAAATGCACATGCAGACCTCTGCCTCTGTGCGGAGGCCGGTTGACTTAAGGAGCCTTACTGTGGTTCACAGGGGTATGGTGCTACCTCACTGTGGTAATGGGGACGTTAAAGAAGTGCACATAAAATCAGTTCACTTCAGACTTTGTGATCGCAGAAGGTGGTAGATACTTGAATTTGGAGGGAGTGGCATGCCTCCCCTCATTAAAGTGTTTTTTTAATGTAGAAAACCTTTATTGTTTCGTTTCTTTGCCTCACTGGTGATTCATTCATTTATTTCATTATAAAGAGTTGGTTCAAGGTGAAGAGTGCTTTCTTCAGCTGTTTTAAATTCATAGTGCATGAACAGTTAACTGTGGTTTGAAAGTCTTTAAGTTGAACATCCTCCCATTTGTGTGAGGTGACAAACGTTCTTGTGAAACTATTGTGAATGAGTAAAGCTGTAGTGGGGTGTTTCAATTTTACCTTTTGGGTCTGTTAAGTTCAAACATTTCAGCTCGTTTTGAAGGTGATGGCAGTTTTCCTAAACAGTTTGATATTTTAAACATAGGATGGCAGCAAAAAAAACCTGTCGCACAGATACTCTGTTTTTCATTTTCATGCATAATTCATTAACATACAGTGATTTTTATTTTCATTCTTGAATTTGACTGTTTTTCCCATGTTGCATGTTTGAAAGGTGACACGCATTAGAACCAGGACAATCATTTTATTAGACTAAAAAAAAAAATATCATAATTGTAGATTAATGACATTAGTGAATTCATATCCCTGTTTTTTCTGTCGTTAAAAAGAATGCTTGGTTTGGTTGTTTTAGTTATGGATGTGCCTATTGTCAATATATAGACTGATAAGAAAAGCTACATGTAATGAAGAAAATTCCCTGATAAAATGGAAAATTTCTTAAGAGCACTCAGGATCATCTAGTTTGATTTTTACCTGGGTAGGTTTTTATACTGATACAAAAGGACATCAGATAATTAGAACACTTGCAGTTGTGTTCTAAACAATGCCCTTTCTGGATTTGATTAAATTAATAGACCAGATACAGTCCTCCCTATTCTAGATGTAAAAGTGAAGGAACCAGTTTTCACTGTTCAGTCTGCTGTAGATCTGCATTGTTCCTCCAGAAGCGTTGGATTCTTTCTGCTGCCGAGTTAGACAGTATACTTGGCCTCAGTTCCTTAACTCATTCTGTTTACATTAGGACTATGACTATCTGAAAACTAAGCCTATTAGTTGCTGGACTAATTTACATGCTTTGAACTGCTAGTCTGTCTGGTAGACACTGGTTTTATCTTCCTGTCTCTGCCACTGAGACTTGGTGTTCTCCTTTTTTTCTGTCCCTTCCTTAATGTGTTATACTCCTGAGGACTACACGTATCTATTTCTCTCTTCTGTGGGAAATGCTCATAAGATGTGGTCTGAGAACCTCTCCATCCCCAAATGTTTGCCATCTGCAAACGCTCCATAGTAGTGATAGCGGCTTGCTTTTTGTAATGTGCCGCAGAACCACTGGCCAGCGAGCGACTGGTGGTTCTTACTCTTTTGCAGCCCAGTAGATAGAGCAGCTTTGCTTCTTACCAGTGCTAGATTTCTGGTGGGGTTTATGTGACAAATTAATGAGAGAGAGAATGCCCAGCTCCGTATATCCCAGAGCTGAGTGCCCTTAAGAGGGAAAGGTTGCTTTCCACATGTAGCAGGATCAGCTGTTTTGACTGTTTCCCTGAGAATTGCCTTGTAGCTCTTCTCACAGACTTTCTACTCCACCAGGCTGTTTTACATAAGCTTTTGGCTCCCCTTGTACTACACAGGTAACTTAAAGAAATAGCAGTATGTTTTGTTTGGACTGGTGCTGGAACATCATTGGTGTAATTCACATCCTTTGAGATGTAGGCTCTGCTGTTCATTTGGCATTTGTCAGTCTAGTTGCTGCCTGGGTTGGCCATTCATAAATTTGCTTAAAGAGCAGAATCCAGATTTTCAGAGGTGGAAGCTGAACTTCCTTTTCAAAGAAGCAAGCAAGATCAGATGAGCTCTCATTTTATTAGCATATGCTCCAAGTGAAGCAAACCCTAGCTAGCTTCCTTCAGCTCTTAAAGCCCTATGTAAAATCAACTTGCACTTAATGGAGTTTGTTCTGTTTTGTATTACAGCTAGTTTTATAACCTGTTAATAACATCTCTCCTTTACCTGTTGTTTTTGCTATGCAGATGCTGCTGTTAGCAATGATCTGATCACCTATGTCATTGTATTCCAGCACATTCAGCACAGCATGTGACTGCTAAATGTGACTGTGACAAGTAATAAGAACGGTGACAAGTAGAAGGGAGGCAAAGTATTTTGTATTTTCAGGCTTTGACCATGAAAATATGTGAGTGCATCAAAGAGGTGAAGAATAGGGATGGTGTTATGGGGGTGTGGGGGGTGAAACCTCTAACAACTGTTTGAGGTATTAAATGGGAATGAGCTGTTGAACTGCTGCGATGGGAATAAGGTGATAAGGTAACTTACTTTCACTGGGCCTCAGTTTTTGATGAGAGTTTTGTTTTTCTGGGATATAGCTCGCTTCTCTGACAACCTCCTTCCTGTGGCTACTTAACTACAGTGGAAAAAATTATTTGAAATCAAATACTACCTTACTCATAGAATTATGATGCACTTTAATGAAACGGTATTTGGTGGAAGATCAAAACAAAACTATTTTCCAAGCAAATTGCTTTTTCAGTTGGGCTTAGTGCAGCATCAAACAAAATGACACTACCTACATCACTGGACGTCGAAATACATTCTCCTTAGTTCCTAAGGCAGCTTCATAGGAAGTGGCATTTCCTGTATGACTTTGCTTGGAAACCATTTTATAGTCATCCCCAATGAACTTGTATGCAGGATGGAGCCTTAAGTTACTCCTTTTGAATTGAAAAAGCTTACCTAGCTAAATGCCTGTTAATTCATAAAAATGTGGTGTCCTTGGGGATGTAATTATACGTCTGGATTGCATCTGTATCAGTCACTTCAGATCACTTCTTTGGAAACCAGTTACGTTTATATTTTGCTTAGTGGGCAGCTGTCACTTTCCAGTGCAAACTGCTGTTAGATAACAGTTCTTCGTTATACTGCCTGATTAGAAATACAGCCGAAAGGGACTGTCCTGTTAAGTTGGATTCCAATTTAAAAAAGTAACAACAGGAATTGAATCATGGGAGTAAAGTTAACGTAGTATGCTAGTATTTGTTCACCATGCTTCTACTTTTTTTTTTCCCCCACTCTTTTTCCATGAAGACTTGCTTGCTATCTTTGCAGCTAAAGAAACTTGGGTTTATTATATTTACAGTTCAAGCCTTGTTGTGAGGAGTTGTCTGGTGTGATAGTTGATGTCTAATTTACACAGCAGCATTCATATAGGTTTGCCCAAGTAAGAACCGTACAGGTTCTACACGATACCCTAACACTTGAGCTGCATGTAAAGGAAAAGTATTTGCCATTTTAACTTGTATTTGATACATATTTGACAAAATAATGCTGGTTCTGTTTCTAATAGGAAAGAGAAACTCTTCAGAAACAGCTGGATGAGGCAAACAGAGAAGCACAAAAATACCGTCAGCAGCTTCTAAAGAAAGAACAAGAAGCAGAGGCCTATCGGCAGAAGTTAGAGGCAATGAACCGCCTCCAGACTAATAAAGAAGCTGTTTAATAAAAAATGAACATACTGCAAAGCCTGTTACTTGCAAAAACCTGCAGTACAATCTTGAACTGTACGCTATATAGGTACAGACACAGGATTACATGATAGAGAAGATGCTACAAGTTGATAACTGGACTTAAGCCGTGAGCTCTGATGAATTTCTTGTAACATAAAAACTCTGAATTTAGAAATTGTGAAAAGTATTTAAAATTAAATACTGTAAATAGTTGTTTTTTTTACAGTTTCAAAATGAGTTGATAAATCTTTTTGAAGGGATCCAGAAACACGAGAAGCCAATGTTTTTGTGAAATTTTTGATTTTAGTATGAAACTAACTTCTGAAAAACAGAACAGTTTTAAGGGTGATGTTGATTTAAGCTGACAACTTGAAAATGAATTATGTGACAAAATGAATTAACAGTTATTTCTACATAGTAACAACTTAAACTTCTCTGCATAAGACATTTCCAGGTGGAAATCTTTGTACAGCTTTAAGTAGTTGTCTCAGATTCTCTGAAAACCATTTTTGGTTTTTTTTATTTTAGGTGGTGAAATTTTTATATTTAATTTCAGATATATCCAAGTAGATTTACATGTATATGAAGCTAATATTTTTTAAACTTTTCAGTTTGTACATATGCTGCATGTTTTTATAATTTCTACACATACATCTTGCATAGGTATTTTTCAGCAAAGATGAGAAAAATTATGAGGAAAACATTTAGCCTATAGGTCATTTGAAGTAAGCTAGCAGCCAGTTTTATTGTGGGTGGTATATTTCTTGGAAGAATGTAATTTGTAATTAAAAAGAACAAAAAAACCAATCTTAATTTACACATTAGAGGCAACTTAAAATTTGGTAGTGGAGGCACTGAAACTTCACTTTGTGTGTCTTACAATTTTCCTGTACAAAGCTTTTAAAGTTCAGTAATGACTAGAAAAGAATGTCTCCACTGGAACACAAATACTAGTTCTTTTAGAATATTCCTATTGATCTGTTTTCCCCAATAGCCTTGAAATTATTTCAGTGATACATTTTTTCTAAACGGACTTTTGCATTTTAATTATGCAATTGGACAAGTAATTTTTTTGTTGTAGTGATGCTCTTCTTACCTAGCATCATTGTTCTTCACTGTGATACTGTGTTTGTGTGTGTCTGTGCAGTGATCTATTATGGTTAGGATTTATATAGCACGTTACATCTTCAGAGCATTGTAAAATCTTTTTAAAAAAACCCTTACTGTACTGCCCGAGGCAGGTAAGTGAGTGTTATTGTCTCAATTTTATAACTGGTATAAGTGGGACACGGGGAGTGCTAAATGACTGGCCTAAGACCACATGAACCTGTGGTAGACCTGGGAATAGATCTCAGGAGTTCCTGGCTTCTTGTCCTGTGCTTAGACTGAGCTGCCTTAAGATTGTTCAGTGCTGTGTTACATTAAATTTGCAACTACTGTGCAGATTCCTTTTTTGTAAGATAAAACTCTGTGCTTTGCTTTGTTGTTCCATGTTCCCCTGCTTTTATGGAATTGTTTATATAAACTTAAGCAAAAAGTCTAGTTTACCTATACTGTACACAGAAGAATTACCCTTAAAACTGTACTCTGGCCTACTTTTTCTATTTTACAATTAAATATCTTTTCCACATATATATAGTGTAGAATCAATTCCATTTCAATTGTTTTGTATGGGCATTAGAGGGTCAAAGCTCTGCTGTGTTAGGCACTCAGAAAAATACGAAAAAAACAGTTTTAGGCTTAGAATGGCCTTCAAATGTAGGAAGGAGGAGTGGGGAAAGAATTGCATTATACAATATGAAGTAAAATCTTCCTTCTTCAAACTTGGACTTGAGTTAATAGAATTGGCAGTTAGGAAAGTCTTAAATATCCTTGTATTGGTATAAATTTAGCAACTTTGATGCTGATTGGCAAATTTGACCCCAAAATAATCAAAAGATACTAAAAAATGGACAATCTGTGGTGGTAGTTCTTAGAAGGATTATTTTCAGGGATATAATCATGCTCAGCTGGTACTAGGACTTGAAGCAAGCCTTGTGCAGTGACTAACTGTAAATTGCTGTATTTTAGGTTTTTTTTTCCAAAACTATCCCTTACGTCTCTAGCGAATGCAGGAACCAGTTAGTCAAGTTAAATGTGCTGGTTAGGCAATTCATGCTCCAACTGAATTATTCTGTGATCAAAATAATGTTTGTGTCCTCAGATCCCACAAACTTAACTACAGTTTAATCTCTGTGAACTCTTAATAATGATAAGAATTTCAGCGTTAGTATGAGTAGTGATAGTGGTAGTGTTCACGTCCAAATGGAGAATTTCCCACGGGTTTGACGGCACAGAGCTTTGTAGCAAACAATGAAAAGAACCTTTTCTATTAATTCTGCTTCCTGTGAGCAAATACTCTATTCCTCATTGTTTGTAACAAAATCCTTCCAAGTGCAGGGTAGCTATAACAAAAATTTATTTATCACCAGCATATTTACCCTACCTGTAATTCATTATCACCTATTTTATTCTAGTTCCGAACAGGACCTGCTGTTTGTTCTCTTTTGCGCAGAATGAGAAACCAGCATGATGAAACTATCACCTTTGAGCAAAGGCGTAGGGTGTATGTCACATGGAATATTTATTGTATAGTTTAGCTCTGAAAACATTGTTAAAAGTATTGCTCCTTATTTGCTGTTCCAAATTGAAATCATAAATGTAATTAGCTACCAGCTCGCTTTGAACAGATGTCCATATATTAATGTGTTAGTAACTTACAGCTAGAATCACAGTTTTTGAGGACTCGGCTCTTTTTGAGTTGGTCCTGTGTTTGATGCCAGTCCCTTCTCGGCTTCTGTGTTCCCCTTCATGATGGCATTTACAGTAAAGCCAAGAGAGGTTCATAAACTGATACTAAGTATGTGGGCAGCTTGTTATTTTTTTCCTAATGTTGTCAGAGAAATGTGAGATAAAGCAGATGAATATGCATACAGTATGTTTTTTTTCCCTGCACTTCTTGGACTTCTTCTTTCAATGCCTTTTTTATCAATTTTTTAAAATTTCAGTATATTAATCTGATGTGTGTCTATCAGAGCATCTTTGTCATATCTGTGAAACAGTTCTTTCTCAAATATCTAATCGCAGCAGAAACTAGGAAAGGTTTTCACAGTGTTTTGCAGAAAGCATGTTGTGGAAAAAGACCTCACGACTTCCTAGAATAATGAAAGTATTTAGGCTGCCTTATAGTACATGAGGCAGAAAATCAAAGCTGTTCTGACGGCCAGTTCTCTTCTTGATGACGAGAACAGAGAAACTGCTGTCGTGTATCGAATGAAGGGTCTGCCCAGCAAGCATCCTGCCTCCAACAGGGCCAGCCCTAAGCAGGAGCCTGAGGTATAGCAAGAACAGGGCAAGCATATATTGTATGATGTAGTAATTGCTCTTTCTGGTGCTTAGTCCGTAAATCCTACCTCTCTGTTTTCCCAGGGCTGCCTGGTATCGGAGTAGATCAAGCAAGTTCCTTCTGGTGGAGATGATAAGCATTCAACATTGAGTACAGTGTCAAAGGTCATGCTGCCAAAGATAGGTCAGGATGTGTTTTCAGGTCCTAAAACTGGAACAAGGGGTAATCACATGGCTGCTCTTCCGAACTGAGAACAATCCAGGTGGAGGACTTCGAGGAATTCTGGAATTCATGGCCAAATCCCAGTGCTTGTGCATCTCCTATTTGAGAAAAGCAAGTGCAGGTGGAGGGGCAGGGCGAAGATGTGTTTTCCCAGCCTCAGTGGCATGGGGTGGTATCGGTGGGGGAAGATCACCCTGCAGTGTAACCTGCTCTGATCTGGGAGGTCAGGAAATCCATGAAGAGGACCATTGCTGCTTTGTATTGCACTTCTGGAACTGGCAATAATCGGAACGCCTTTCCTGCTAGCCGCAAGGGACTGACAGCATAGGGAGTGAAGACTTGTGAGGATGCAGGTATACTCTTGTGAAAACGCAGTCCTACAATTCTTTAAAAAAGGTCTCCACCTGCAGTGTCAAATTTGTTACGTGCTGGTGCCTTGTTTTAATGACTGCTGCTAGCGCAGTAGTTCAGTGTGCTAGAGTAACATGGCTGCTTTTATTTGGTTTTGGAAGATCCTGAGCTTTTTCTGTCCCACAGGTTTGATGTTAATGTGTCTTACATTCATTACATGGATTACTGTGAGAGTTCTGAAAGATTATTTGAAAATGGGAAAGGGTTAGCGCAGAGGCAGCTCCTCTTAGAGATACACTATCTTACACATCAAAAGAGCATAGATGAGAACATATGACAGACTAAAAGCCCTCAGTTGGGAGGAGTTAAACACTCACCAATAACCTGCCTACATTAAACCTTTTCCAGGATGCATGAGTCTGAGAGATAAAGGGAGCTATAAAGGGTGAAGCAGCTAGCAAGGCACCAGACCAAACTGCCCACAGCTCCTGAAAGGTTGTGAGAGGCCCAGGTTTGAAGAGGTGCTTTTAGAAGGAATCAGTATGGAGCCTGAGGAGTACAGACAGAGAGGTGAGTGATCCTCTGCTCTTGGAAATAGGTAGCATTTGCTCACAGAGATTTAACAGTTGTAGGGCTGGGAGTGGTACCCCAAATTAGAATGGGCTATATATATTCTTTATTTACACACATGTCCTTGACACTTAGATCGGCTGAGGCTGAGACAAAAATGTGTCCCAGGGTTGAGTTTAAATTAATGGATTTAGAGTCAGTGGATGACTTAAGCTTTTTGGTCTTACCTTTAAAATACTATGGGAAGGCTGCAAAACCGATTCTGTATAAACTTGTGCTGAGGGGTGATTCACAGTGGCTCTTCCCTGGCCGATGCCATGAAACTTCAGTGATGCTGACACAGTTCTGAATATGGGGAGCAAACTTTGGTCCCAGGGCTGGAGGAGATTTGCCTAAAAAGCAGAGAAAAGGTGTGGAGCTGTTCAGCTGTTTTCAGAGGAATCAAAAGTGGGTATGCTATAATGACAGGGAAGCATGGGACATTATGAAAATTTAATTTCTGTGAAATGCTGTTTCTGTTAATTTATAGGTAAGAGAATCTTGTCTGTCTTCTCAGAAATCAAACAAACTGTACTTGAACCATGATTGTATTTTAAAGGTACATCTGAACTATTCAGTGACAGCACTGGAATTACCCTGTGAATCTGTTCTGTCCCCATGAAGCCTGTGCTAGAAGTTGTGTCTCTGCGTTATTAGATGGGACAAGTAGGGTGTAGGAGGAAGGTTAGTTCCTGTAGCTATCCTGGGAGCAGTATTCCAAGCCCTGTCCAATGCTAATGACAGATTGCACGAAGTGCTAGTACTACTAGTGAGTTTTCCTGCAATCAAAACTCAAAGCACTGGTTTGCCTCTTCCAGGGAAAGAGATGGTGGATTACATTTGCCAGTATCTGAGTAATGTGAGAGAGAGACGGGTGACTCCTGACGTACAGCCAGGTTACATGAGAGCCCAGTTGCCGGATTCTGCCCCAATGGACCCAGACAGCTGGGACAACATCTTTGGAGATATAGAGAAGATTATTATGCCTGGGGTAAGAAATTAAGTATAATCATGACAGGAAGAAGCCATTACTACCTGGCGTGAAGACCAAATCCTGGGAATGCACAGGTTCTGCAGAACATTTACCTAAATAAGTAAAGCACTCAAAATGTAGAGTAAGTCTTGTAGACATTATGTCCACAGAAGGATTCTGGAGATTACTGGTGTGTTCCCAACTACAATTTTAGGAAATCAACTGAGCGTATTTTTCAGTTATTTTATACACTAAGAGTAACTCGTGTGCTTAGAGAGAAATAATGGTTTTCTGACACTGGAGAATTTAGCTTCACAAGGCCTCTACCTGCTGAACTGCATTATCTCAGTTTCAGAGGTGTGGAGACTCAGACACAGAAAAGTGAAACATCTCTTGCCCAAGGTCATGTACATATAAGATCTGTCTCCTGCTGTTTGAATGTAAAGGTCTCCATTCTCTTGCACATAAATGATGCAGATTCTGCTAAGGGAGTTCATGTTACCTAATTGAAAGTTTTATGTAAGAAGCTGTTTCAAAGTCTATTTTAAAATTTTCTTTAGAGATATTTGCAGAAACTTGGTCTGATGTAGGAGGGTTATTCACATTAAGTATGTTGGTGCTCCACACAAGCTCCTTCAGGTATACAGAGGGGGGGCTACATAATTCTAAATTGCTGTATGTAGCTAAAGGCAAGCTGTTTGACAGAATTAACAAGAGCAGCTTTGTTGCAAGGATTCCCCTTAAAGATAAGTATTTCTGACTCTGTTGTGCAATGTTCAAGAGACCATTCTTTCCTGTTCAGAATCTTTGTCTGCCTGTTTAATTCAGATAAATGCTTTTGCTATAATTCAGAATTCATCTAATAACAACACTGTTATCATTTGCTAGTGCTGCGCTCCTGTTGATACTATCTCTGTAGCTTTCTGCTAGCAGATCTATAATTGCACGTTATTACGTTGCTGTGATCCTTTTCCATCACTTTAAACAGATGGTAATCACTACATCTCATGCAGACTTTTGTGACATTTTCAGACTTAACTTCTAGATAATTTTGTTCTAGGTAGTCCATTGGCAAAGTCCACACATGCATGCCTACTTTCCGGCTCTTACTTCCTGGCCTTCACTCCTTGGAGATATGTTGGCTGATGCAATCAACTGCTTGGGATTCACATGGGTAATTTTTTGTTGTTATTGCTATTTTAGTTATTCATCTCCTGTGTGTATTATGCAGGAGCAGGTCATAGTCATTCTTTCTTGTTCTGTGAGTCAGTATAATTACTTACTTTAACCAATTGTATGTTGTGTGCATAAATGAAAAATGTCATTGGAAAAAAAAATAGAATATGTAAGAGCAAACATTACCTAGTAGTAAGAGGTGAATGAAGAAAATATACCACTAGAAATGTCTGTTTTCTAATTCTTTGCCTATCCCACTGAGTATTGTTCCCTGTCATCTAGTCTCAGTGCCAAGACTGTTACACAAGCACTGCAGGCAATAGAGCAGCCACCATCCATGACTGTAGGCTAGGTTGGGCTCCATTCCAGTTCTCCTGCTCCTTTGAGAGAACACATTTCCTATTTTTCCTCTTCTGAAAATAATTGTTTGGTGGCCTGTCCCGGAATATCTGTGTATCTTGTATCCTCCTGCAGCAGTTACACAGCGCTACTTGGTTATGACTCCGCATACCTCAGCAGCGTTCTGAAGCCGATGTTTTCCCCAGTGGTGAAGTTGCCTGAATTTTTAGATGTATGTCTCTGTGTAAGAAACTAGTAGAAACTCATAAACCTGTAAGAAATTGATGGTTATGGTCTCCACGTAGCCGTATCAGATCAGCTCGTTGTATACATAGAAAGATCCATTTCCATGCCCTCAACCTAGTTTTGATAGATTTATGTGAAGTTTGCAATGCAAACTGATTTTTTCCTAAGTGAAAAACTGGACACTGCAGAACAGCTTTCATCTTTCTTTTGCCAGTTTTCAAAGAGCCTCCCTTAACTCTCAGCTGGAAGATGGATCAGTGCCCTGTCCCTTTAGGGACCAAGAGCATGTACTTGTGGGGTGAATTGCAGTTCCATGGTTTTGTCTAAAATGGCTCATTGTGAGGTGTTTTTTTTTAATGACTCTAAAACTGTTGATAGTTTAGAAGCTCAACGCTGAAGTGATGCAGGTAATCTGGAGAGAGCATTTTAAGGAGGTTGGTGTGAGTTTCTGTGTGGTGTTCTAAGAGAGCAACTGGTAATGAGCAAGGTACCTGGAGCTGACCCTCAACTGCAACCTTAACATAGAGGTCTGTATTACAGAACTCACCAAACAACATAATTTTTATTACAATAGCATTGTGTTCTGCTAGGTGTGGGCCAAAGTATTAGTTAGCTGCTTATATATGCAGTGCTACAAAGCTTGTCATGTGCCTTCATTGCGTCTAGGTGAGATTTCTCCAAAGGCTATTAAAAAGTGTTAATAGCTATTAATTAAAATGTGATAAGTGGTTTACTCAAGGGTTGTACTCCTACTTTGTTTTCAGGGTGAATTACAGCCTGATTCTCTTTTTTTGATTTTTCTAGGCCTCCAGTCCAGCCTGCACAGAACTGGAAATGAATGTGATGGATTGGTTGGCTAAAATGCTGGGCCTTCCAGATAAATTCCTGCACCACCATCCAGACAGTGTGGGTGGAGGAGTCTTACAGGTAGGGAAGATCAGAGGTGGCCTCATCAACATTTGTTTTCACTCAGGTGAATTTCCCTCTGGGTGATAGTTTTCCTGGAGGCAAAACCAACAACATTTTCTCTTTGGGTCTGAATAGAGACGAATCCCAATTTGACATTACTTTCCCAAATTTTAGTATTAAATATAGGAGAGTATAGAATAGGAATTGCTGGTTTTTAGTCCTAATGGTGTTATGGATGAGGAGCAGGTACTCCTGTGGCCTTTACTAAGGATAAATGAGAATCAGATTTAGTTTCTCCAGTCTGTTTCACATCACCAAATTATTCACTAAAGTGATTGTTATGTAGTTGTCACTGTCCTTCTGCCAGCAGTCCTTAGCCACACAAGAAATTAATTTTCCTTTTTCTAATGTCTGCTTTGTGTCTCTTGAGAGTTGCAAGATCAAGGCCTGAATCTTCACCTCCTTTCGTAAGGCCTAGGCATGTATCCCCTGGAATCAGTGCTGAGGCTCTGTGTTGTTATAAGGAGCTTTGCTCAGGTTTGTAATTTTTTATGGGGGATACTACACTTTAGCTGTAGAAGAACAAAAGGAAAATATGATTGATTTACTCCCCCCAACTCTGTTCTGCATGTTAAAAATATACAGCAGTTAAAAGGTTTTATTTTGTGTTGCTGGCCCAGAGAGCTGCTCATCAGCTGCTGACTTCCCCTGCACCCCAGAAAAGCAGGAGTAGAAATAAAAGAGGGGGTGGGTCACTGAGCACTTCAGTGACTTCGGTAAATCCCTGGCAAAATAGCAATGTAGCAGCAATATGTTGCAGTAAATGAGCAATGTCTTTGCAGAGCACTGTGAGTGAATCAACTTTGGTTGCACTGCTAGCAGCAAGGAAAAACAAAATTCTGGAGATGAAGCTTTCTGAGCCAGACACTGATGAGTCCTCGCTCAATTCTCGCCTCATCGCTTATGCGTCTGATCAAGTAGGTTCTTATGGTTACAAAGAAAACAAATTCAATTCTGCTGTCTCACCCAGACCACACAATGTGAACTTGTGTTTCTGTACCAAGAGAAAAACAAACACGAATGCCTCACAAGCACGAACTAATCCCTCTAATGTTGCTTTCTGCAAATGGGTAAGCAAAATCAGTGTGAGATGAGGTTCTGTAGGGTCCCGGCAGTCCTCAGGAGACTGTTTCACATGACTCATTTCTGCACTTCCTTCCCATTTTCCACAAAGCCTTGCTCCAGTAAGTAGGTGCTGATCACGTGCTGCGTCAGCTCTTGTTTCTTCACAGCCTCCTTCCACTCAGGCAGGCATGCTCAGGGTGTTACCTCAGTGCTGCCACTAATTGTGGACTCCACTCTAGGCCTCCACTTGTTCTTGGACAAAACATCTACACAGTGCTGTGGCTCTGGCCGCAAACCTGTTCTGTCCTCGGACTCCTGAACTGAGCAGCAGTCTTCCTCTGTGAAAACTGCAAAGGCAACACACTCATGCTGGTTCTCTCTTAGTATAACTAAAAGCGCTTTTTCTTGTGAGGGGTTTTGGTCTACCCAGAAGGTGGCACACTTCAGGGGTTTTTATCTTCTTATGGTAGGGAGGAGGGAATAAATTGAGGTTGAACCATTTCTAGAAGCTCCTTTAAGATCTGAGTTTTGATAAATGGCCCTCCAAACACAAGGTGAGGATGCTTATTATTACATTTTAGAGACCAGTACCCAAATAAGTGGAGCGTATGCGTTCCTTGGAATTAACAGTGTGTTATTTCTTCTAGTTACTCACAAAGAAGAAACTTTCAGACTCGTATTAATATGGATTATAATAAGGAACTTCTAATTTGTTGCAACCACTGTCTTTTATAAGGCCATAACTTAGCACAGCTGTTCAGCCTCAAAGCTTGCTTTCTTACTGCTTCTCTTTTTTTAAAGGCACATTCTTCTGTAGAAAAGGCTGGCTTGATTTCTCTTGTGAAGGTGAAATTTCTGCCTGTGGATGAGAACTTTTCCCTCAGAGGTGGAACTTTGAAGAAAGCCATTGCAGAAGACAGAAAGAAAGGCCTAGTGCCAGTCTTTGTATGTTCAACTTTCTGGTTTGTGGTATTGACTTAGTGTTGTATTCTTAATGTCAACACAAAATTACATCTGAACCATTTCTTACTGTGTTGAAATGCATTAGGTGATAGCTGATGGTTGAAATCTGTACAAGAATTTCTATTTTATTGAACAAAAAAATTTTAATATTTCAACTGTCTATGATAGCCTCTCCATTTTTTAAGTGCCACAAGCATTTCTTAAACAAATGACATCTTAACAGGTTTGTTTTCTTCTAGGTTTGTGCAACTTTGGGTACAACTGGTGTCTGTGCTTTTGACAATCTCTCAGAACTGGGTCCAATTTGTAAGTGTCTTTTTTTCCTGATTTTGAACTATGATAGCACAGAGAAGACATTATGAGAACTTTTCATGCCAAAACCAAGGAAAGTAGAAACACTAAATCAGCTAAGTTTTTCAGATGTGTCTGCAAGATCGGTGGAGTCAGCACAAGACTTTGCAGTGATTTCTGTAAGATTTAGATTAGGATGCTAAAATACATTCTGTTCAAGATAGATGAAATTTGCCAACTGATAGATCTTTAATGTGGTCATTCAGGGAATGCAGACTGTACAGTACAGAGTACAGTCCTGTTGTAGGATGGATACATAAATATTTCACCTAGCAAAGGAGTTTTGAAGGTAGTGTTTGGTAGGACATCCTTTGTAGCCACCAGTTCAACAGGTAAATTTGACATCGTTGCAGGTTACATTCCAGCATAAATTCTGACAAGTAGCTACCGAAGACCTGTGGCACTTTCTGTTAAGTGTCAGAGTGTGGCTTCTATCTCTGGGTCCTTTTTGCTTGCCACCATGGCTTTATTCTGGCTTTGTGCAACTGAATTGTACTGAGGAATTTCACTTAGTAAAAAGGCAGGTGAGAGAAATCAAACCTTAAAAAGCCTCACTCATATGAAATAAGGAATAGTGAATTTTGTTACAGGGTCCATCTGATTTCAGCATTATCCTATATTTTGGGGTTCTGGATCCACAGCTTTAGAATAAAACTAGATTGTCATTGGTTTGTCTCACTTGCTATTTTGTTGTCAGCCTGTCCACCTCCTGCAATAACATGCACCTAGTTTTCAGAGAGGAGAGATTAAGCATGTACTTTGATTCCTTATGTCCCTTACATAACAACAATTTCAATTCCAACAGGTGATGCTGAGGGACTCTGGCTTCATATTGATGCTGCATATGCAGGAACAGCATTTATATGTCCTGAATTTCGATTGTTCTTGAATGGAATTGAATATGCAGATTCCTTTACTTTTAACCCTTCTAAATGGATGATGGTTCATTTTGACTGCACTGGATTTTGGTGAGTAAAGGCAAAACACAACACCAAAAGGATAACATGCAAATTGCAAAGTCTTTCTCTGCACAGTATTTTGCTAAAAATATTCATTCTACAATTGATAGGGTTAAGGATAAATACAAATTACATCAAACCTTCAGTGTTAACCCTGTCTACCTCAGACATCCAAAGTCAGGAGCTGCTGTTGATTTCATGGTAAGTTGTTATTTGAGTTGATATTTTAAATTGCCTACAAAATGTTCAGACAGACTGCAAAATTCATCACGTTATAGAGTGTGCTGGCCCTATTACATAAAAGCATAAAACAAATTACACTGAGATCCTAATGCAGATTAAATAATAAAACTTTGAACTGAGGCCTGGTTATGAAAATTAATTATAGAATTGCTTTCAGGTATAGAGATTGGAGTACTTAAGATTTTTACATAGATGTGGATCCAGCCTTGCCTTTTCAGTTAGAAGGGTTGTTTCTGTGCATTGTGTTGCTGAACTAATTCCTACTGATGGCATTTTGGCTGGGTTTTTTGTATCTCTGATATGTAATAAAATAGAGAAAAGAGTAAGCGATGGAAACACCACACTCTGAAACAGCGGTAGAATGAATTAGTCTTTTCTTCAGATTAAGGTATTCATAGGAGAGCTAAGAGGCATTTCACTTTAGATTCATCTTACAGCAGATTTCAGTATAGTAAAACAAAAGAATAGTCACTGCTAATTTTTTCTGCTATGATCTCACTCTAGTGCTGAAAAAATAATTGTTTTCTTGAAATCAATAGTGCTTTTCATTAGAGAGCGTAGAGAGGGATGGAAAAAAAATGTATCAATGAGTCCCTCTTGTGGTTAAATAGGACCCTGCATGTAATTGTGTGGCTCCCTGGTATTCCTTTACATGTTTTGTCATTCTTCCACGGGTTAGGTGTTGCTTCCTCTGGAAGGGTCTACCCCTGTATCAACTCTCACTGTTCATAGTTGATTTGGGAAAACGTTCCAGATGGCACTTAAATATGCAGATTACAGGAACTGAAGTGAGCACTCAGTCCTAAAGTGTAAATGGACACATCTTAAATTGATAATGATCTTTAAATGTGAAAAGGTTTTGTTATTAGCTGGTAATTAACTAAAAATTCTAAACATATCTAGGCCATAGATTAAGGGGAATAGGCAAAACCTTATTTTTGCAATAACTGAAAAATATGTAGACATAGCATTTCTTCAATGGCTATTTCCTAGGCTTAGCAGATTTTCAGTAATAAGAAATTATTTGTGTCAACAGAGTCTTCTGACCCGACTCTGAAGCAGCAACAGAGGTAGCAGTGTAAGGGGACACTCCTTTCTGTTCTTTTGGCACTCATTGCTACACTGTTGTATTTTCACAGCACTGGCAAATTCCACTGAGTCGTCGATTTCGTTCTTTGAAGCTGTGGTTTGTGATTCGTTCATTTGGGGTGAAGAAGCTTCAAGCTCATGTCCGACATGTATGTGAATTAACAATGCAAGCATAAATGTATTATGTTTATTTAATGGTAGCTCAGTTCAATAAATTCAGTGATGCAAAGATGAGTAACAGAAATCCTCTCACACACAAAGCTCGAATGTGAATACTAAATGCATGCTGGTTTTACTCTAAGTAATCTGTAGAGCTTGACTGTGTAGAGAAAACATTTCCTGTACCCTTCTTGGAAGCAATAGGCAGTGGAAAGCAACTCAGTAAATCGGTGCCTTCTGCACATTGCTGAGTGCTAATCTGTAGAAGCTTTCTTTGAAGCAAAGTGGCAGCTGTTTGGGAGGCTGGCTGTGATGGATGGCTGAACCCGTTGCTATGAAAATTTACAGGCTTAAGTCTCTGATGGAGTGTAAATACAAGGGATCATATTGTGGGTCAACGGTTGCCACAGGACTCTAATCTGAGAAGACACATTCTGTTTTCAAACCTTCTTCTAGAAAATTCCCATGCGTAGTCCAGTTAATTTTGTGCATTGTCAAGGGTTTGGGCAAATAGACAGACTTTCAACTTCTTAGCTTTGTTGTCATTCTTCTGTTTGCTACCATTCATGCATTGGAATGATGTGTTTTAGTAATGAAAGGAATTCTTTTTAGCTACTTAATTTAGTGCCTTACAGTGGGTTTGTGACAAACCAACACGACTTTTTTTTCCTTAATTATAGGGTACTGAAACAGCCAAATTCTTTGAGTCCTTGGTTAAAAGTGATCCAATCTTTGAAATTCCTGCCAAGAGACATCTTGGACTGGTTGTATTTCGTCTAAAGGTAAAGACCGGGCCTTTTGCATGTCTCTTTGGAATGAACTGACCACAGCTGATCTCTCCCCAGACATTAAGAACAGTGAATAAACTTTCATGTAAGAATTTGTAATGCTGGAATTCTTACTGAGATGTCTGGATGTCACTGGAAATTTTAACTATAGTTGTTTGTTGTTTTTTCTTTTCTTATTTGTATTTAAAACAGGGTCCCAACTGGCTGACAGAAAAACTCCTGAAAGAACTAAGCAGTTCTGGCAGGCTCTTCCTTATTCCAGCAACCATTCATGACAAGTTCATCATTCGCTTTACTGTAACATCTCAGTTCACAACCAGGGAAGATATTCTGCAAGACTGGAACATCATTCAACACACTGCAGCCCAAATCATTAGCCAGAATTATGGGTTGCACTGCATAAATTCTGGTGGTGGGGCAAGAATCCCCGATATGATAGCTAAACCTAGTTCTGATGCCATTAGTCATGCTTCTCAGCTTTATCTAGATGGAGGAAAATACAAAACACTTTCCAGAAAAATAGTTGTTCAGCCTAAGAAGGTAGTAGCAAGTCCCAGTGCGTGTGTGATTAGTCAACAAGTGCAAGGTCAAGAGGATCCTCTAGATGACTGTTTTCCAGATGTCCAAGATGTTACCAAACATAAGTTAACCTCTTTTTTATTCAGTTACCTATCTGTTCAAGGCAAGAAAAAGACGGCACGTTCTCTTAGCTGCAACAGTGTGCCAATGACTGGTAGTCTTGAGCAATGTAATCCCAAAGCAGCAGCCACTGACAAAAAGGAGTCTCATGCAAATGCCAGAATTCTTTCCAGGCTGCCTGAAGAGGTGATGATGTTCAAAAAAAGTGCCTTCAAAAAACTAATTAAGTTCTACAGTGTCCCAAGCTTTCCAGAGTTTAGCATTCAGTGTGGCCTTCAGCTGCCTTGTTGTCCTCTGCAAGCCATTGTTTAACAAGTAAAAGAGATTGGTCCTTAAGACCTCTCCATATAGAAAGAGAACCAAAGTTTGCTTATTCATATGCAATACTACATGTTACTTTGTTCAATATGTAAGCAGTGGTGATGACCACTGAGAAAATTCCTGTGCTTTTACTGGTGGAGACCTCATGTATTTATAGATTAAAATGTCAAATAAATCTTGAAGGCATATAACATGAAACTCTTCTGTTATGTAGATTGTGGTAAAGAAAATGCCAACTTCTTCCCTATCAGTCCTTGCAATGGGCAGTTTCTAGCTGCTAGGTCAGAACCATTTTGACAAAACATGCTGGCCTCAGTAGGGGCTAAACAATTTAGTGCCTTATTTGCACCACTGATATATTTTTTTTCAATACCTTGACTTAAACTCTCTAGACTGCTGCGAGGATCTGTGTGCATAGACAATGCCAACGTCAGTGCTGAATTTATGCAAAATGAAGGGTGTAACCTGTCCAAGAGATTTTGCTCTATTAGGGCAATTTTAAAACTCCATGAGTCTAAAAACACAACAGCTCTGCCATTCCATCTGTGCTAATCACTTACAGTGCACAGGAGGCTTTATACAACCATGCTGCAAGAGCAGTTGCCCTTGCTAAGCACCTGTGGCCTTTCTCAGCATTACTTAAGGTCTGTAAATCACAAGTGCATGAGGAGAGTCGGAATGATACTTCACCTTTTCTCATTACAGAAGAACTAAAGGGTATTACAGAAGAAAGGGTCTTTATGCAGCAGGCACTGTTACAAGAGGCCAGTGATTTATGTATTTTTCAAGAATAATTAAAAAAATTGGGGGGAGGAAAATCTATTGAGGGCAGCTTTAAATTCAGAGATACTACTGTTGAATCAGGAAGCATGATGAGTACTAGATTATTCTGAGAAACCACTGCTAGATGCTTGTTGCCTTCCTCATAGTTGTTTCTAGACACGTACAATTACCCCATCTTGAAGGCAGCGTACTTGGCCAGATGGATCTTCAGTCTGACCCAGAAAAACTATTCTCAAGTTACATAAAAAAAGTGGTTAATCAGAACAATTTCCATACTTTTATACAACATCAGCTAAACTCACAGTAGGGTACTTCAAGGCATGTATTACAAGGGGCAGAAAAATTTGGCCTGCTAATTCTTCCTAGTAAGAATAGATATATTATATTCCATTATGTAATATTATTTGCCTTTTTTTAAACCCTAGGGAAATCTAAGCCATACTTTATTATGAAGTATCTGGCCTGCCATTACTCTATTTGCACCCAAAGGGAAGTATGTCTTAGTTCTTATAAGTTGTTCTCATTCTGTTTATGTATTATTTGGTGCATGAAAATTAAGAGGGCATCTCTGCTGCAATGGATACGAATTAATGTAAGCATCTAATACAGACTTGTTTGGATTAGTTAAGTTAATTTCAGACAACTGTAAGCTTCACTAATGGTCTTTTTTAATGAGTTTTGTGTTTTGACTTATGGATGTAATTTTTACTAATGCAGTCGATCACCCTTTAATATGAATATTAATGTATTTGCATAAACATGTCTTACACTGTACCTACATTCACATGCTTAGGTGCACAGTATTAACATTCAGCATTAACAATACATCTATACACAGCAGGAAGGTAGGTAAGATTCAAAGTATGAAGGAGAGGAGAAGCCAGGCTAAGATAAAAGTAGAGTTGGAGAAGTTGTGCTTTATTAAAACAGTCTCACATTTGCACTATTTCAGATATTGATATTTGCTAATATTAGTAAATAGGATTTCCTGGCAAGGTTAGAATAATAGATGTTTTAAAAAAATGAATATTATAAAACACAGGGGTTTTGACATGCTCACAACTTGAAGTAATGTGTTTTTAGTGAGTTATAAATGTCCTGGGTCATTTGTACATACAGGTTTTCTTTGTCATCCAGGAAATTCAGGCGATCTTTGATGACTGCTGGATTGAAACCCTCCTCCACTAGTTGTACTTTACGGTACTTAAAAGTTGCTGTAAGTTAAATGGCACTCTACAAAACAAAATTACATTTCTACTTATCAATGTCAGCATATAATTGTGGGAATTAGATCAGATTTCCTAAATTTAAAGGGCATCTTTAAAAGAAAAAAGAGCATCTTTAAAAGAAAATCCATAAAGCACAGAAGTTGAAGCCTTACTAATAGAGGTCTAAACTATCTGCATTCATCAGATAATAACTGGACTGTGGAATATGTGGGCCAGTAATTACTCTGAATGTAAGAAGTGCTGTGGCCACAGAAACATTATTGAAAGGCTTACCTTACTATTCTATTTAAATGAGGGAGGAAAACACTAGCTTCCAGCTTTTTGTCAGAATCAAGGGGTTTTCCCAGAAAATTATTTAATTACATTCTTGGATCAAAAGACAGCAGCATTTTTCTCAGAAAAGAACAGCAAAGAAAAGCAAGACTCATTGTACTTTACATGGGATGGCAAGACAAACCACTACCTTAACTGGTCAACTGTTTTGTTTGTGTAACTCAAAAGTTTAAAGATTGATTAAATAATTAGGCATGCTAGTATCTCTTCGTTAGTCCTCTTGAATCTTCTCAGTAAATACTCAACCCTTCTAAAAGAAACAATGTTTATTTTAAATAAATAACTTGAGAAGTACGATGAGAGTGACGCTCCTTCAACATTTTCCTAATTCAAGGTAAAACTTCAGTGTAGAATTTGGCTATTCACTGTTAAAATAAAAGTCTGAAGCCCCTCTTGCAAAAGACAGCTCTCTCGGAAGCTTTTGCTTGTGTGGAGATCTTTATTTTGCACAGAACAGTCTGTAGAGGGAGCTACACTAAAATGAGAACACAGCTGTGTTACTGTGCTGAAGGAATCCAACAGGAAATGTATTTTCCAACAAGAGATCTTCCTTATTTTATATGTTAAAATGTGCCGGGTATCCTGTAACTGCTCATGTAACTTGTTTTTTTCAGGCTGAACTGAAACATCTGGGTGCAGTTCTACTTTCATTTGTTCTTGTCATTTACCAATATGAGAGACAAAAGAAGCTAGCGTAACTAAGAATTCGATAGTCCTCATAGAAAATACAATGCAGATGGACACACAAAAGCTACTTAGGAACACTGGTGTACCTTAATCCTTATAAAATGAGGTCTTGCATAGTTTGGAAGGTGATTGTTAACATGTCTGTAAGTACTTTCTCCATTAAATTCACAGTTTTCCTTTAGTCAAATACATGCCATTCCTGTTTTGCCTTCATAACCTGAAGGAATAATGACAGCAAATAACTGTAGTTCATATACAAATTTGAACTTCAGGCTAACATTTCCCCCCCTCCTCCTTTTTTTTCCTCTCTCCTATAAGTGAACCCTTCCTTCTAAGCCACTGTGGAAAACATACTAACATATTTTCCTTTAAACATCTAAGTGATTGGATTTTCTTAAGGCTTCAGCATGCTAGACGCCAAACTCCTTTGAAAGTCTAGCATCAGACTTATATATAGCAGACATTCTGAAAATCATCCTTCTTTCAAAAGTCTTTGGAAAGTCAGGTCTCAGTACTCTGAAGCAGAAGTCTGCCTGCAGCAATGGTTAACTTTGTGGTTTCATTTACTTTACAATAAATCATGGTAAATATGCTTATACTTGTGCTGACAAGCTCATCCATGCAGGAACAGGACAGAAAGGAGTAAGACCCACTTTACCATTGTTTATTACCATATGTACAATTAATTAAACACTGCAAAAATCCAAGTACTTAAGATTTTTTTACTTGTTTAACTACATACCACGAGGGCTTCTTCCCTCCCCTCTTGGTGGCTGAGGGATGGGACACCATTTAAACACAAACCTTTTGGTGTTCCTTCTGTTTTATGGGATTACAGGTAATGCAAGAAGAGACAGGTAATTCTTATACAGAGTTTTATGTTAGAACTATATGAATGCTTTCACAGAATTGTGTACAGGAGGAAGTGAAAACAGAAAGTAGCATCTAAAGCTTAAAAGTAGAGTACAGACATACACTAATTAACTGTTCTTCAGTTTCTTGAATCTTGTTTCTGTGTGTCTTTAACACCATGTATTGATGACACCTGGCATTCCAATTTGTTTATTAAAAATCTACAGCGTTGAATTAATGAGTTGTCAGGTGACGCATACTATCACCTCCAGCTACATTACTAAAGTACAAATATTTCTGTGCCATGTAAAACAGACCCTGCCCCCCCCCAGTCCAGTTCTTACACAAACATAAGGTGAGAACAGGTTTGAACAATATTTGTTTTTCCATACAGTTGTTCCACAATTAGGTATTAACAACTCTTCAGTATGGTTTTACAAGAGCATTGAGAATAAGAGCATATCTTCCTCATCTAGAGTGTAATCTGAGAAATACATAAAGAAAACTAGACTACTGACATTGTTACCTTTCTTTTGAGATGTCTCCTAGGGCAGCTGTGTGCTTATCCCTACCACAAAGCAGCTGAAAACAAGAGTGATTTAAAGAGAAAGGCTTTAATTTTAGATCAATAGGTGTAGCATACATGATTAATAAAGTTTATTTATTTGAATTCAATTCACTATTCTAATAGATCATCTTGGTTTATAAATGAACAGCCTTGTTATCCTAGCCTTAGAAACAGCAGCCATTTCTATTCTCATGTCTTCCACTTACAGTAGAGGAAATAGTGAGTGAATCATAACATTAACAGAATTTCTCACATGTTGAATAAATAGTTGTCGTGGTTTAACGCCAGTGAGCAACTAACACCACGCAGCTGCTCACCTGTTCCCCCCCCCAAGTGGAATGGGGGAGAAAATCGGGGGGAAAAAAAAAAAAAGGTAAAACTCGTGGGTTGAGATAAGAACAGTTTAATAGAACAGAAAAGAAGAAAGTAATTAGAATGATAACAACACTAATAAAATGACAACAGTAATAGTAAAAGGATTGGAATATATACAAATGGTGGACAGAGTAATTGCTCACCACCTGCTGATCGACACCCAGTAAGTACCCGAGCAGCGATCCCAGCTCCCCCACCACCCAGCTATTTCCTGAATGTGACGTCCCACGGTCTGGAATACCCCCTCGGCCAGTTTGGGTCAGCTGCCCCGGCTGTGTCCTGTGCCAACTCCTTGTGCCCCTCCAGCCTTCTCGCTGGCTGGGCATCAGAAGCTGAAAAGTCCTTGACTTGGTATAAACACCACCCAGCAGCAACTGAAAACATCAGAGTGTTATCAACATTCTCCTCAT
The DNA here is from genome assembly GCA_026212715.1 of Elanus axillaris. Lineage (NCBI taxonomy): Eukaryota > Metazoa > Chordata > Aves > Accipitriformes > Accipitridae > Elanus > Elanus axillaris. The sequence goes on from JANZLQ010000002.1 coordinate 12,825,435, forward strand.
ACTGAACTCAAAACACAGCACCGTACCAGCTACTAGGCAGACACTTAAGACTATCCCAGCTGAAACCAGGACAATAGTGGAAGGAAATGGTGGATGTAGGGAGAGTGGTGTCTTTAATACACCTTTCAATTCCAAAACACTAAATTTTCATTAATGTGACCCATGTTATGACCTACCATAGTCTGGAAGCCTTTCTGGAAAAGTGTAATACCTTATTAACTATTTAATTACTATTTAATTATAATTGATTAAATTAATATTGTTAATGATTTAATAATTAATGTTATACCTGTTAATATCTATTAACTTAGTTAATAGGGGCTCCAAAATTCCTCCTCCTCCTTAGAGTACTCTAAGAGCATACAACATATTATGCCACCTAGTCCAAACCACTTGCGCAATGCAATACTTGGAATTTCAATTAAAATCTAACCTTATTTGATTTTAGATCCCTACTTTATACTGTAAGAGTGGGTTCTGTTTTAACTGTCCATCACAACCCAAATGCAGTGAGGAGCTAGATGGGAGTCCTGCGAATCTTGGGTGAGAAACACGGACGGGAAGGTACCTCCAAAAATACAGGAGACAAGTAAGTAGACTAAAGCTATCTGTTCCCTCTTGTCTTCCACTATCTCTGGGAGTCTGCCTGGAGCAGCAGTGCTTCTGAAATTTAAAAAAAAAAAAAAAAGGCAAAAATAAGCTGCCATAAGCACTCAAAAGAGTTTATGAAAGTTTAAAGATTTCACAGATTTTTGAGGAGTAGATAAAAGGCAGTAAACATGTCGGAACTTCTTGCATTCCTTCAGATTGTTAGAAAGGTGAAAAGGGGAGGAATCAATTTCTTAAGTGACTTTCTTCTAAAAACTCAAGTCTATTTTGTTTGTCCCACTCTACAGTAATTGTAGAGCTATATTCCTGTGAAAGATACAATGTTTATATCTAAGACACTGAATCTCAAATGTTCTTCCTTTCTCCTGTTAGTAGTCTTGTCATACTAGGCCATGATTTTTTAGCTAATTAATATAGCATAAATTTAAATGATGGAATGATCAAATGTAGCTTATGAAAGATAAGATGAAGTAGGCCTACCTGTACTCTGCAGTTCAGTATACTGGTATTTTGTTAATGTATTAAAAAATTATTTTGTTGAAATACTTGAAGTATTTCACTCATACCTGCAACAAATACTCCATATACAGTAACTTCTTGAATGCCATCAATCAGTCCTAAAACACATGCAACTTCCGTTGTAGAAATGTTTTCCCCTTTCCACCTAGAAAATAAGCAATCAATAGCCATGATTTCTGTGTCTATTGCGTATAGTGATCTCCAGTGTTTTAACGTCTCACTTTACAATGGGCTGAGCACCGAGCTTGAGATCAGAAAGCACTTTTGCACTAGAAGAAGGAGCTTGTTATCAAAAGTAGAGAAAAACACGCCGCAGAATTCAGCAATGCATTCCAGATCATTCAAATCTCAGAAGAATTTAACACTTTTAGTTTAATCATGCTTAAAATGGTGTAAAGAAATAAAACCCACAAAGATTACTTACCTTATATTCCATCCTAGGCTCTATTCTTTCTGAGTTTTAAAAGTATAGTGAATGTGAAACCACAGTGGTTCTGTTCTATGAATGTGACTGGCTACTGACTATTCAAAACAGCATGTGTTCATCACCCTAAGCTGAACCTGTTGTAGGCTCTGTATGTGACTATGAACACAACTGATAAAAGACAGTAGTGGAGGTGACTTGGAGTCCCCTCTTTTTCTGACTGAAGTCAGAGAATTTCCTCTTTGTCAGTCAGTAGGAAAAAATGAACATGAATTCAAATCTGAGAATGAGTCAAAAATTTTTCTTGTGACAAGCATTTAAATAAATAAACTAACTGGAATGTGTCTCCAGTTTGATCATGGATATAAATGAAGTTATCATTGTCAATCACTAAAAGGTCACCGCTATTAAAATATAAAACCCCTTTTTGGAAGACATCTCTTAGTTGCTTCTTCTCTGTTTGTGTTTTGCTCCTGCATAGCCACTAAATGGTGTGTATTGGGTGATTTTGCAGATCAGTAGTCCAGGTTTAACTATGAAGAGGAAAAACATTTGTTTAAAAAGCACGGTGTAAATTGCCAAAAATTACCTAATTTTCATTACATCAGTGAAGTTTGCAGATGTTATAGAGTTATTTGAGTGTTCTGTCATAATCATCATCTTTTAAAATCAGTTGTGGAGGTACAGATTGAGTTTCATCTTGTCCTCTCAGTTCACTGGCCCTCAAAAATGCCAGTAGATAATACAATTTATCACCTGCTTGTATTAATGCAGCAGAACAGAATCTCTGAGGTCTTGTCTGGTAAGTGGAAAATAGTTGCCCAATTTCTCTAGGCAGCTTCATAAACCTCATTTTAAAACATCTGACTCGGTAGGAGTTGTGTCTACAAAGAAAACTTACACATGGCATCAGGCATGTCCCTAGAAAGTGACCACTGGTACAGGCTACTTCCATGTAACTCAGTTGACGTGGGGCAGCCTTACCCCTCAACCGAAAGATTCAGTTGGATTTAGGAGCCAAATATTGGGGTTCAGCTTGCTTACTTTGAATGGAAAATAGTCTAAAAGACTGCTTAGTATGTTCTTCAGTCTTTCATGTGCTAGAGCAACTTATGAATGGAGCAGGAGCACCTGCTCCAGTTGAAACTCAACACCATGTTATACAGAGCTTTGCATGGTTGCTACACAACCATGGAGTGGATTGGAGTGGATTTTATCTCTATACCAAATAAATTAGAGTCTGTATCCATCAAGCCTGGGATTTCACATTTTTTCATGGGTTTCTCTCTTACATTGCAGATATTTTCCATGTCTCTGCAGATCAGCAACTTAAACATTGGGTGCATTTATATAAATACGGAATATATGTGTGCACATCCCTCCTCATCCCAACTCAAGAGACTGCATAGGGAGAGTTGGCATAGGAGAGAGTATGCCTATGGGGCAGACACTCTTAACATAACTAGTATATTCCTCAGCAATGAGAATTTAACACAGTTGGCAACCTGTCCACCTGTTCCCTTAGGCACAGAGGTGCTGTGAGCATTTCTGTCCTCACAGTAATGACTGCATATGTAACAGAATGCAACAAAATCAAAAAGTACCACAAATATCTAGTTTAAACACAGGTCTACCTGTGCCAATGTATAAACCCCTCCTATGAAAACTGGTATTAAGATGTGTTATAAAAAAAGGAGTTTCATGTGTGCTTTCTATATTGCCAATGGCAAAAAGTTTCAGCCACTGCTGGAAAACAGAACTGCTTTCTATTTTGCAAATGTTTCTTCAGTGGCATGTTAAGTACAAAGTCTGAGAAGAATTAATTAGTTCCTGCTAAAAGACGGTCTGTACTCAAAAATGTTAGCGTGTCCATTATTAAAACTAAGAAAGTTATTAAAATCTAAGTATACAGATGCTGCATTCCCCACTGTACTTCACCTTTTTGTTAAGCTGTATTATAATACTATGTGACCTGTTACATATTTTCTAATTTGTATTTAAAAACCTGGCTTACTCAATGGCAATTCTTAGCATCTTTCCAGATAGAAGTGATGCAGAGATGTAATTTTAAAAAGTAAGTATCTTTCTGAAATTTTTTAAAGGAGTTAGATTTTTACCTTTGGGAGCTCTTATGCAGTATCCATTTTCATCTTGGACTGGTTCATCTTTCTCTACGTCGTATTTAATCAGTTCATAGTGTAAGATTTTCTAGTGAAAATTTGCAAAATGTATACACACATGAATATTCAATCTTTGAAAAATATTTTCAGAATTATACTACATAGCTTTATATTTAACAGGAGCCAAATTCATCACATTTCAACTAGATGTGTTGAGTCTAAATGTTCTTTTTCCTGAATTAGTGAGAGATATCTGTGATATCTAGCATGGGCAGCTGTAAACTGTACTTGGGGAGAATCTTCTCCCTAAACAAATTTATAACTGAGCCTTGTGTTCTTCTAAGCTTGTCATACAAGTGGCCCTTGGCAATACACCAAACTTCACCATGGACAAAATGCCAGGTTTTGCTCTTCCCACTGCACCAATTTTTCCAGTGTAATTAACAAAAGAATTGTTTCCTTCAGTTGATGCATAAAACTCCAAAATATTAATATTTCCAAATCTTCAGATAAATTCCCTCCAAATGTCAGCCCTTAGTCCATTTCCTATGGCAAGTCTGACTTTGTGATCCTGATCATTGTTTCTCTAGAAACAAGAAATAGTCATGAATTCACACTTCTGCTGAGTGAAAGCAGAATTTCTGCTTCTGGAAAACTCTGAAGGAAACTTTAGTCTAAAAGTATTGAGCATATTCTGAAGCAAAATATGTGCAAACATCATTACAATTAAGCTGAAGATTTTGATGTGGAAAAGGAAAAGAAATTACTGAGCAAGTGAAGCTATATATCTAACTGTAGTTAGCAGTTAACTTGATTTGGATGAAGACAGGAATGAATAATTCTATGCAGAAAGTCAGAATGAAACTCAGGCACCATGTTGAACTATTTTGTTTGTAAGCCTTGTGGTGACTATCTGCAGAAGAGTGTAATTTACTCCGAATTCCGCAAAACGTTTGCAGGATTTCAAATGGTGTTTACGTGGAAAGGAAGTCCCTTTTGCCAGTGTACATGCAAGACTGAGCCTGCTAAAAATTCTATTACCACACTTCAAATCACTTTTAGTAGTGCTATTAGATCTTTCTGTTTACACAGTAAAGTGATAAATGCATAGTGATGATGGCAGTCCATTTATGCCTTCTCTTAGATGTTTATATTTATCCTCAACAATAGGAAGTACTGAACTGGGTCAGACACTTCTAATTCATAAACATATCTAACATGCTAATGAGTAACAACAGCCTGAGAGAATTTTAGCAAAATATGGAAAGGCTCTTTTGTCCATTTCCTGCCTTTTCTCCAACTGTTTCTTTTATTACATGATTTAATAGTATTTTAAGGCACGAAGAGTCTTTTTAAATATATACTGGCTTAACTTGGAATACTTTGTTTAAAGAATAAGACTATTCTATCAGCAACAGACTGGAACGTGTATTTGTGCCGAGTAAGTGTGTTGGCTTTATGTCTTTCAGGGAATACAGTGCAGAGGGCAATGCAGTAGAGGGTAGATGATAAGCACGGAACACTGGAATTGCAAAATGCTCTTTCAAGGAGCAATCCAAGGAGAGAAATCAGGCCATTAAGACAAACATGGATTGGTCCAACAGTGTCATATTCCCAGAAAAGACCAAAAAAATGCCACAGTAGAACAGCTACAATATTTAAATACTGTAAAACTTTAATTTTATTTTGGACTTCAGTCATATCACATCTGGATTATTATTGCTTTTCTGCAGAATAGTCTAGAAATGGGTGTTTAAATTTAATCTAAAGAAGAAATACATTAATATATAGTCCTCTGATATTGAGAGATCTGCTATTAACATGTTAGCACAGAACCAAGCTTGAAATAGAATAATGAAATCTGCTGAAATTCTGCATAGTGTCTAAGTGACTTGCTGTTCACTTTTCATAAAATCTTTGTTTGTTGTAGATGATGCTCTACAACACTGTACACAATACCTTAGTGTCTCACGAGGGAGACTCCCGTTGATTGGGCATTTGTACATCTGAGCTTAAATATTTTACTTTTAAACTTTTCACTGGGAACAGGATGCTGCTAGGATCCACACTGTCCCTCATCTTTTGTTGTTCTTAAGTCTGTATTTTCAATCTTTCCTCCCTATTTGCTTAGTCAGATAAAGAAAATTTGTAATTTAGCTATTAATTAGTCACAGTTAATAACAGAAGGAAAGAAGGACTTAATGATGCACCCCTAAGGTGATTTCTATAATACTTGTACCGTTCATTTCTTCTGAAATGACTATGTAAGTTAGCTGGAAATACAGTTAGAAAGGGAACTGTGACACATACTGAGGTTTTTTTCTTCTGTGAATACATAAAGGAAAAATCGATAGCATAGATAAAAGTCACTAGCACAATAAGGAACGAGAACGATGAAATGGCATTAGTTAAGACAGATGACACCCTGTATCAGTGTGGATCTTGCTTATACTGTGAGTTCCTCATGGAAAAGACTGTCGCCCTGTTACATCTGCAATAACAGGCCAAGCCCTCTTGGCACTGTGACAATTTAAGTAGTAATATCCATTCTGTCACATTCCTGCATTCTTAAAATGTTAGTCCCATCTTTCTGGAGACTTGTGCACTTGAAGTAGCATGGATGTGGCTACACAGGATCAGATATTAAGCTTATAAACTTTGCTTATGTGAAGGTGTTTTCTCTACTGGTATTGAATTCTACATACCGAGTAAACAAAAATCATTATATTAAATAACTGAAGCTAAGCTATCTGTGTCTATCTTAAAACCTGACCTTTGTAGATAAGCAGCCACCCATAATGAGTAAGCTGTAAGACAGCCTGAAACGCTACTCAAACTGTATCATTCTGTGGGCTTCAAGTTCAGCCATTCATGTTCTTCTTGATTAACAAGTCACTTTAATGGTTAAGCTAAATGTCCCTGTGTGGCTAACATTACCAAACTCACTCCATTTGGGAACTGATTTATACTTGCCTGGCAACTGTACATAGCTTTGAGATACTGGTTGAATTTGAGAATTTACAGAGTATGCCCTATGACTGTTATATTTGTGTGTGCATGCATGCTATCAAGAAACACAACTCTATCAGAAATGAGTATATTAGCTCATTCTTTAAGTTTATTTTTCTAAAAAACATTATGTATGAAAGCAGATAATCTAGTTTTTCACTTTTCCCCCTATTTTATTTATACCAGTTGAGTATTGGCTAATTACGAATACTTTGCTAATTGGGATTTTCCATGAACTGCAGGACTGACATAAAACATAATTAAGGGTGGTGATAAGTTATAAGTGTCCAGTTTTTTTAACTCAGTTTAAATCTCCAGCTGCACTTTTTGATTAAAACTAGTGGCCCAATCCAGAGGCTAAGACTTCTGATTATTATAATACTTTATTTCATTAATGGCTCCTTTTGGGCTAACAACTCATGAAGAAATAATACAAAGCATAGCAGAATCTTGCTTAGATACCTAATTCCTGAGGAATCCTCCTGACTTCCAGTAAAGTTATTTTCTATCTCTGTAACTGACATCAGAATGAAACCTCTGTATATTTGATATTTTTGACACATACATAAATTACAAAGAAACTGTGGACCTGATTCTCTGTTTTGGCTTATGATTATCAAATTGTGCTAGGAAGACTGATTGATACCTACCACTTTTGTTCTTACTAAATTCTAACTGCAGTTCACTAGGCCCACCTCTGTGAAAGTCATTTTATGCAAACACATTTTTTAAATTAAGGATAACTAATATGATTGCAGGGATCTCAGCAGGAAAAGTGCCTATGAATAGGGACCCTATGAAGACAGTACATCACGTACATCTTCAGAGGGGGCACTCTTTAAATAATCATATTAACACTTTCACCTGGGGATCACCTGACTATTTTGGGTTAGGACATCTTATGTTACAAAAACCCCAAAACTGTCATTGCCCAAAACTCAGGTCCACTGGTTCCTAGAGAACTGCTTTTTTGGTTTGCAGCTGGAGTGGTCACACAAGGTAAGTGTTTTCTCTATCCATTTTAACAGGATGTCAATTAATGGATTGCTATTGTTCCACTATTCGAAAGAATGATTAATTCAAGCCAAAAGCTTCTTTTTTTTTTCCCCTTGAAAAAAGTTAATGTTAGCATGCAATGAGATTACACACCTCATTAGGGAAGGTTATTGTTGGACTTTTTTTCCCCCCTTCCCTAATGGTTAGATTTTTAAGAATAATGTAACAAATATTCCCATTAATTTAATTGGCAAAAAAGGCAGGCAGTTAATGTTACCTGTGGCACACTGCATAGATACCGAAGCACTTCCCCAATATACTGTATCACTGTTACGTTATATTATCTGCAATCATCCTGGAACTGGCTTGCTGAAAATCTGGCATGCAAAACAATAGTTGCACCTGTGTAGAATGAAGTAAAATAAATAAAACAGAAAGAACAATTCTTATTATCATAAGACCATATAGAATTTCCTAGCGCAACACTGTAAAAAACTTGTAGACTTAGGGTTGTATAGCTTTTGGAAGCACTGTTCCTAAAACGTATTGAAATACAATCCATGGTGAGTAATTGGTTTAACCTCTGTTTCTATTCATCAGAAGTTAAAGGCTATTATGGCAGATGAAACTGTACTAATTTATCCTAAAACTGCGCAAAGAGCTGTCATGTAAGATAGGATATACCCCGTTTGTCCAGGTGATGAAATAAAATTTGTACAGGATTAAGATCTGTGCAGGTCATATGAAAGTGACAGAGAAACAAGAATGTCTCTTGACTTTCGGAATTTCTGGTAACAGAGACATACATAACCAAGTATTTCATCTCAAAGTTCGGTAGCTAGGAAAAGGCTTACTTTATCTGTGAACATATCTGTACATGAATTCTACACAGTAACACATTCATTCATTCTACTCAAGTGCATGGTACCTTTCATGATACATCCATGGACTCCAATGAGGAGGGCAGAACTATGATAGAGCGGTAGAGCAGTATACACAGTATCTTCCGAGGTAACATTGCCAGCATCAAACAAACCACAAGCTAGTGTTATCCATTCATGTTTAATCACTGCAGCTTTGGGAAGACCTGTTTAAAGTCAAGCGAAAAGGTGTGTAACTTCACTTGAACAATAAACATAGTAAGACCAGCCGGTTTCACAAGGGCTGAAGAAAAGATTTATTCACTGATGCAAGTGATATTTCCAAAGTTCAGGGAGGTATGCAGCTCATGTCTATGCAACACACTGGCATTTAGCCTTAGTGAGGATGTATCTTCCCACGCGTAACTTTTAGGTAATTACCCCCCGTTAAATGCCAAAATTCCCAATACTATGGTACCTAGGAATAACATGTACCTAGAGAATGAGGAATTGGGAGTTGGAGAATCTAGCTTGCTGAGCAAAGGGAATGGAAATGCTAAACCAGAGCTCAATCTCAGATCTTGCATCTCTCCTGGAATTAGGTATCTCCTTGCAGCTCCAAATCATCCTAGATGAAAGTGGAATTCATACTACAATCTCTCTTCTTGGTTTCCCATCAGATACAGTGGAACTGATTACTTGCTGAAACAGGTGCTAGAAGACAAAATGACAGTAGTGCTTGCCTATTCTGGAAGAACAGAGATGTCAGAGCCCTTAAAAAGGATGAAGGACACCTGAGTTATTTGCCTTCTGTAGCCCAGACAGGATTCAAATTTGTATTTACTTCCTTCCAGGGCCTGCCCTAAGAGCCTCAAAGACTGAGCTGGTATGAAGGCATACCCTGCTCTTCCTAATGAAGCTATAGGTCTGAGTATTTCTAGCACTGTCTTCATCTTCATCCTTGTCACACAGTTTCTGCTGTGGCTAAGTGCTCTTGAGGCTAGATGCCTTTATGTAGAGCAGGTCGCAGCCCCTATATCAGCTGCAGTTTTGCACAGTGGCCATGACTTGCTGTATTTTGTGCTGCCCTCGCTTTTTGGTACTCTGACACCCAAAAACTTAATGGCCAGCATTTAGAGTTCACGGTCCAAAGATACTGAGTATAAGGTAGATGCCAAGACACATACCTAGGCCAACAGTGTCTCCAGGGATACGAGAGAGCAGATGTCTAGTGACCTTACCAGCATAAAACTTGTATGTTTAATTGGCTTTTTTTACTTCAGTCCCTCCCCCTGATTTAGTACTTAGCCTATATTCTACATGCTTTTTGGTTTTAGATACAGATATCAAATTTTCAGTTTCTTGAGGGGGAATGTATGAGGATAGGAATTAATATGAAGTAACAGATTCTCTTTCCTTACTAAAAAAATCACAACATTGGGAGGAACATGTGGCCCATTTTTGTGAATTTACATTACCTGTAGTACCAGAAGTATAAATGTACGTGGCAGGAGTTTTAAAGGTTATATCTGATCTCCGAGACAATGGAGAAGGCTCATCAGAAGCAGCATCTGCTTTACCAAGAAAGCTCTCAACTCCTTCTGTCCTAGATGTCTTGCTTAAATAATAAACTTCAACATTTTTGTTCTTCAAGAATGGCAGTATTTCTTCAACAGATTGCTTCAGTTCTTACAGCAGACAAAAAAAAGTATAATAAGAGAAGTCCGTATTATTGTGAACTCTACTATGGGTATATCAACTTTGGCTCAGCAGCTTTCATGTTTAGCTGCTGTCAGAGAAATTCATGTTCGAGACACTTTAGGATCCAGCAGAAAGGACTGAAGAGGAACAGCGTCTCCCCAGAGAACTGGGAGTGATTTGATTTGATCTGACTTTCTGCAGCAGGAACAGAATTGCAGAGGAGCAATCCAAGCGCATGTCCCCTTGCCTGCAGACCCTGCAGGACTCTGAGGGAGTGTGCACCTGGCATCACCAGCTCCACATTGCTACCTTCCTGCTTCACTGTGGGGAAATGCTTCACCTGGCAAGTGCCCACACAAAGTTAGGTGCTGCTTACATCATGACTATGTTTTTATGCATAACATGAACTTTATCTTTCTCAAGTCCCAGCACAAATGGAAGAAACACTGAAAAGCGAAATGAAGAGTGACTTACTGAGTAAGTAGTGGTACTACCGAAGCCTGGACTCCTAGACAGTTGTGTTCTGTCTCTCCCTATGCCCGTCTCCTACATGTGTCTTGATTAATCCCAGTTCTCATATTCCCTCTGGTCTCTCCAACTAACAAGAGCACATGATTTCATTTATGTGCAAGGAGGAGGCTAAGCCCCTGCACGATCAAGTCCTGTCTGCCTTTCTCTTATTGTAGTAGTAATGCAGGTCTCTCTTCTTTACCCGCTGCCAGTTTTGGAAAGAATGTAGTTGTCCCTGCAGCTTTTATTCCCTTAGGGAGCTGGACAATGGGATGAAGTGAAGGTGACCAGATAGCTGGTGCAATTTTATATACGTGTTTCTTTAGGCATCCAGACTAAAAGCCTTCCAACTCACAGGCACTTTTACTTGAACAGGTAATCCACAAGGTTTAAAATGAATCCTCAACACTGAAACATCACAATATAAAACTTTCCATAACATGTAACTTAGCTTTTACCACCTCTACTTTATTTAAAAGCAAAGAATAAATTAAATATTATTCAATAGATAAATCTCTGAGGCAAATTAATATTGAAAACTAAATCTGTTACTGGAAATCATATCTGTGACTAACTGACTAGATAAAGCTACTATCCACATCAAAGATTTGTCACCATTGCACCAAAGCAGTAACTTCAACAAAAGCATTACCTTGTCGAGTCTGGCAGACTCTGCTATTTCCCATCAAACAATTCTGTACTTCCGCTGCAACTGTGGTCCAAAAAGCATCCTGGGATTACCGTGGGGTGCCCCTTAACCACCAACCTCCTCAGGAAAATCTAACCAAGGCTGCTTTTAGCGAACAGGTGAAGAGGCCTCAAAACACCAGCACAGCCTGGTCTGTCTTCCTCCATTCCGCCTACGCTCTCCGGCGCTGCCCAGGTGCTGGACAGTGCCAAGAGTAGAAGCTGGCTGGGGCGGGGGGGGGAGCTCTGCTCTCTCTGCCGTCACCTCAGCCGGCAACCCAGCAGCCCCCCCGCGGTCGGGCTCGGCCCGGCTGGGCTCCCTACGGGCCGGGGCCGGGGCTCTCCTCACCCGGCGCCGCCAGCAGCACGGTGGCCGCGCCGCTCTGGAAGCAGCGCAGCAAGGACGCGGCCCTGACTCTGGAGTTGAGGCAGGCCGCGGCGCAGCCCAGCCAGAGCCGGACGCCGGCGGGCCGGCTGCCCCTGAGGAGGTCCGGGCAGCCGCCCGCCCGCGGCGTCGCGCAGCGCCGGCGCCGCCTGGCTGCTGCGCCGCTCCACCTGCGCGTAGGCGCAGGCCTCGCCGCCCAAGAGCCGCAGCGGCTCGTGGGGCGCCCGCCGCGCCAAGACGTCCAGGAGCGTGCTGGCGCTCCCCGCGCCACCGCGAGGGCGAGGCGCAGGTCCTGGAAGACGTAGGGCCAGGCGCGGCAGCGGCGGCAGGCCCGCCAGCGCCGTGCAGAGGGCGGGCGGCATCGGCGCCGCTACCCTCCGTCCCGCCCCAACTGCGGCGCCGGGGGGGGGGGCGAGAGCTGCCGCGGGGAGCGACCGCGGGCCCCGGCCCTGCCTCCCCTTTCCCCCGCCCGCCTCGCGTGGGGACGCCACGCTGATGCCGGCGGCCCGGCTCTGGGAGCACCTCCGAGTTGCAGTTTCTTAGAGGCAGGGGGAGGACGGAGGATCCCCTCCCCGCGCTGCCCTTGCGGGTTTGCTTCCGCGCAGGAGCACCGGAACGGGGAAGGCAGGAGGAGGGCAGCCGCCGCTGCCCCGCCGGGGCGCCGTGCCCCAGCTCCCGTCCTGCCCCAGCTCCCCCCGCGCAGCCCGCGGCCAGCCCCGCCGGGCTCCCCACCCTCCCGGAGCAGGGTGGCGAGGCTGCTTTTGCACCCTATTGAACTTTGCTGCCGATTTTCTTCTTAAGGGCGGGGCGGGGGAGGTGGCCTGTGGCCGACCTGATGCCGAGCTGGTTGATTTTTTTTTTTCCTCTTGTGTTATTATTATTGCAGTTGTGGTGCTTACTTCCCCTCCTTGTTTGCAGGCAGGGCGGCAAAAGGCAAGCTCGAGTGTCCCCCTGTGAGGTCTGGCTCCCGCAGCCCTTCAGCTTCCGAGGGCAGAGGGGGGAGGAAGGGGGCAGAGGCTGGGGATGGCACCCCGTGCCCCCACCGAGCACAAGCCCCGAGTCGAGAGAACAGCCGGGATTTACTTTAGCCACCCGCGCAGCCCCCCTTTCCCTCTCCCAGCCCTCTCTTAATTCTTGCTTTACAAGATCTGCATTTCCAATACAGTGGGAAAAAAATAAATAAAAGCAACCCACAAGACTTGCCTCTCATAACAAGCCGGCTTTATCTTGGCTTACAACTCAGTTGTGCGTTGCTGTAAAGTCCTTCTGGAAGGCATGCCTGTGCCTCTAACAAGCCAAGTTCTCTGAGCTCTGAAGAGAGACCCCAGTGAGAGAATCCAGCCCCTCCGCTCCCCCTTTTTTAACAGCATGCAACCAGTCTCTTGTGTGAGCTCTGGCAAAGATCAGTTCAGTCTCGCTGACTATGGGTAAGTCTTTGTAGGTCACTTTTTAATCATGTATTTCTTTAATGGAAACAATTCCTCCTTTCTCCGTGAGGGCTGGGATGTTAATTTGAGTTTGGGTCCGTTTTGCAAAATAACCATTTTAGATAGAGAGTGTTAGCTTCCTCTCTTTTTTCTTTCTTCCTCCCAGTATATATGTTTTCTTCCAGTCTGCATGTCCAAAGGAAGATTGTAGGACCCTCTGAAGGCTGGAAAGATAGGAGTGGAATGAGTTTGTGGTACAGAAACCTGATCAGGGCAGGTTATTTAGTCTCTTAAAACAGGTAATCTGCTTCTAGCTGAACTTTTATTATTTATTTTAGTGTGCTTGCTGCTGAGTAGCTGTCACTTGCTGTAGAATGGCCTGTCTGCTCAGGATTGTAGCAAGGGGGACAGAGCTTAAAACCGGTTTTGCTTTTAAATATGCTTTAGAAAGTTGCCTGTTGTATTTTTTCATCCACTTCAGTGAACTTTCATTTGATAGAGTTGCTGCTAAATTAGATCTTCAGAATAACTTACTGATGTTTTTGTCTTTTTTCTCTCAGAGAGAGCTTGGAGAAGCTGTGTACAAAAGAAAGCACAGATATAGACATGCACTAAGATGAAGGCATCCTTTTAAGCCAAAATGGTACACTACTACTATCTATTCTCTTATTTAACTACAAAAAGGAGAAATGCAGTCTCTTCCCTCCTCTCCCCTCCCCTACCTCTTCAAACTATCTATTGAGACCATCAGGAGCCCTAATATGCAGCTGTCTCTGGGTGCAGCCCAGAGCTGTGTATCTGCAAACTTCTACAGTGACTAATAGTTTTCATATTGTCTTTCCCAATCCTGCTTTCAGTCCACTGCCCTGTGCTAATTTCATGCCTTGTGCAGCCAGCGCTGTTTGTTTGGATGTGAGATTGCTGTCACTGATGGCTCAAGCAGAGCTGGATTGATACAGTTGTATTTGCAAGGATAACTAAAGCAGGATTAGAAACTACTCCTACTTCCCCCCTCCACTTCTGTTTGTCCTAAATATTGGTCTCTCGCCATAGCTTTAAGCTGTACTTGAGCGTTCTGTGCCGTGAATGTCAGTCTCATGTGGCGCTTAACGTAGAGATTATGGGAACTCAAGTATCATGTTCCAGATCTGTTTTTCTGCTTTTGAATATTTATTTATGGCAATGGAGATGGTGAGAGGCATCTATATGGGTCTATAAATATATTTCACTTTAGTAAATATGCTGAGATTAAATCAGATTAAACTAGATAAAGAATCCATGTGATGTACCCTTTAAATAATACACCCACATAGATGTGCACAAAAGACCTCTGTCTAGGAGAGTGGAGTTGTTGGAGAGGTTTATTGAGATGAATGGTATAAATAAAATGTGTGTAAGGAGGTTTCTGGGAAAGAAGCATTTGCAATGGAGGTGCAATTTAATTAGGAGTCAAGGTGCTTTTAGCCTGCTACCTGAAGAGGCTTGTTATATAAATTGGCATTTGTTGTAATGACTGAAGTGTGTCTGAAACCCTCTTCTCATTAGCTGATTCCATCCTTTCAGCCTTGTTTGTTGCAGTTAGACAAGGCTGGCCTGATACAGAGGCAGTTCAGCAGACTGCCAAGGGGCAACTTTCATTAGCCTTTTGTAGTACCCCATTTCCCAAACTGTGTGTGCCTTTCAATCCTGATGCATTAATGCTGCTGGTCAAGATGAGGAGCAAGCTGTAATACATCTTTAGGAAATGTCAGAATCTGGGGGGAGGGAAGAAGAGGTAAGGAGAAAGGGGACTTGCCCTTCCAGGCTTGGAGGTACCGACACTTGAAAACTATCAGACTGAAAGGGGAGGATGGTTGGAGCAGGGGTGGCCCACAGGCGGGATTATGCCTCTTGCTTTCTAGTCAGCATTGCAGACTCCAGGACATGGGTAGCTCTGGTTCAGAGTGTGTGCAGGGATGCTGCTTTGCTTACTCTATGTGCAGTAAATAATTAACATTTCTGGGTTGTCTTGCAACTAGCACAGTCCAGCTGATCAGCAGCAGCCTTTCAGGCTCAATGAAAGAGTGAGATGTTTTGTCCCCTGCCCCTCATAATTCACCTGCAGAAAAGGCATTTCAGGAATGGTCATCACAGTGTGTGATGGGGGCTACAGCAAGGTGATGGAAAGGGAATAAAAGGAAGGTTTAGGCTGGGCAGCAGGGAAAGCTGCCAGGCACTGTGATCAGAGGGCTGGCTGGATGGGCTGCATTACTTCATATGCTTAAAACTGGTGGCGGTGAAGCACTTGCAGTACAGAGTAGTCCTGCCCTGGCCTCTGATGTGAGGAATAAGTGACCCAGTAAAGCTCTTTCTTTAAAGAGACACCATCACACTGAATCACCTGTGAGATGCCACTACGGGCAGCCAAAAAATCTAGCGGAAGAATGTTTTCTTGCGTCTGCAATGGAGGAGTGTCATAGTAAAACATATCCTGGCTTTAGGCCGTAAACATCCATACTTCTCCATTTCATGTATGCATGACATGATTTGTTTCCTGCTCCTTTTACCTGTAAAGTAAAAGCCTCTTTTCCTAGAGTTTTCAATGCAGCATTGCCCAAGTAGGATGCCTCATGGTCTCTTGCAACTGGTATGTCTCTTGCTGCCAGTTTCTAGGGGCACAGACACACTCTAATGTGTTAACCTTGAGCCTGGTGACCTCGATCAGTCCCTCTTCCCTTCCCCTGACTATAGCTGTTTTGCCAGTGGGAACAAGAGTCCAGATGAGGAGATCTTCAGCTTCCTTGCTCTTATCCCAGTGCACCCTGTGCCCTCAGAAATCGGTGAGTAGATTGCTGGCTAAAGTAACAGTGGAGCTGGCTCCTGTGAGCCACTTCTTGGCTGATTCTGCTTGGAAAATGCAATGTATGAGCACAGTGGTCCTCCAAACTATATATGTGTGTATATACACGCGTGTACACACATTCTTTGTGCTCAGCCTTTTCTCCTTGTTGTCCAGCCCTTAAATCTGTGGTGGCTTAGGCTGTAACCTTTTGGCTACAGGAATGAGTTTTGTGGCTGGAGGGCTATAGAAATAGTTTCACCAAAGGACTGGGTCAGTCCAAGATTTGCATAGTTCTTTAGCAGCTCTTTAAGGTCAGGGCATTAAATCTGTCCAGCCCTGTGCTTCAGCATGCCTTGCTGTTCTCTAGCTGTAGTGTGTCAGATTCACCCTCCTGTGACACTAGAACCTCTGTTTTTAGGTCAGCTCAGTAGCTTCACACACCAGATAAGCCCTCAATTGGCTTTGATATGCAGTACTAGAAAACTGACATTATCCTCTTGACAGGTTGTTTGCAACTTGCTGGTAGAAGTCAAAATATTTCACTGTAGGTGTCATCAGAAACCACCATCCTATGCTAATTTTTGTGGGAACATGAAGACAGATGTTGAATAATTTGATGTGAGCAGCATAGCTTTCAAAATTATCACTGTGTCAGGTTTGCACTGGATTTTTTTGAAATATATATATGTATTTGAGATGAGTTTGAGAGAGGGGAGGGAGATATAGTAAGTGGCTCCTCATAAGTGGAAGATGCAGCAGAAGATGGCCTTGGAGGTTCAGTAGTCAGACAGCAATTCAGCAGTGGCAGTAAGGAATGCTGTGCTGCTGGGGCTGCTGTTCTTATTTTTAAGGAATAAGTCTAAGTGACTTCCATGCTGGAAAGTCAAAGATCTTGTGACACTTCCCATCAGCCAGAAGCCCTAACGTTTTGACTAGAGTTACTGCTATTCTTCTTGCTTGAAAAGTGCAGTTTCAGGCTTCCAATCCCTCCCTCAACACATACCATGCTCTCTTGGTTCAGTAAGCATCATCTATGCCTAAGGGTCTTGCCTACATGGCTATGGCTTGTTATGAGGAGGGCAGAGTTGGGGGGTGGGAAAAAATTGCATTCTGCCCAATGCCAATGTGCCAGCAAAAGCAATATAGAGAGATGCATTTCTACTAGTGAAAGACTGCTTGGGGTAGAGGGTATTTCTTACGCCATTTATGGAAATGTCCTGAACTCTACCTGCAAAAGGCTTCTTTAGCATAAGGTATGTCCACAATCAACAGGCTTGCCTTTGTAGGTCTGGAGAGACAGTTCACTGGTGAAGTTCTTGTGAGGGTAGGTGACGTTGGTATTTTTTGTGCAGGGAGGTTTGCTGTGTTGTGTCCTCAGAGGGGGCTGCATTTTGCTGTGGGGAAGATGAGCCTTCCAGACGAGGCAGTGGAAAATGTTCATTTGTTCTCAGAGATGCTATGGGTACCCGCATCTGGCAATACAATGTGGGTTTCTTTAGGCTAGATGTGGTAGCCCAGGTCTTGCGTAGACTGAAAATATCAAGAAGACTTTTTCTTAAGCTCTCAAGCAGTCAAGGTGAACACATCAAGTGCCCATGTCCCAGCCACCTTTTGCCAATCATCACCTGCTGGTGTTGCACAGGTTTAAATTCAGAAGGTGAAAATGTGCCAATGTTCCCTAGGCTTGTGGAGGAAGGGGGAGGGAGATGGCACTGGCACTGTGCAGCAGAATGCATATCTGGCAGGGCCTCCAGGACCCACCAGAGACAGTGGTGTGCTGCGAGGAAGTGGGAGAGGAGAGTGCATGTGTTTCATGTCTCTGTGCCTGTGTTTAACTGGTGAGGCCTCTACTCTGTTAGGATCAAAAGTACTTGCTTTGGAAAGAAAAAAGCTTTAATCTGCCCTTTATTTGGGGTAAGGGGTTGAGGGAACAACAGAGGTTTATTTTTTATAGCCAAGCACTTGCTTAGTGTTTAAAAGAAAAAATCAAACATGTGATAACCTGTGGAGCTGACAATCCAAAGCACTGCATTAGAGCTAGGAAAGAATTTGAGAAGTGGAGCCAGGAAAAAAGGGAGATCCTGCACATCAGCTGATCTGGGCTCAACAAAAGCGAAGTCGGAGAAGGGCTGTTACTAACAGGTTAGCTGGGACAGGACCTGTTGGGAGGCAGAGTTTTCATGCCTGGTGTTTCTCGGATGGGAGGCTTCGGCTCCCCGCTTGCTTTCCTGGCTTCTGCTCAGGTGCGGCTCGCCGGCTGCAGGCGACTCCTGCCTTCCCTCCCGCCCAAGGGAAAGGCGGATGACACTGCCCCTCCCTCACCGCCCTGCCCGCCGGCTCCTCTCCAGCTGTGGCTGGGGAGCACATCTGGGCGGGTGGAGGGGCACATCTGGGCGGGTGGGCCATGCCGCTCCGCCGCTGCCCGGCAGAGGGAGGCGTTGCACCGCCGGGGCGGGGGGTGCCCGGGGGTGCGCCCCGTCCCCCGGGAGGGAGGGTGAGGGGCTGGGTGCCGGGACTCGCTCGGGGCAAATCCCGTGGAAACCGAAACGCCGCTTTGGGAGCGCCCGTCTCCCGGCGGAGCCGGGGGCCGCGCGGGCCGGACACGCGTGGGGGTGGATTGCCGGCGCGTCCCGGCGGGGACAGGCGGGGTGTCCCCGGCTCGGCAGCGTCGGCTGAGCGCCAAGTAACGGCCGGAGGCAGCTCCTCTTCTCCGTTGCCACCTTGGTGGACTTCGGGAAAAGCCTACCTGTCCGTCTTCCCGGCGTCTCCCCGAGGGTGGGAGCGAGGCCGAAGTTCGCGGGAGTGAACGCCCGGGACTGAGCTGCTGCTTCCAGGTGTTTGGTGCTGGCTGCTTCCACGCTGCTTTGCATCTCTCTCTAGCTTGTTTTAGGGCCTGAAGCTCTGTCACATTGTCCCCAAGCAGTTCATGGTTCCTTCCCCCCACCCTTTGTAATACTCTTGTGGAGTGAGAAAGGGCTAGTGTTTCCTTTCAGGAGCATCTTGTCTGTTTCCTACAAAAGATCAAACAATAAAGTGAGTGCAGGCCTCTTAAATTCTGAACTGGCTTTTCAGCCATAGTCTCCATTTCTTTTTTTTCTTCACTTATATGTGTGGTTGTGATTGGGAGACTTGTTGTTGTTGTTAATTTGGGGTTTTGTTTGGTTTTGGTTGTCAGAAAGAAAAGGTAGGGTTAAAGGAATCTGAACAGATATGAGGGAAGAGGGATCCTCACAGAATCTTTGAATAGTTTGGGTTGGAAGGGACCTTTAAAGGTCATCTAGTCTAACGCCCCCTGCAATGAGCAGGGACATCTTCAGCTAGATCAGGTTGCTCCGAGCCCCATCCAGCCTGACTTGGAATGTCTCCAGGAATCGGGCACCTACCACCCCTCTGGGCAACCTGATCCAGTGTTTCACCACCCTTATTGTAAAAAATTTCTTCCTTATATCTAGTCTAAATCTACCTATTTTTAGTTTAAAACCATTACCTCTTGTCCCATCATAACAGGCCCTACTGAAAGGGGGGGTCCTCATCTTTCTTGTAGGCCCCCTTGAAGTATTGAAAGGCCACAATAAGGTCTCCCTGAGCCTTTTCCAGGGTAAGCAACCCCAACTCGCTCAGTCTTTCCTCATAGGAGAGGTGTTCCGGTCCTCTGAACATTTTTGTGACCCTCCTCTGGACCTGCTCCAACAGGTCCATCCATGTCTTTCCTGTGCTGAGGACCCCAGAGCTGGATGCAGTACTCCAGGTGGGGTCTCACGAGAGCAGAGTAGAGGGAGAGAATCACCTCCCTTGACCTGCTGGTCATGCTTTGTTTGATGCAGCCCAGGATAGGGTTGGCTTTCTGGGCTGTGAACACACATTGCCAGCTCATGTCCAGCTTTCCATCCACCAGTACCCCCAAGTCCTTCTCCACAGGGCTGTGCTTAATGCCTTCATCCACCAGCCTGTATTGATACCAGGGGTTGCCCCGACCCATGTGCAGGACCTTGCACTTGGCCTTGTGGAACCTCATGAAGTTCACACAGGTCCGCTTCTTGAGCTTATCCAGGTCCCTCTGGATGGCATCTCATCCCTCAGGTGTGTCAACAACACCACTCAGCTTGGTGTTGTCTGCAAACTTGCTGAGGGTGCACTTGATCCCAGTATCTGTGTCACTGATGAAGATACTGCTCTGGCAGAAGGAGAAGAAAAGACAGCAAGGTGGCAGCTGGCTATTGGGGCCTCTAACGTGCTCAGGTGAGGCCATTAATACTGCAGTATATCTCCTTGGCTCTGTGAGGCAGTGGAGCTGAGGCATTTGATTGAGGATGGTGCTTTGGCTCTTGGGCAAACATGACTTAGAGGCCCTAGCTTAGTGCAACATCGTCTTCAGAGCGTCCTGGCTGCCTACAGGGAGCTTTTTGCACCAGTGCACTGGCTAAGCTGTATCCCAGGTTAGCTTCTGACTACTAATACATTAAGTTTTAATGCCTCAATAACCTGGTCCATGGCTGGTGAAGGGAGATGTCTGAAGTTAACCAGGGACCTAGAGAAAGAGCTGAATATAAATAATTATTTCTTTAAATTTTCTACTTGTTCTTCTAGACTAGATGATATGGTTACCTCAGTGTGTACTTGTATGACTGTATTCCCAAAATCCACAGAGAGCTGTATGGTCTAGTAATGTTTAAACTCCTCTGAGAAGGACACTTCCTTTGTATGCTTCTGTAAAGCACTCTGTTCTTAGTATCATGCTAGTAATGAACAGCAGGGTAGGTACAGTTACATATTTCAGTGGTTGCAAGGAAGGCAGGACAGACCACTGGGGACAGCTGTAGTGCCAGAGTGGCCTGGTGATTTGAAGTCACCAGCACTGCCTGTGAGTATGTCATGGCTTTGTGCTGGGCTGCAGACCTCCAGGGAGAGGGTGCAGCAAGGTGGCAAGCAGGGATCTCAAGCAGCTTTTATCTATCTGGCCAGCCTCTCGCTTTACTGTTGCTCTTTTCACTCGTGCAAATCGCTTGTGCATGTGGTGTTGGCTGTTATCCCTTTGCTTTAGCTTTCATATGGGAGATAGCACATCACAGCCAGATGGATTTTTAGTTACATCAGTGATGGCTTGTGGTTTCTCTCTGCTGTGAGCTGTAGTGTGGGACAAACAGCACGCAGATACTTTTGCTGGGTTCGTGTAAATGGGAACGATGGCAGGGTGAGGACAGCAATTGACAAAGGTGCAGTAAGAACGGCAGTTTCTAAAGACAAATTAGCAAATGTCACCTAAAGAACTGACATAACACTGAAAGCTAAAGTCAAGCTGTGAGAAAGTCCACCTGCAGACATACCAGAGCCATTTAATGCAAGAGTAGCCGCTTGCCATTCCTGCTCCTGTTTCAGAAGGAAATCGTCCTTCACTAATTGGTGTAAACTGTTTTAAAATAAATGTAGATGGGAATCTTGTGCATCTCTTGTGTGCCTTTGTGATGAAATAAAAAGGAAAAACAAAGATGTGATTCAGACAGATGCTTAAGAAATGTGGCAAAATGGCTTTTGCTTACACTTTGCGTTTCACTTTCTGGTGCTTGCTGCGTGCCTTGCACAGTGGAAAAAGGCATTTGTAGAATTAGAGTGAAGAATGACTGTCTGTAAGTTTAATAAATGGATTATTCTGACTCAGATCATCCCTTGAAATAGTGGAAATGTGAGAAATTGAGGCTCACAAAAGTAACCTGAGCAGCAGGAGCCAGCTGGGGATGGGAGGCTGAACTCCCCTGCCAGTCAAGTGAATCGGGCTGGGGTGTTAAGAAAACTTAACTGGTCTGGGGCATTTCCACTGCAGTTGTTAGATGCTGAAAATCCTCTCAGAGTGCACAAGTAGGATTTCTTGTGTGTTTATGCGTTTCCCATCACTGTAATACCAATGAACTTCCACCTTTACACCACCTCTGTTGCCTAAAGTTATTCCACTCTGCATGTGGGGAAATGAGATGGAGATTAAGTGATTCGCCCATGGCAGAATAGGGAATCGAACATGAGCAAAGTTTTAACCATCCTTTTCTCTCTGGTAAAGTGCACCTGGTATTAAGTGCAATCCCTGTGGCTGATAGATCCAAGGTAAATACATCCTCGATAAGAAGGAATAAGCCATTGAAAACAGGCTCTGATCCAGTTATCTCAGAATCAAGGATTCTGGATGTCAGAGCAGAGCACAGCTTTTGAAGAAGCAAAAAGACAGTCTGAATATTCCAACACATTTTGTTATTTTAAGTATGTGCTAAGCCGTATTCTTATTTTTCTTGCAAGTATGAAGACAGGAAGAAGAAACTGCTAGTGTTTGTTTCCCAAATGCTAACAAACGCTGAAAGGCATTAATGTCCATGATTTTGGTTTGGTGGTTTTGTTGTTGAGTTTGTTGTTTGGTTTTGGGTTTTTGGGGTTTTTTTGGGTTGTTTTTTTTTTAAGAGATTTTTGTTTTATGTTTAGAGCAATTAAAAATCACAATTATGTGTTTGAGAAGGAGATTGTCTTGATCAGTCATCAGATAATTGCTGAATAAGAAGACCTTATCTCTGCAAATTGGAACTCAGAAATGGGCAGTGGTGTTAGCTGCGTGTTGGAAAGATCCCCATTTTAAGGTGTAGTGAAAGATGTCACCTTGCTATTTCCTGCATCTGTACAAATGCAGAGTACTTGGAAACTGGTTAAGAATACAGGAGCTTTCCAATGCTATTAGACAGGGGGATTAGGGGAATATTTCTGCAAACAAATTGATTTAGGGTGCACTATGCCTCTGCGAAAGTACAACTGTAACTTGTGGGTGCACTCTTGAGCTAGCTTTAAATTGGCTGTTTCAGTTACTGATCACAATACAGCTGTAACACTGTGGAGCTCAGACTGGCCTGTGCTCTAGCCATTTATGCAACATCTTGAGTGGGCTTTGCAGTGTGTGCTGAGCCCCCTGCACCTGGGGTCACTGGGCAGCAGCATACTGTGCTTGACTCCTTGATAAGTAAGTTGGGCACCTACACCAGGTTCATGCTTGCTTTTGGCTTGCAGCAAAACCAAATATACTCAACTACTAGCTGTGCAACTGGGTAGTGATCCTATAAATCCCACTACCTAGTTTATTGTGGGGTGCAGTTTAAAGCTTGAGGGCTGCAGCAGCTTAGCTACCGCAATCCAGTAGCTGCTAACTCTAGCAAGACAAATGCCAGGGTTGTTCTTGCTCTGTCGTATCTTTCAAGCAAGCATAGTTTGCAATGTGGGAATGCAGGCTGGCTTAATGCAGCTTGCTGGTGGGAAAGAGAGCCTCTAGACAATGGGTCTAGAATTAATTTTGCATTTTGAAAAGCTATTCCTGAATAACTCCTTGCATAGACAAGCCCTGCATTTAGCTGTGATTAAGTTTCTAAATTGTTTTTCAAAATGGGATAGTCAAGCTCCTGAACCATGCATCTGAAGATGTTACCCATAGAAACTAAGCTCCAGCTTTGGTTAAAATAGCACAATAATAGTTTGTTTTCTGGCTGGTCAAATGATAAGCAGCTTGGGATTTTCATCGTTATTTCAGCAGAAAAATGCAATCGACAGTAGAGAATGTTTACTATGATGTGCATGATTAATACCATAAATCTTTCATGTTGGCATGTTGGGTGAAAGGCATGAATATCACCACAACAATTTGAAAGGAGTGGTTTGTTACATATTTGTAGTTTGTAATCAGGCTTGAAACTCCATGTAAAAGGAAAAATTAGCCAAAGTGAACAGTAGTTATCGAAACCAGAAACCACTCTGGCATTTGCTAAGCCTTGGCAAACATGCCATGCTGATTTTTGCAGATCACAATGAGCATATGTACCTACTTGTGGCTGATGGTTATTCCAAGTGGCCAGCAGTAGTGTGTGTGCTATTTGACAAACAGTTCTGCTTCTTGGATTATTATGGAGAAATTTCAAAGTATGTTTGCAGCGTATGGCTTGCTTAAGGAGATGGCTTTGCATAAGAGACATTTGGTAAAACACAGATCAGCTGCTTATCACTTAGCTTCAGATGGGTCAGCAGGGCATTTTGTACAGACACTTAAAAGAGCAGTAAAGAAAAATGAGGAGTGAGCATCACAGCACCACAAACTTTCTTTCCTTGTGTAGAGCAGTGTGCAGGAAAGCTCCAGCAGAGCTAATTCTTAATAAATGGATTTTAAATTAAGGATTGCATTTGATTGTCTCAAAGCAAGTCTAGAGGAAGTAGTAAGTGAGGAGGGTGGGGGAGGAAACCATTGCATGAGCTTTTTGCTCGTTAGGCCTAAATAAAAGCTTCACAGAAGGAGGAAGCAGGGGAAGGTGCTAAAAAGCATTAGGATCTGTGATAATGCTTGGTGAGGTAAACAGGGAAATGAGAAAGAAATGTGTCTAGCTATTGCTAGATTAAAAAAAAAAAGAGATAAAAGAAATGGATGCTGTTCATAGTGTATAAGAGTGAGAGTATTTCTTTCTTTCATTGGCCTCATGATAATACTCATGACATTGTTGCGGTTGAAAATGAGGGATTGGAAGAGCAAGTGAGAAATGCCATCCCTGCCAGGCAGAAGCCTTGCTTGAACAGGGCTGCACATCTACCAGAGGTCAACAGCTGTAATTCCAGGGTTGCATGAAAGGGGGCTAGTCTTAGCACCCCAGTTGCAAGGAACAGGTGGGTTTAATGTGGCTTTTGCCTATGTACTCCTATACACCTTTTTTTTTTTTTTATTTTATTTTAAGGACCAGGATGCTCTGTGAGCATTGCTGTTGTCTGTGGGGAAACAGCTGTAGGTTGATCACCAAGGCTGGAGCCCAAATCCCAGGGTGGTGTAAAATGGGCGATAGCTTGTAATTAAGGGCTTCATTTTCTGAACTAACACTTCTGATTTCTTCCTGTATTTTATTTCTCCCTTTTTGTCTGATCCAGTTAGTCATTGTAATTAGTTTTTGAGGCATATTTGGCTGATTGGATTTTTGTTGATACAAGATCTTATTTCTTGTGTGTGCTTTGTCACACCTACTCGCCTTGCTGACAGAGATGACTTTTTACTCATTAGCCCAGATGGAAGCGATGCAGCTACAGGGGCATGAGCAGGCAACCGTTGTGCCTATGTTCTACCAGCAAAAGCTGTTGGCCAGACTCTGACTCCAGGCTTTGCTAATTTCTGGCTGGGAGGAATGGTTGTGTTTATTCAGATCCTCTGGGAAAACAGAAGTTAGAAATAGGGTGGAGGGCAATCTTAGAGGATTCACTTTCCTGGCTACAGTTTTTGGCTCTGCTGTGCTACTCATGTAGGTAGCATTTTAATTGTAAAGCAAGGGAGTTAAATCTAGATGAGCTGTTGCTCTAGTAAAGATGGCCTGAAATGCTGCACATAATGGCTTGGATCCTGTTGCTGTCAGTCTTCCTTTATGCCTTTTTTTTTTTTGAGACTTAAGTGTAAGCCAAGTATGTTTAAAAAAAAAGTACCTTAAAACAAAGCACAAAAGAAGGCCTGATCTGTTAGTTTCTCCTGGCCTTCCGCTTGTGGAAATGGAAGGTGGTGCCATTTATCGGCCTTGGACAGATATTTTGAAGATGAAGCTGGTGATTTGAACAGTGAGGTGTTTCCATCTGGATGTGAAGGGGGAGGGCATAGACAGGCAGTGTCTGTTTTTTGTGTGGTGTCCTGTCTTAGTAGTTTACAGGTTTTCATGGACATCTGATTCCCCTGGCATCACCATTAAATTTTCACTAGAGACTTTTTTAGCTTTGTGGCAGTTTCCACTTCAACGCATTGATAAGCATCTTTTCACTGATGCCTGGTTGCTGTGGTCACTGAGCTGCTGCTACTCTCTCAGGCAGCCCAAGCTGCCTTCAGCGAGTTGCTGTTGGAGAACACGACAGCAGATCTGTCATCAAAACACAGAAAATCCTTGAGTGTGAGCCCTCTTCATAAAGCATGCTTGCTTTGTACAACCAGAGTGCAGTGCCATGAGACTCAGGCTAGCTAGGTAACATGCTGCTGGAGAGGTCAAGCTCTGTAGTTGCTGCTTTCTGGATCTACTCTGTGAGGTGGTGGTTTCTGTAGGGGATTCCTTGTTTCTCTGGGCTTGAAAAGTGTCTGGGCACTTCTGTTTCAAACCCTACTACTCTAGAGGATCTGGATTATGCTTGTGATTATTCCAGAATGGGATAATTCTTATTATACTTGAACTACAGTTTAACTCTCAGCAAGCTATGCCTCTGCTTTTGTTGGTCAGTCTGGAATAATGCAAAACAATCTTTCCTACCCCAAAAGTTTTTGGTTGTTTTCTCTGGTATGTGATACTACTTGAGTATCCTTTCCTCAAGACTGCAGGCCTGTCACTCATGCAACCTGCTGTCTTGAAGTGAATTGGAGGTAGCTGGCAAGAGTTGTTTGGGTTTCTTTTTTTTCCCCATCCTTTGCTTTCCTGCAGGACTCTTGTGTTGGGATAAGGGGAAATTTTCCTTTCTGTTGCTTAATTGCATTATACTGGTGGAAAACTTTTCTCCTGTCATTTGTCACCTACATTTGTTCCCTAACTTTTCTGATGGCCTTAAAAAGTACAGGTAGAAGGAAGGGACATAAATAGATTTAGTGTTCAGGATCTTGCTTGGCTTTGGAGATAAGGGCCTGGTGGTGGGGAGTCTTTGTTCCATTGTCCACCACTGTCTTCCCCTCTGCCTTCTCTCTCCTCAGTTCCTGTTGTTTCACCTTCAGAATCCCTCCTGGATTCACTTTGCTTAAAATAATACTTGTTTGAACAATAAAAGCTATATTAAAGGGATAGATTATCACTTAGTTTAAATACACATATTGGCTCTGTGAGAGAAGGCTTTGCAAAAAGTCTAACTGTATGCTTTTGCACATAAAATGAGTATGTCAACAAAATCCTGCAAGAGGTCTTCAACTGAAGAAAGCCCCTTTCCCTTGCTTCCCTGCATGCAAATATCCAAATACAACAGCAATTCCTACCGCTGAAGTGGCAGCAAGGTAAAACCAAGTGTCATGGAAATGCTGCCAGTGATGCCTTTAACTGAGTTACAGCATTGAAGGCAAACAGTAGCTTGGTTTGGTCTTTTTGTATGAATAAGATTAAGCAGCAGGCATAGTGCTGGCAAGGGGTATTTTCCTGACCCTCTTCCACAAAGCTTTTGAATGCTTCTGGAGAAGTGTGGTGTATCTTCAGCTTCTGCTGAAGGGATGGTGACTGGCGAGCTCAGCCAGTGGAGCGCTCTGTCTGTGTCCCTTCCCTTACTGGGACTCCTGTCTGCCTCATGGTGTTCATGTGTGTGGCTTGACCAGCTATGGTTGTAACTGGTCTCTGTTTGGAGGGTTGATATTTGCAGTTTGACTCTCCTGATTTCAACCTGAATGGTTCACTTCTAATGAGTTAGATACAGACTGGTGGTACATGGCAGCTGTGTGAGGTGGGGGGAGCTTCCCTTGCAACCAAGGGATGTTCCCTTAGGTAGTGCCTCGCATGACAACTTTCTGTTCTTCTCCACCTCCTGGGTTTATGTCTAGTTTGTGGTGGCTCTCTTTGTGTGGGAGGCATAAGGGTCTGAGCAGTGCTGTACATCCTCACCCTGCCTTTGCTGCTTTGGTCTTTATTTTCCCGATACCTTGTATGCTGTGGAAGCTGTGTGGGTGCATACAGGCCTCCAAAGTTGCTATGAACCAAGCCTCTTTCTGTCAAATATAGCCAGATTATATTTTTTACTCTTGGAAAAATGCCTGAGAAGGACCTAGGCATAATGTGTTTAGATTGCCCTGCTAACCAGAGCAGATGGACTTTTCTGCTATGTTCATCTCTCCTTTCCTTCCTGTTAATATTTCTGTAATTATTGATACACATTTGACATTAAATGTATCATCTCGCTGGGGTGAGAACCTGGCCTGGTGGTCATCAGGGAGCTGGGAGTTTGGGTTCTCAAGGGCCAGCTCCTTGGGTCTCTTGAGTCTCTGTGTGTGAAACCAGATGTGAACTGAGGAAGGGCTGCAGTCTTCCAGGGCTGCTTCTGTAGCCACATGTCCTGGGTTCAGCTGGAATAGAGTTAATTTTCACAGGGACCTGGGAGGGGGCATAGCCGAGACAGCTGACCTGAACTAGCCCAGGAGCTATTCCATACCATGTGACACCATGCCCAGTATATATATAGGGAGCAGGCTG
>JANZLQ010000002.1:12853775-12865303 GCA_026212715.1 Elanus axillaris
GGCGGGCCCCGCGCGTGGCGCGGCGAGGCTCCGCCAGGTGCTGAGGAGCCCCGCAGCCGCCCTTCCTCCTCCCGGGCCTCCACGCCCCCAGAAGAGCTGTCTTAGTGGATGGCCGTCGCCCCCCGCCGTAATTAGAGGCCCTGCGTGAGGAGCGCTGCAGGGGATCGAGGCGCGGGGTGCTGCATGCCGAGGTGGAGCGGCGGCCTTGCGGGGGCTGGCGGGCTCCCTGCCCGCAGGCCGCGGCGGGAGCCGGGCCCAGCGGCGCGGCAGAAGAGACAGCGCGGGTTCAGGGCGGAAGGCCGGCATCTTTCGGTGCAGAAAGGACCGGTGCCTCTCGCGAAGGCCGAATGCCTTCTGCAACGGATGGCGGCCATCTGCGTGTCCCCTTTTGAGGCGGCAGTCACCAGCCTAGCCAGAGTTCTCGCTGGGGGAAGTTTAGGACGAGGCCTCTTGGCAGACGAAGTGGTGAGTCGTCCTGAGGAATGTGTTCCTATCCCGTCTTGTACCAGCCCTGGTGCTGTTCCTCACTAGGTGGTAAATGGCCTAATGGGTAAATAGTAGCTGAGCCGACTGAAAATTTGGGGTGCAACTTAATTTTTTTTAATTAAAAACACCCACGTTTATTAGTATTCTGGATGCACAAAAGGAATTCACAGTTTCAGTCTCTCTGTCTTGCTCTTGTCCAAGGCTGAGAGACACATTAGTTACTTGGACAATCTTGAAGCAAACTCCAGGAATTTCACCCTTCTGACTGGACCCAGCGACCAGAACTCAGTCCTTTTCTTGGTGAAGTTTAAGCAGCAGTTACTGTGAATAAAGACTGCTTTTTCTTTCTTTTCTTTTTAATTATTTTTATCTTCTGCTAAGTACCACCCAGGGGATGGTTTCCTGCCCTCTTGTTCACGGTTTTCTGCTCCCCTTTTATGTCAAATCTGATACTTCTCACCACAAGGTGAGTTGACTGAGGTCGTTTATCTGCCAGGAAACTTTTTTCTTCACCACGGGCTTTGCTTCCCCAGCCAGATAAATTCACTTCGCTGCTGGGTGAGCTGCAGCTAGCTCTGATGCAACGCAAGTGCTGGATGTTCAAGCAGCGTGGGAGGGAGCGGAGCCATCCAGTTACTTTAGCTGTGGTCAGACCTCCCAGGCAGCTTCTGCAGTTGAAACTGGACCCAGGGCATTGCAAGTGGCCTGCAGCCAGTGTTGCCTTTCCTGCTTACATACCTCCCCCATGAGCCTGCGTTAGAATGCATGTGATGGATGAGCTGGATCAGGGAGACAGTGCAGGTGAAAATTAACTGGTTTATACCTAGGGTAAATTTTTTACTATCGTTAGGCTTTAGCATTTGGATAAATTAGAGGGGTTTTACAGTTCTTCTCTAATAGCTACTGTTTCAAACTGGTGCTTCGGGTATGTTTTTAAGAGTTGCTTCACAGCTGTAAAAGCTACAAAACATTTTTGAAAGCTGCTTTACCTGACAGTAACTGCCTGGGAAGAGTAGGAGAAATTGGTACACCCTGTGGGCTGTGTTCACAGCCAGTCTTTCCAAAGCATTGCTGAACCACCGTAACTAATTCCAGCCTGTTGCTCAGAAGAGTGCGTAGCAATATTGTGCTGTGGTCCTGCAGTGGGCTTTCTGAAGGAGAGTTTTCCTATATAACATTTTCTTCTTCAGTCTCGCGTGGGCAGTGGCATTAGTGCTGTAACTTTAGTAGGGAATCGTAATCAGCAGCCTGGAGAGCTAGAAGCCTCAGGTTAATTGATCATGAATGTGTCCCAGTGACATTTTTGAAGGACCTTTGGCTGCCTTATTCTTCAGGACTATTTTTTTTAAAAAAAAAACTTGTAAATTTTCACACAGCAAATACTTGGTTTGCTGGCAAGCTTTTTCACAATACGTTGTTCTTCTAAGCTGTTCCTTGAGATAAACCTTTTCCACTGACCTCCAATTACAGGCTCCTCGTAAAGGTTTTCAGCTCTACAAAGATTTCAGTCATGAGCTAGCTAGCTTGCTGAGACAGTTAAATTTCAGAGGCAATATTTACTGATGCTTAACCTAGCAGTGGCAACTAGAATTCAAAAGTTTAAACAGTAATTATGTCAGCATTAGCAGGCATTTGGATAGCCTCCAAATCTGAAACAAGCTACACTTTTTCGGTTCCTGTTATTTTCTCTAAGGTTTACCAAGCCCTAGCTACCTATGTCTGTAGTGTTCCTTTTGATACTTTTGATTTAGCACTAAGTTTTGTTTTGTTCTCTAACACCATAGAAAGCTAAGCCCTCTTAGGAATTAAGTCTGTGTTGCACACTGGGACAATCTGGTTTTGTTCAGTAATCCCAAGGGGTGAAGGTGTGTTAGTCCACTGCTAGATATAGTTTTGTTTGCTCAAGTTACTTCTCAGTACTATATCAGTTTTAATATATAATTAACTGCTAATTCATATGTTGTTTGAGATTAATATATCATGAAATGTGTCACATGTGGTGTAGCTTTGAAGTGTCTGGAGCTTTTCTGGTTTTTTAAGTTATTTTTGTGAGAGAATTACTAATCTAGGCGGGTTATTTTGTGCTTGACTAATGTTATGGACTGCCATAATGTATGTTGATATTTTTGTTCAAAGAGCTGTTGCTTTGGCTATAAATTGCAGTACGTAAGCTTTAGTATTTTTGCTGAACCAAATATCAATTTAAATATTGTTAATCTAGGGACAACGAGCGCTTTTTTATTGACTTAGTTGTTTGCTAAGTTTTATAGTTCAGTAAACCCTATTTAATACCTTATCTTCCCCCCCTTTTTTTTTTTCCCCCGGTTAGCTACTCTAAATGCACTTTTTTTGGAGAGAGCCGATGGAGCTTCCGATGACAAGTTGACACTTGCTGGTTGTTACAAAGAGGCATGCATGCTTGAGCCAGTGCCGGAAACTGGCCAGGGCTTGGCCTATGGTGGGCAGTCAGCAGTGCTGTCCTGTGCTGGATGTTGCCCATGGGACCTGGCTCTGCAGAAGGCCTCTTGCCAATGTTTGGCACTGCCTGAGCACCCCTTTAGAGCCTGTGCGGTCATAGGCTGTGTGGTGAAAAGATGCTGCTCGCAGCTGCTCACCATGGTTTCAGTGGGTGCTCATTTAATGAGTTTATGACTTCCCATGTATGCTCCATTTTTGCAGTCTCCTCATTTCCGGCTTTCGGTCTCCTAATGCTTTGTGGAAGCACTTGTTTTAAAAACAAATAGCTTTCTACTATAGCTTGATGTAGCTGACATTCATGGAACACTTTCCTTTCTCTGCATCAATATCCTCCATGCGGGAAGGATTGAATTTCAAGGTGCCTGCAGAGGTTGCAAGGGACTTTATTTCTTGTAAAGTAATGTAGAAGTAATCTTCTTCCTACATTATGAGGCTATAATTTGAACGTATGTAATTAACTCATAAACTTACATAAATTTAACTTATATAATGCCTAAGTATTTTGAAATGGAGGCTTCAAAATTAACCATCCAAAATCAATCAATTTTTAGCAAAGTTTTCCTAACTTTTCCATTTCCTACTGTCACAACTTGAATGTGAGCTGAGTATTCAGTTCCAGCCCTGTGAATGATGCACAGGCATACTGGGAGGGTTAGTTGCTTAATATTTACAGGATACAGTGAGATGTGATTATGTGGTGCTGATTATTTCCTTATTCCTGCCACTGTGGCAGACGGTGCATAGGTTCCCCTTGACTTCAGCTGTGAAATCCTAATTACTCAACACTTGCTTATACTCAGCTTTAGACACTAGAATCTGTTTTATTAATAGAAAATATAGTTCATTAAATTTGTTCACTACTCTGCTCTTTTCTCAGTTTCTGTGCTTCACTCTCTCATTTGCTTTTCTCCTGCTAATGTCTATTTTCAGTTCTTTGTAAGGGGCTTGTTGCTACAGTGCTCATTTGCACTGTCCACAGAACAGGAAAGGAAGGAAAACATAAAAAGCTAAATGTTGTTGGATGCTATAGAGCTCCTTTGGCTTTGGAAAGAGGCTCCCACTCAGCAGGTTCAGACACTCAAGACTTTGCAGGGTTTGCCAGCGAGCAAGGATATTTTGCTTTACCCGCGAGATGTCACCAGAGGGTAACAAGTAGCTGGAAGTTTGTATTAAATTGGGATTCAAGCTCACTCTGCTGTTAGTTAAGGGGAAGGTATATGGACAGGGAGCATGGGAAAGCCCAGCAATCCTTATGCTGGCTAACCATAGGATACTCCAGGCTTCAGGATCTTCTGTGCACACAGCCTCTTCTCTTTTCTCTTCCATTTTCTGTTTTTTTGTGGTTTGATGGGAGATGTCACTGTAATGCTACAAGGCAGCATGCTCCGTTCTAGCTAGCTCAAGTGACAATGATCACACCACAAAACAACACTTACCTAATTACTGATGAATGGTAGAGATGGGATTCAGAGTGTATGACTTGCAGCTTCAGTGAACCTGTGTAATAGGTCAGCTGGGTTTTTTTCTTTTCTTTCGTGTTTCACCTGACCCTTCCCACTGAAAGCCCCAACTGGGTATTTTTCAGGATAGCTAAACTGAAGTCTTCAATCTTAAGTTTCCAGTTTCAAATGCCTCTCTGTCCTGTTTTCAAATTCACAGCTACCACAGTAGCTACTAAAGGTTTATTTGCAGTATTACCGTGGTGTTTCTGGAAGGCTGCAGTCAGATGAGACAAGTTGACCTGATCTAATTCGTTGGTGCTGCCAGTTCCGTTTCCCTCTCCTCTGTATGTGGCCTGCTAGCTCCACTGCCTCCCTTGCTCCAGCCCTGGTGCTGTTCTGACACTTCAGTGATGAGTTCAGCTCACTAAGCCAGCAGAAGACTATCTTGCTGGGTGAGTTCTCTGCTGACTCACTGAGTAGAACTGGCTCATCAAGGAGTCATATTAGTGCCGGTATTAGGACTAATGCAAAGGAAGGAATGAGGAGGTAATAAGCAACAGCTTGAGCTCCATTCCCTACATGCTACATCTCAAATTCTCCTTCTGTTCCCTACCCACTTGAAAAGGGGTGCAAGGTGTCTATTAACCAGGCAAAATCATTTTTGTAAATGTAAGAACCAAGTCTATAGTCTATGGAGAGATAAATCACTGAACCTACTCATGGCAGAGTTCAAGCCATTCCATTTTTGTCCTCCCTGTCTGATAGTGGTTCAGGAGATGAAGGGCAGTGAAACAGATGCTCTGGCACCACTTAACCTGCACTAACATCAGCAGTTTATTGGTATTTTTTGAGATCTCTCCCCACTTCTGAGGGATGATGCTTACAAATTTGTAATGCATCAGGATGTCTAGTTGGTCAGCTAGGTGAGCTGACTTGCTGTCCAGTCTGCATCTGATTTGACACCTCTCTTCACTGAAATACTTTGCAATCACCAACCTCCAAAAAAGTCTCCTTCAAAGTAAGTGAACTGTTCCTGTGACCCTGGAATTTCCAAGAAATTTTGTCTAATGGATTACCCAGGTCCCTCCAAAAAGCAAGAAATCTAGACGTTCCAGGGTGCCTTTACTTTGCTGCACTGTCACAAGCTCTCTTACATTCCTTTATGTTAGTGACATTGCTTTTAAAAGATAAAAAGTGCGCAACCTGGCTGTGAATAAAAATGCCATGACTTGTTAGGCAAAACCATATAGATAGTCCAGATTAGTATGCCGCACATATAGATATCTAATAGTGTAGACATACAGGAGATCTGCTACACTCCACAGAAGACGAGAGGTGTGTTAGTAGGGTAGCATGGAATGACAGTACTAAGTATGTAATTAATAACTATGGATCTTAGCTACTCCATCCTGCATACCATGGCTTAATAGTTTAGCCCACTGGTTAGAAGCATATATGGTATCTTGAGAGGGGACCTGGTCTTGAAAAGCATCTAGTAGCTCTAGCTGGAGGTGTAACCATGTTGCTGCAAAGCCAGAAAGCTCATAGCATACATGTAGCTCTCACAGCAGACTGTGAATGTCTGTCTTCCCAGCAGCCTGCATGGAAAACTGGAGCAGAAACTGGAAGAAGGAAAGGGAACCTTTCCTCTGTTCTGCTCAAATTTATTTGATCTAAAACCTTTCCATGAAACCTTTCAGTTTCCAGAAATTGGCATTTTGCAGTCGAGAACTTGTTTTGCTAGAAAATTGCCCACCAAATCTCCTTACAATTCTGTGGTGTTTCTAGGCTGTTGAAAAAAAATCTTAAACTACTTTGTATTGAGTAGTGGGCTTAGGCTTAGCTCTGTGCTCATTTATGACTGGCTAAAGAAACTCTGGGTGAAGCTGTTAGAATCATAGTGAGACTCATCTTCCTGTTGCAGAGGTGTTAGAAGCAACTGGTATGACATTCTAGGAACAAAATTGTAATATTCTACAGCAACACGTGAGAGAATCCTGGTGTTGGATGGTAACTAGATTTTTGGCACTGACCCCATCCTCATCTTCCTTGGATGACATGGTTGGGATTCATCGGAACAGATAGGCTCTTCAAGATCAGGGAAGGGAGCTGTCAAAGCTCGGGAGTGACCTCCTCACCTAACACAGAAACTCCAAAGGGAGCCTTGCTCAATTCTCTTTAATGGTGTTGAGAAAATGTTACCATCCCATAACCAGAGTTTGAATTCTGTTAGTTCATTACAGATATACAGCCAAACTCATTCCAGAGTTATCTATTGCTACTTAAGTTTCATATAGAATACATCTATATAAGTCATCTGCTTTCAAACATGAGAAATTTTTTCATCTTTTGATTTCTCAAATGCAAGGAAGGTTTTAGTCTTGCTTCTTAAGAACATAAGGTTATATGACCGTGGGTTGTCTATGTGTGTGTGTATGTCTGTATCTGTTCTCTCATTCCCCTCCCTGTCACTTGAACCTGTTGGCTGCTTTCAGACAAATTTGAGAAAGGGTCATAGGTCTCAATGGTACTAAGTTCCTACAAGTTTTGTGATAATAGCTAGCTGGATAGGAGTAAAAAGACCCTGTAAGTGCCCCAACTAGCAGAAATGTTGCAGAGCTATTAGATACAGTGTCTCTACATAATGGAGATTCCTTATAAATTCTGATCTCTGATTATGGTAAATACCATCCATTTTACAATTACGAATTATCATTTACCATACAAATTGCACAAAAAGAGAGGAAATTAGTTTTACTTAGTTCTTGTACTCAGAGGAGTGTGTGTTTCATTCTGTAATCAAAACTCTATTGTAGCAGATTGCGTTCAGCCTGATGGAGAATTTGGCACTTAAGCATGTCACACAACAAAAATGTCCTGACAAGGAAGAAGAGAAAATCTTCCAAGAAGTACCCGGAATTGGCATTTGGGGAAAACTACAGGACCTGTCCTTCGATAACTATGAAAGATAAAATAGGGAGAAGCAATGTAGAGTTTGTCAGCAAGTTTAAAGATTAAATCAGGTTCGGTGAAGCTGGGATTAGGGATAAAGAATTTCCTGCCATTGTAGCTTGTTTGGTTGGATAAAGGTTTAAATCTAATTATGTCTGTCTTCTGAGTGTGAAGAATGATAAAGCAAGATTTATATTATTTAATTAAAATTGAAGAATCTTTCAAAGGACCTTCAAAATAGTACATTGATTTTCAGCTTTTATCAAAGGTCACAAGTTAAAGTGAAATATTTTAAATTAAAGAAATTGTTTTAATTATGTATAACAAAATATTTTGACTGGTTTTAGAGTTCAGAGTTGGCTACAAAATTATCAGCTCAAAGGAGAAAAAAAAAAGTCATTTTAATATTTTAAGGTGCATTTATTCTTCCCAACTGGAACAGTCCAGACTTCTGAAGTTCAGGAAGTTTGAAACTGGCTTTCTAAGAAGCATACTGGATTCTTCTATGTTGTTCCTGATAGCTAACAGATAAGATTTGCTATGGCAAATTCTGTTCTTGTAGTTTGTTGGAATTTAGCAAGCAGTATCCTTGACAAGGCACTAGAAGGAACTGAAGTCTCTCTCATTTGTATTGCTGAACAGAGTTAAGTTTCTGTAAGTAAAGTAAAAGTAAGGATAAGTAAAAACTGTTGAATATATGTAAATGTTAAGACCAGCTCATGCTAGATATCTTATACCAAATAATTTTAATCAGTAATATAGCAGGAACACTGTTAAGAAAGGGTAGGCTGTTCCTTAACTTTAAACATTGTGTCCCTCAAGTGATTCAGGCATGTTGCTATACCACATTACAAATCTAAACAACAATGTATGCTCTGAAAGGCAGGACCTCAATTCCTGGGTAGGTGGAAATTCACATTTAGACAGTAGTATAATCCCTTGAGACTAATGTTTCTCTAATAGGTATGTGTTAGAGAAAAAGATATGTGAGGCTGAGACAAGATACTTACTGTCCTAAAACATACCTGAGTTTCTACTTTGATCTTCACTAACGTGGGTCTTGTTCCCAAGATTAACTTCTCTCTACTGCATGTGTCCTGTTGCTTTTTCTAATTCTGTGCTTTTAAACTAGGATTTTACTACTTAATATCTTATTCTCTAATACTGTTGGGCCAGAACATTGTTCTTGGTTAACTGAAACCACATTGCTTTAAATGGATTACCCAGTTATCAGAATGAGATGGTTTTATATAAGCCTGCAAGGCACCTTATGTCATTCAAAATTGACGGATAGAATATTACGAAAAATGCATAGAGCCTCATTAAAAAAAGAAAAAAGAACAACTTTCTAGTTAATCTTTATAGGCCAGATCTCAGCAATAGTGATATGAATCTCCTGTTCCTATCTCAGCAATAGTGATATGAATCTCCTGTTCCTATTTCAAGCTAAAATTCCATACTGAGGTGAGGTTTGCAGTGGAAGAAAATATCTTTTCTAGATCAGCGCATAATTTTGAAAGTAATTGGCAAGCTTTTGGGTAGTAAGCTGAGCTTTCAGTATGTTATAATAATTCTAGCAATTGTATGTAATAAAATCAATGATGTGGTCTTTTATTAGAAGAGTTTTGATCCAAAGAGCTCAGCACCTGCTTAGTGAACCACATATTTAAGTAACTTTCTTGTGTTTGAATGAATGAACTTGTCTTTACATACATTTGAATAATCATTACTGGTGTTGTGGTCCATGATTTATGTCACTGTTAAAACGTACGTTGGTAGATCAAGCCCTTCTTGTAGCAGAGGAAGAAGACATAAAGAGCTACCTAGTATACAGAAAGCGAGAGGACTCTTGCAATGCCAAAGAGGGAACTGTGAGGAACAGCACTTCCATACACCATAAATGCGAACTGTATGAAGTCTGTATTGGGTGGTAAGGAATAAAAAGATGTAAGCAGAGAAATATAAGTAAGTGACTGCTTTTAAGGAGGCAAATAAGATTTTTTTTTCAAGTCACCCAGAAGATGGTCAAGTGATGAAAGAAGTGTAGGGATACCACTAGCGTGTATTTTAGACGGTTAGTGCATTGGTAGCATTGCAGGTATCAATGCCCATGTGAGGGCAATCTGGGTGTAAAATGACTGGTACCCAGTGAAGGCTGGAAGGAGAATGCTATTTACCATGAGTAAAGGTTTCAAGGCCAGATCATAAATGTGCCAGTTAGGAAAAGGAAAGAATTTCTGCTTTGATTGTACTTAAATGAAGTTTGGCTTATGTTCAGGAGGAACTACCCCTAAGAAAGGAAGAAACAGACCTTTGAGATATGGGAAGAATGTTTTCACTGAAAAAAAATTTGAGTAGAAGAAATACAGTCCAGCAGAAAAATAAAAAAATGGTAGAGCATTCAGCACAAAGCCCATTGCAGTGATGATGGCGAGGACAATTTTAGGAACCCTGTAAAGCATCAAACATATGTAGTAAGTAGGAAAAGAAGTATTGTGCAGAGTCAGAAAAACTGTGTAAACTGAGTTGATAAAGAATGATCCAAAGGTCCAAAACTAGCTGATAAGTCGAAAAGGACAGAAAAAGAAGCAAGACCTTTGGATTTAGCCACAAGCAAATCATTAATTTTTTTAGAAGGTCAATGTGAGTAGAGTGATCTTAGCAAAATCAACTGAATCAAATAACAAGCATTTGGGCAGAAGTAGCATAAACTTAGGGTTTTTTTCTTTATTAAACAGATGACAAAAATTGGTAACTAGGAATTAAGTAGCATCAAGAAAATTCCTTTTTGAAACTAAAAAAAAAATCCTTGTATCCTTTTGATACAAGAAGAGTGTTTGAGGCAATTATGTTACAAATGAGTGCTGACTAAGAGGAGTGAGTGAGTTATGAAAAAGTTCTGCAGCCATATGAAACGGGGTAAAGCATGCTTGATACCATACCAACTAAAATAATAAACTTTTCTCTGAGAAGTATGTAAATTCATGAAGAGAGCACTTGTACTGTCCTATTTCTCCTGGGAACGTGGAGTGCTTACCTGTGCCAAAAGAGCAAACTGCTGAATGATTAATTACCCAGTAGAATAAAACTTGCTTACTTGTTTGTCTAAGGCGTGTTAAAACTGTAGCTGATTTGCTGTATTCTAAGACCATAGTTTATGTTTTAATATATGTTACTACTAGTGATGTGTACCTTTTTCCTGCTATAGATAAGTCTGCTGAGTTCACTAGCGCTACACACGATCTTACATATAGAAGTCATGTTAAATATCATGCCTGTTCACAGCCATGTCCCACTGTACTAGCTCTGGATAATGGCTGATGGAGTATTGACCAAGGCTGAAGAAGTGCTAGGTACTGCATGGGTGCTAAAGGCAGAACCAAAAGTAATAAGGTTGAAAGAGAGAGGCAGATTTTTACAACTTTAAACAGAATAACTCAGGCAAAACTATTTTTTTGCTATGTCTGCTTTTTACTTTGGTAGGGCAAACCCAAATGATTTAAAAGTGAACTTGTATGCAAAGATGAGAAAATGCAGAGAAATACATCGGGCCGCGGGGGATATACTAAATATGAGTAGAGCTGGTAGCAAAGAGATTTCCTGTAGACTGCAGTTCTGTGGGGATAGAAGTATTCTTGAAGATACTTCTGTTGATTTTATTATCATGGAGAGGTTTTGCAGGGGAAAATAAGAATAGGTCTGCTACGAGCTAACTGGTTTAGGTTTTCACTTTAAGATAGATGACTTTTCATTGTATTCCAATACGCATTTTGGAAAGCCAGAATCTGGAATTAAGTGTTTGGGATATTCTTGAAAGACCCCTTCAGTAACTGAAGAATGAAATTATTTTTAGGTGGATCTCAAAATCTTTTGGTTGTAGTCTGAAAATCTGCGTTCTTAGCACATGAACTGTTGGCATCTGGGGTAAAATCGAATTTGTCTACTACAGGTTTAACGCAGAACGTGCGCATTTGTTGACTAAAATTAACTGAACGATGCGCTTGGGTATGCTTTTTATAGAAGAATCTGAAACCTGACTGGAAGCCTTCGAAGTCCGATTGCTGCCGAAGAGCCGTTTGTGGAAACGACATCCAGGTATGTGGGAAGAAGCCGTCGGTCACCTTTACGGGAGATTACCTCTCCGGCGAGGCGGGGCCGGGGGCCGGGGGC
>JANZLQ010000002.1:12877885-12895429 GCA_026212715.1 Elanus axillaris
GTGGGTGGGGCGTGTACGGGTGAAAGGGGGCTTTTCTTTTAAAATCCTGGCAGGCCAGGCTGGTTATTTCAGAACCGGAGCTCCACCTCGTGGTAACACTTGAATAAAGAGCTCTTCCAAGTGTTCAGCCGAAATTGAAAAATCAATTCTCCTTAGCCAAATTATCTCATATTTAACTTAATTGTGTAATTCTTAGAGACACATATTATTCCCTGTGATGCCTATATTTTGTTCCATTTGTTAAATAAGCTGCATATTAAGTTTCTTGTGAAGCATGATGCCAACACAATTTTATGTGGTAGATTTGTTTCTATAAATGGCAGTGTAATTCATGTCAATGGCTTTTACAGTCATATGGGAAGAAATAATACCAAAAATAAAGAATTTAATACTTTTGCACTGTTGCTAATATCTTTACTTCACAGGCTCCAAACTGCATCTGTTACCTTTTGTGTTTAACAAATCTTAGTATACCTAACATTTATAAAAACCATAGAAAAAATGCTAGTGGTATCCAGAGTTTGAAAATGCTTTCAAAAATGGTTGTATGAAAACTGGGATGGTTTTTAGAGGGCAAGAGCAGTGAACAGAGGGAAGGGGATGTCATGTACGTTAAAGTAGCCTAAGAAAATATGAAATAGGTTGGAGTACATAGTGTGATACTTTTAAGAACTCTGTTTTAGAATCTAATTAAATTTGCTTTTCAGATTGAGCTCTTCAAGAAAGCAGGCTGGACCGTGATTCGCCCCCCTGTGCCACTCATCCCGGATGGTATATTCACTCTTTCTTTTCTAAGAATTCCAAGAGTATTCTTAAGAGTTTTAATATGGGACAACATTGGTACAGTAGAAGGTTTATTCTCATGTGTTTAGATCACCCACTGTGGATGTCTTCTAAATGGCTCTCCATGA
Organism: Elanus axillaris; assembly: GCA_026212715.1. Lineage (NCBI taxonomy): Eukaryota > Metazoa > Chordata > Aves > Accipitriformes > Accipitridae > Elanus > Elanus axillaris. The sequence goes on from JANZLQ010000002.1 coordinate 12,878,797, forward strand.
ATGTTCTAATGCTGGATGAGAAACGTGTGATGGTAGACTCCAATGAGACATCAATTCAGAAGATGTTTGAAAATCTGGGTATGTCCTAACATATTTTAACATACACTTAAAATTAAATGATTGTGATACCAGCTATGCACATCAGGATGAATGGAGGTTTCGCTTTAAGTAGTCAAAGCAGCCAGCACTGGAATAGGTACTCAAACAATTGGATTAGCAAGTAAGAATCACTCAGTGATTTCTCTCCTGAACACTTCAGTCATATGAATGCATCTTACAGCTTATACCCCCTACAGCTTGCAGCAAACAAAGGTATGAGTAGCAATTAAAGTTACAGCTAGCATGCTTTTGAATGAACTTTTTTAATATAAAACTGTCTGTTCAGTTTGGAGGTCAAAATCTGTCTTGGAAAGGTTGAGTGCGCCTTATTGCTGAGTGAAGTAGAGCTGGCTATCCCTCATTGCCAAAATGCTTTCAGATTTTTCTAGTTTCTAACTCATTGTACTTTAAACTGTCAAATTAAGACCACTTAACCCAGGTATTTCTGCTCATTTATGGAGAATTTCAGTCCTGTGAGATGTAACCTTATGATAGAGTAGAATTCCTTTAGATAAGCAGTGGCAGGAGAACTGTAATGGAATATAAAAGCTGAAAGTCTTATTGTGTCCAGCTTGCTGTGAAGGCAAATAATATAGACTTAAAAATCTGAACTCAAGCCATTAATCCAACTGCTTCCATCATGCTGGGAGGGAAAGATGTAGGTAGATCTATTTGTCATTTATAGTTGGTTAGTAGGAGGGTAGCCAGGTTGGTTGGTGCTACAGCCAGCTGACTATTGCTGCAGGATAAGCACATGGTGATGCAAAAGTTGATAGGGTAGGAGGAAGACTGGTGGGTGGATGAGCAGTCAGGGAAGTGAGGGATCATTGTACTGTAGAGGAAAAATACTCCCCAGTAGCAGAAGACTTCTTTAAAGGGAGAAAAATAATGGGAAGGAGAGAATGATCCAAAGGTGTAGAAGATAGCAACTGTGAACCTAGAAGAAGGGTTGGTGCCACGGATGTGAGTGCACTTATTGAAGTTTCTCCCAAATCCAAGATGATTGCAGGTGAGAACCATGCAATCTAATGCTTCAATCTGCTTTTAAAGACCGGCTATGCAACCTTCAGTGTATCACTTTGTTTTTCAGTCTTAGTTTGTTTTAATTCTCTGCATGACCAAGGAGCTGAGGATTTATAAATGCTTGAAAGTACTTAAAAATGAGGCTATTAATGCTAACCATGATATCTTTCACACTTGAACTTCATAGTCTGCACGAGTTCCAAATAAACTCCTGTAGTCAGTAAGTTCCTAGGACTGAGATGGGTCTACTGGGAACAAAACTATTGCTGACCTAGATTCTACTGAGCTGCTCCTGAGTCCTGAAAGTACCAAGAAGCAAAAAGGCAATCTTCATAACAGAAAAGTCTTCTGATCCTAGTCTGTCTGTTGGGACTTTGTATAAGCTGAGCCACAGCTGAAACATCAGAGCTGAAAAGAAGTGAGAGGAAGCTTAACCTAGGTAATAAGTGTAACAGCCTCTTTCCCCTTTCAGAGAAAGAGGGACTCAGAACTGTACTTTGAATGTTTCTTTTCTTGAAAGGCACTTGAAAGAGCACATTCAGTGTCTGAACCATAAAGGCTCACAGAGATTTATGTAAATGTGCCCTGGTCATATATTGTAGCAGAATTTCAGCTAATTCTTCACATACCGCAAAAACTGAGTTTTTCTTTTTATTACTGGCACATCATAACATATCAGACACTGGCTGTGCTCCAGGCACTGTATATTCCTGAAGGTACTGCTGGAATAAGTAAGCCAGCTATGTTCCTAGCTTGTTCTCTGCCTAGAATTTGGGAAAATAAACTCGTAACAAATGAGTAGGAAATACTTTCCATACTTGCATCTGATGCATATGATCTGATAAAGCATTATCAGTTCTGATCAATGCTTACCACATGAATTTGAGATTTTAAAGTATGCAATGTATGTTTCTTGCAGGCATTTCTACAATTAAAGTGAATATTCGCCATGCCAATTCATTGGGAGGTGGTTTCCATTGCTGGACATGTGATATCCGCCGCCGTGGTACCCTGCAATCTTATTTTGACTAGTTATGAGTCAGACAGGTAGCAATGGTTCAGCTTCCAAAATAAGCATGGGAGATGAACAAATTAATGTCACTTTTGTTGAAATGACTGCATGAGCTTTAGTGCTTGATCAGTGGTGTCCTTACAGTGGTCTGGTAAATGACCTATTCTTACATACTCTTCACTTTCAGCAGTATAATTGAAACTACTTCCATCAGCAGTACAGGTTGTCTGGCTGGCTTTTTGAAATACATCCTTAATCTATGAAGCCTGTTCACATTGGCTTTGAATATAAAAACTTGACAAGATAGCTAAAAGGTCTTGCTAGAATAGCTTGGCCACTAATATTGCATATCTACCTCTGTCTAGTTAATCTATCAGATAGGCAGCTTGAAATGTTAAACTTGAGTAAACTTAGCTTACTCCTTTTAATCAGTCTATTGTTCTAATATATTTTTGTTTAATGAAGTTAAAATAGATGCAACTGTACAGATCTTTTATGGAACCAAGTCATTTTTATAATGTTTATCATGTTGAGCCATACAGATATTTACAAAGAATTTCCAATATGATCCAACTTTTTAAGACATGTTCACTTAATTCCATGTCCTTCTACATTTTCTTCTGATGCATGTCATGCATCTGAATGCTTTTTTTAATATTGCTTTTTTTGTATTGCTGAAATTGGGTTTTATTTAACTTTTAAGTTGTACAGGTTTCACTCTGAATGTTTACATAACTTAAAAGCATTAAACAAAAAAAACCCCCACCAACAACCCCTCCTCTAACCCTAAACCTTTGACATCTTACAACCCCTTCTTCCTCCAACTGTAGCAGATACAGAAAGATGTATCAAACATGCCGGATGCTGTGAAGGAATTGGCGTATTGATTACTGAATATGTACTTTTTATGCTAATAAAGGGTTTTTTGTTCTTGATTTGTTGCCCTTCTGAAAATGAGTAAGCATGAAATGTCTGGATGGGTACATGCTTGTAGAATAACAGGTGGAAATATAAAATACATGTAGATTTTTTTTTCTGTAAAATGTGTAAAATCTTAGGCGCTTGTTGTTCATATAGTATGTTTTAGTTTTGCACAGAAGTATTACTGGTGGGGGAAGAGTAACACTAATAGATGTTTCTTACCAGAGTGTGGAGGAACCTACTAAGTCAGACAATGCAGTGCAGCTTGAAAGAAAAGATGTCAGGCATAACATGCTCACACATAAGCCATATGGCCATATTTTTACCCAGACTTGGGTAGAACTAAACAGGTTATATGTCAGCAATCTAGAATGCTTTAAGATATGCCAGAGTGTAAGAGCTAATGAGACAGCTGCTGGGACTTGACCATGTAGAGATAGTCCCTCTTTTCCCTTTAAAATCGAGTCTCCTTAGACAATGAAAATTCATCTGAGTCTTCCTGTAAGTAAGCTTTGCTTTCCAGTATTGACAATGGAGCTGGATGACTGTATAGAGAAGCATGCACAGCAGGTCACCTTTCCTGTTGTTCTGCATGCTGTAGTGTTGAAATGATGTCTGTGTGTGCTTGGCATAAGATATCAAAATGTACAGCTGAAACCATTAAAAACTCTGGCCAAATGTGGATTAGTAGCAGGACACATGCACTCCTGATACCTCTAGAACTAAGGAGACTATATTTTCATATCATGTTATATGTGACCCTTACTTGACAGGGTCAGGGCGCTTTATATGAACATTACAAATCCTCTGACTTCATCTTGGTGTACTCTCTGAAGCAATTGTTGTTTAAGACCATTACAGTTTCTTTCTTTCCCCCTAAATGAACATGACTGACCCCCAGTGATGAAAGTGCTGCATGAGCCATGAACTTAATGTTCCCTTTCTCTGGAGAACATGCTGCTGTCTTCTCTGATGTGATCAGTCATTTCTTCCTTGTTCTTCAGAGCACTAGGAGGGGAAGGACTGGTAAGGACACCTGCCTGTTTATTCTAATAATGAAGGTGTAGTTCCTTCAAAAATAGGATAGACTAGAGATTTTGACATCACAGGGAAACACTCAAGACACATCTAGCTTCAGCATTAGACTAATAGCTTAAGTGTAGTTCCCAACAAATGCTTGAACTCTAAAGTTTTTCAGTTACCACCATTCATATGCTATTCTGAATTGTAGTGCTGAATTAAGGCATGGGTATCCAATGGCAAACATGACTGAAAAATTATGAAGGACTTGAGTAGTTGTTTATACCCATATGGCATAAATGCAAAAACTAAATGGCAAAAAATCAAAGAAAGACTGTAATTCACCCTTTGTGTTAAATTACTTTTTTTCAGTTTGAGGGGAAGCATGCTAGAATTCTTTTTTAGCCTTTTCTCTTTTGTATGGATTCTCACCTTTGTGATTCTCAGGATCTGTTGCTTGTGGGCTGTTTCTTTTTGGGCATCTGATGCACTTCCATGGAACCATGTACTCTTTGAATCTACTCAACACTTACATATTGTCCTAGGGTTTTAAGGAAGTGTAGTAATGATTACTTTGATAACAAACATATAAGCTGTCTTTATAGCAGGCCTCTGGTTTTTTTGTTTGTTTTTCTTCAATTCATTTTAGGAAACTGAAATAACCAACCCAAACAAACAAAAGTAATGACTAGGAAGTTTAGGCTTCTAGTTTTACAGAAAAACAATGTTTTTGCTATGCTTTCCTGTTTAGACCATGATAAAAAGTAGATTTCAGATTTTCTAATGTCATAGTTTAGCTTTAGCCTTCTTATTTGTAATACTAATTTGAAGAGCAGCTTCAAGAATTAATATAACTTTTCTTTTATGACCAGGAATTTTGTTGTTTTACGTAGGTTGAAGCTAATACACAGATAAGCTGGAATTACTCCCTTTCTGTACCCTTTTGGGCAAACTGAACTGTGTTTAAAAAAATCTGGATATAGTCTCAAAGGATCAGAATTTTTCTTTTCCATTCATAAAAGAAACTCTATTTAGAAAAGGATATTATTCAGCACCAAATTTAGGTGCCTAAACTCTGCTTTATAAACATTTCAGCCTTTTCCCATCTTTTTTCTTACCCCTTATCAAATGTACTTTTTTACTCTTAAACTGTGTACACCATACCAAGTCTTTCAGCCTGGTAAACCATCAGTATGCTTCTGAAATTGTTTTTTTTCTGCCAATAATAGAAGTTCTTTAACCTAATTCACAGAGGTTTTGACTGGTTTGGGAATAGACTTGTCTATTAAGTTATCTTTCCTTCAACAAGGAAGGCATAGGAGTTGTTCTGTATGAGCAGAAGCTTTCTGTTCAATTTCCGTAGTAGTGTCAGAATACAGATTGGAGAGAGATGCTAGCAGAAATGCACTGACAGGAGGAAGTGTTACTGCTGTCATTTTGGGACAGAGGATCTGGTACTGTGAATATTTTTGAGACCTCCTCAGACCTGACTTCTTCACTGACCTTGAGTTGGTCAGTTAGCCAGTCTGTTTCCACATAGGTTAAAAGGAAACCACACTTAGGTACTCCATGAGGTATAGTGATGGTTAAACAACAAATGCCTCGAAACTACTTCAGCCTACAAAAGTGTTCAAGACTATTTGGGAACCCTGTGGGAACCTGCGTAAGTCTCCTGCAGCACAAGACCAGGGAGGACAAAGTTTGCATCTCTCCTGGAACTGCGATATTTTCCCACCAATGCAGGGAGTATGAGAATTTATTCATGGATATGTTTACAAATGTCCCTGGGGTGGATATGCACGTCTGTATTGCCAAATGTAAAATTACCATGCCCCACAATTTCTTCTGTCCTATCAGTGGTATTTGGAGAGATGATTGTGCTGCTATAGGAAAGAATCTGTGAAGTGGAAAATGCAAGGATAAAAAAAGTTCAAAGGTAAATTCTAACGCTCTAGTAGGCTTTCTTTATAGTGGAAAAACATGAAAAAAGCTGATGAGAAGCAACATTTTCCTTAGTAACCCATTCAAGAGGGAGTGATACAGAGACAGCAAAACCTTTAGAGGAATGATGAAGGGAACATGATATATAATATTGTTATGGTGGATGCTACCACATAATACCAATACATATAATCTTCCAAGTTATTTTTATTCTTGCAGAGAGGGAGGTCAGCCCGTGTCACAGTTGGTTTTGGTTAGACAAGACCCTTGAAATAGGAATCTATAGTGAGAAACAGAAGGGCTTGGTTTCTGCTTTGATACCTAATTACAAGCAATTTTTTTAGGCCAAATTACATGTGGGGAACAGGATACTATTGACTGGAGGAAGCAGGCATGATGGTGTTTGACCACCTCTGTTCCAGGCTGCAGTTTATATGTAAATAAAGCAGTTAAATGGGGGCTGGACTTGAATTCTCCAAAATTTATTTTTCACTGGCTGAGAAGGCCTTAAATACTTACTATTGCTTGGCAGAAGGTCAGCTTCAGCTTTCAAAATAGACAGCAGCATCAAAAGCAGCAGCAGCAGAAACACAGATCTGACCAGGAGGCCTAAACCACTGCATCAGTTAGAGCTCTAAGGAAAGGTGATAAATCAGTTGCCTGATCTAGAGAGTTTTTCAGGGTGGGCTCAGCTGACCTATAGGGAAGTAGCTAATCTAGGGAAGTAGCTAACCATTCTGTGGGCAGAGGCCCTGGGGAGCTGGAATTTTCCTTCCATTTTGCTCCTGAAACACGGCTGTAGTAAGCTTGCTGATTACGATCAGGCATGTGTATTTGCATAGATGCCTGTAATAAAGATTTTTCATACCTATTTTTTAGATAAGATACAATTCTTAAAGTACCAGCACCCAGCCAGAGAGGATGCGGAAAGAAGGTAAAGCCTCTGAGGTCAGGATAGCCTCTTGCAGTGCATCTGTATTTCATGGTTGGGAACGCGAAGTACTGATGCGATACAAAGTGGGGGAAGGTGGGCAGTAGGTTTTGCTCTGTTTAGCGGGCAGAAGGGAAAGTTGCTTTGGGGTCTGTCTGCTGGCAGAAAATGTTTGTTTCTTGTTTTAGTATCTCCTGAATGTTGTCTAGCTTAAAATACTCTCTTTTGGCTCCATTTTTTGGCATCCATATGATTAATAACCCAAACTGCAAAGCCTGGTGGACAGTTCTGCAACTGCCATGTTAATGCTTAAGAAGGGTAGGCTGATGTCTATATGCCTCCATGTAAAATTAGGTTTGGTTTTTAGATCAAAAATTAGGCCCACTGCGCAAGATAATTTTTTTGCTGGTTTTATGCAGTGCTGGTGGAAGTTAGATTGTTCGATCCACAGATATTTCTGCCAGTCAAAGATGCTGCTAGAGTTGAATTCCATGTTCCAGCCTCCCAGACTGGCTGAGGCTCGCTATTCCTGCTAGGGAGAGAACCCAGTGTGTTTAGCTGTGCTGAAACTGTCAGGATGCTCCTCAGCTTCTAGCATTTATCACGTCCCAAGAGGGTCTGCCTCTGCTTTCCTTCTGCTAGAGTGTTCTCGGAGCTTAATTAAGCAGGCAGGAAATAGCTCTACGATAATGAATGATGTCCCAAGTTAGTTTATAGCAAATTGTCACAGTTTAACAGTTAATGAATTCAGATGTATGAATGAGAAACAGAACCTTCTTAACAGTTTCTTATTGCTATGTTACTTTCATAAGCTTGGTCGAGTGATCAGTTGAGCAGCCACACAAAAAAATAGACTTAACAAATCCAATGTATGCTCTGTAACAGTTCACACCATCTCCCCGCTCCCTCTGTGTCTTGAAGGACAAGAATGAGGGGGAAGCAATTTGGCTGAGACCAAACATGAAGGTGATTCCAGCTGGTAGGGATAAGCAGGAGGAGGAACTGGTAGAGACTCAGGTAACTCCCTCAGGTACGTTGATCTACGTTATCTACGTGGATGATAGATTAGGGACCCGATAAACTTAACTATGCTTATGCAGGTACCCATGTAGAAAAAAGTGTTGAAATACTATTTTGTGTTTCTGTTTTGGCAGCTCATTTGTGTTGTTTCCTATGTGTAATACACCTGCCCTTCTGCTTTAGAGCAGAGCTATGGTGAAGTAGGATTTTTTAATTCTTTTTTTTTTTTTAAGTTCCAGTGCTTGCCTTTGGGGAGTTTTGGATCTTTGCCTCATCTCTTTGCGGTGTCAGATGCTAAAGTGACGAGCCCAGTGTGACTATAATTGTGGCCTTGCCACATCTGAGGCACTTGGAGAAAGGCAGATTCTGAGAACTGCATGTGAGGCACTCAGAATTATTACAGCTAAGTAATAAAAGGAAGGTCTGTACTTAAAGATAGACAGAAGCACCTTATGGGGCTTATGTGCACCCACAACTTGGGCAGTATGGCAGAAACAGTATAGTGGACACGATGATCTCTTGCCCGACCCCTGCTACAGCTCTGATGCAGGCTTTTTGCCATTGCCTGCTATTTCTTTCTGCCTGATTTAGTAGGATCTCATATCTGTGCTTCCCAGGCACAAAGGGTAACACACAGCAGTGTGAGGGGATGAAGGCTGAGTTGTTAATGGCTTTGGATGGGGCGTGTCTGTCTGTAGCACTTGAGGCAACCTTAATAATTCCTCCTGGGCTTTCCCTACAGCTGCAGGGAGTCAGGTGGAGAAAGGATGGTCATTGTGGCTTGGCTGCCCTGCAGCTGCTCCATGACTTCAGGAGAGCAATAAGTGGTTTTTTTTGAAAGTCATAGCTAACCTTCCCTTTCTAAAATATGGTATCTCGCTCATCCTGTTTTACATACTCAGTCTTGCCTCCATCTTTTTGTTTGATGTTCACCACTGTGGCAGATGAATTTTTAGCTGGTTTATGGACCTGGACTTACGCACCTGTTTTGTTGTGACTGACAGGAGTTACTTTTGGGGTTGCATCTCTACATTATTTGAAATCTATAGGAGTAGTCTCATTTCTCTTCCACTGAACAATCAAAAAAATAATCTCTGCCTTTGCCCTGCTCTTTATTCCCATCATTTGGAAGATACTGTGGTGTAGGTACTGTTAACACAGCACAAGAATCTTAAGTAATTGCAGCTCTTTATTCAAACATTTGTTAGCACGGGTGGATTTGTCTCCTTAGCCTTCTGTGTCTCATTTTGTCCACAAGATGGTGTTGATATTCTGCCCTTATTGTGAGCTGTGTCAAGAAAACCTTCACTGAGGCATGTACCCTAAAAAGAGCTCACCACTAGATAACCTTTAGCACCGCCTGCGTGAGACCCTTGAAGGCCAGGCAAGCATTTACAGAGTACACCTTATCCCCGTGAAGTAAGGGAGGTGTAGGAAACGGAGCACCTTGTTGAAACCCCTTCCCAAACCCACAGTCCTGCAGTGAGCTTGAAAACCTCTTTGGCAGTTTGCACAGAGCTAACGAGGACTAATGCCCACCCGTCGGTCCCCAGTTTCTTCCACCCATGCCAGGGCCTGGCCCCCTTTGGCCCATGGAATCTGATGAGTGCAGGGCTTTCAGCAGTCAGGGCCCTGTATGCCAGATATTGGCCAGCGTGGAGACCTCGGGGACTGTCCACTCTAGGACAGCTGAAGTTGCATCCTGGCACCAGATGTCGAATTTTATCTAGGAAGTGCTGGCAAATCCCAATGACAGCAGCACCAGAGGGTGCTGCTGTGATGCCAGTAGCTTTCCTCTAGACTACCCTAAGGGGTGTTTTAGAATAATTTTTGTTTAATCATCTTGTGCCTCTTGATGTTTTGATCAAAGTCAGTGAAAACACCTCAAAATGTTTTTCATGTGTAGGTATCATTTGTTTGGTCATACATAAAGTACTGTTTCTCAGCATCAAAAAGTATGTACCTATATATGGGAAAGCAATTGCTGTGGAGTGCAGTGACACAGTCAGACATTTCTTTAAAGGCTGGCTGTATTGTTTAGGCTTGCATAGGGTATCAGAACTTGCATTAGGGCCAAATGAGGATTGATCACTGCCTTTTGAAACCTCCCTCACATGGGCAGAGCACCACAAAAATGTATTGACGTAGCCATTAATTTTAAAAGTATGGCCCAAAAGCCATACATTTATAGGGTAATTCCCCATTCTTTTAGCTCCCTCCTTGGGGTTCAGTTATGCCTCCCTCTCTACAGGGAATGAAGGCCAAACGTTGGTATTTTATTGAGCTGCGACACAGGTAAGATTTCTGTGGGTAATGTGGTTTGTCTCAGCAGTTCCTGTTCCCTCAGATTACTGTTCAGAATATTTCATTCTGTTAATGAAAATATACTACATGCTCTTATAAATAGAAAAGGTATTTGGAAGAACTAGAAGTTAAGGTGAACTGGAAGCTATTCACATTACCATTAAGAAATTACAAGTCATTAGGACAAAATACAATTTCAGTTTCTATAGAAGCAGCAATTGCTTGTGAATTGCACGTTATTTCTTCTGCAAATTGAAATCTCATCTTGGAAGTACATCAGTGATGTGCTTTTGAACAGCAAATTTAAATTCAAACACAATCTATTCTCTTTACTCTTTTCTCTATATTACGTCTGAGTCAGCAAGGCACTGACCTGCTTGTTGTTTATAGAGATGATGGGTAGGGTTTGTCCCTAGCTAGATGTAGTACTGGACTGTGTTCAAGGGGGCTACAGTTCAGTGACCCAGGCTCTGTTGCACAGCTTATGTAAAAATTTTGCCAGAACTGTTAGTTTTTTCTGCAGTAGACTAGTAAGCAGTATGATCACCACTGAGTGTGTGACATCCATGTAGAATAGGAAGTAATAACACTGTTTTTTTTAATATTGTTAGAAGTACCATTACTTAACACTTTGTGATATCTGTATTTATCTAATACTTAATACATACAATATTAGGTTTACTACAGGCATTCCTCTCTTGGGGAAAAAAGTAGTCATTGCATCCTTCAGTATGGTAGAGGCAACAGTGACTTTTTCTCTGTGTGTGGGCTTGCTGTTCCCAAGAGTCATGAATTTTGAAGACTGAGGAATTGAATGCTTCCACCCTTCCTTTCTGGGCAAGAAATTCTGAATGATATTTCTTTGGTCTTGTAGTAGGCTGGACTTTTCTTGGGATGGCTGACATCAGGAGCTGGTATCTAATGTTGCAAGGTGTTTGGGGTGCCATAGGCAGTTCCTGAAAAATAGGGTGAAATGTGGGTGGCTGTCTTGATTTTAAACAAAGCAAGGAAAAACCTCATTCTTCTGCAAAGCAAAGGCCTGCTAAAAGTCTCTTGCAGCAACTTGTTCTATGTAGCTGACGTGGCTTTGTTTTGAAGGGATAGGTCTCTCCAGCTCCTTCCCCCCAACCCTATTTACAAAGCCCTGTTCCTTGGGAGAACTCAAGGGCTGTCAGAAGGATGGTAAATATAGTCATGAAAGGAGAAAAAATTGAATTGCAAAGACTGAGTTACTTGGCCATGGTGAAAGAAGAAATCAGATGAGATGTGGAGGTAAATAATCTGTCTTCTATGTGTGTGGCTTGTACTTTAATCACATTGCCATTCTCTTTTCTATAAATCCAGTAATGTGTGGTAAGTAGGACGCTGGCCAAGAAGAGGCAGGGAAGAGGACTGCAGTGGTTGTCCTTATCAATTGTTAGGCAATGATTTCACAACTGTAGCTCATTTTCTTCATTGTGAAGCTAAAAGACGGGCTGTACTGCACCACTGCTGTCTGCAAACACCAGCATATTCAGATCCTGCCCCCCCCCTTTGCTAAAAGATAAGCACAGTATGATGCAAAATGAGATTTCTTTCCTAAACAAGAAGAGATTTATAATGGCCAAACACTCAAGGTATGCCTAGCAAATATCATTACCTAAATCCTTTGCAATAGTGTTCAAGATGCAGTCATTTCTTTGATAACTTCGCTTCTGAGTTCAGCTCAGAAATCTTTTCTAACTGCAACAAACAGGTTTATTTCACTACACCGAGAGCCTGTGTTTTCTCAGAGCAGCTCTGATCCCTGCCTTTCAGCTTATCTCAGGAAGGAAAAAAATTTAAACTTTTGTTTAGTATTGACTAATAGTGTTAAAGTTACAGTGGGATGTCGATTAACCTGTTCTGACACGTTTGCTTGTGGCAGCCGCTTGTTACTGATGGGCCAGGGCAGCCTCTGTAACTGGCAGCCTTATCAGGGCTCAGGTCAAAGGCCTGTAGGATCTGAGGTCCAAGTTTTTTTATGCTTGCGCCCACCGTGTGTTTGGCTGAACATCCAGCTCAGTGAGGTATAAACCGTATCGGGGTGTCACTAACAGCCCAGCATTGCCAGGCTGGGGGCAGCTTGGAGTAAACCTGCCCACAGCCCGAAGTCAAATGTACCATCTCCGTAGCACTGGTGGCTTCCCTCTGGTGTGCCTTCTCACGTGGGTCTTCTTGATGACGTGAGCTCAGTTGGGAGCCATTTGCTCTGCAGCGTATTTGCAGGACCTCTTCGTCTGCCAGCCCACCTGTTTTCGTGAACCTGACATCTCTCTATTGAGTTTGCTTGAAGCTGGCCCTATTGCAAGGAACATGGGGAGAGCCTGCAAGTAATACAAGTGCCAATTTCCTTAGGAAACAAAAAGAGAAATAGTTTTAGCTTTCCCTGCTGGTCCAGAAGAACTAACAGTCATTTCAGACACGTTCATGATGCTTTCTGCTTGCCTCTGCATCAGAAATGCAAATAATTGTTTTGTCTCTATGGCCTCTTCCATTTAACAGCTCCTTCTGTTCTCCTGCAGAGGTGAGCGTTGTTCCTGTCTGCTTTCTGAGGGAGAGAAAGAAACCGCACCATGCTGTGGGCTCTCCTGAAATAAAAAAGGAAACTGATACCCAGCTGCAATTATAGCTCTCGCTTCCTGATCTCCACTCCTGGGCTATACTTCAAAGCCATCTTTAGACCCATCTGCATTTTCCCTTTTCTTTTTCCTCTTCTTTCCTTTCCTAGTGGACTTTGACATCAGGACTGCAGATGTACAAATGGGCTGAAAGGTTTAGTTTCTGGCTTCGTGTAGGGGCTAGATAGATCCTCCAGCAACAATTCACCTTTTGATGCAGGGAAGAACCGTTGCCCTTGTTTTACAGGGGAAAACTGCTGAGCTGCAGAGACAAACGTGTCTGGCCTGTAGCTGCCCAAGAAGTTAGTGACTAATCCATGGGGAGAGTCCTGATTTCCTAAATTAGTCTGGAGTAAACCAAGCTGTGGGCTATCCTTCCTGTGATGTGACACAAATTGGAACAGATGTCTGGTTTACACTAAAGGTTGAAGCTGAAAACCTTGAGAGTTTGCTTCTTTGCAGCAACCACAGGAAAGTTTCTCTTATGTTAGAATGTGTATTGGGAAAGTGTTTCCTTTGATTGCACTGTTTTAAATTAGGAAATGGCCAATTCAAAACCAAGAAACCTGTGAAATTACTGCCACAGAATGTCCTCAAAGCAGAAGATGTAGCACAGACACCTACATGGATAATGAGGTACAGCACTTTTGCTTGCTATTTAACGCAAGCAAACTTCAGAAGGCTACTTTCGCCTACTCTGGGACATGGCTAATATGTCACTAAATGGGCAACCTGTAAAGAGAAACCAGAGAAAAAACCAAAATGCAAAGCAATTTGATATATCAGGCAGGCCCCTTGCCTGCTGTCTTAAAATTCAGCAGGCAATTAGCGATCAGACATTTTTGCCCAAGAGAGTAGAAGGAATGGTGGAAAACAGAGTCCTTGAAGCTGCTGCAATAAACAACCCTTGCAAATAACTGGGGCAAATATTGGTATAGTTCCCCCACCCTATTCCCTGTCTTCCACCCTGCCTGGGCCTGAGCTGACTGCCCGTGGGGCAGGGAGGGCTGGCCAAAGTGCTCCATGGAGCCTCCCTGCAGCACCACGAGGGCTGCAATGGTGAGCCAGGATCGCCTCTTGAGAGACTGTTGCATTCTGCGCCATGAAAACTCTTTGGCTCTCAGAAAATGACCCAGGCGTATGAAACCACAGAAAGTGAGATTTAAACCTGGTGAATATTTGTAGCAGCAGTCTGTGTGTAGCAGAATCTTCCAGCTGGGAAGAGAGTACGTACCTTGGCTGGTTATCTGCTGGTTTGGAGACTGAGTTCATGTGAGCCTCGAATTATTTCAAAATAGGCAAAACTTCCTCAACTGTGCTGCCGCAGTGGAATGAGCACGTGCCCAGGACCTTGAGAACTCTAGGCTTGTGTTGGCCACTGGGAGAAGGCTGGGATGTTGTTACACTTGTGCCCACACCCTGCGGGGTAAGTCAGCTTTGCTTTTCCTTGGGCCTGTGTGGGCAAATGATAGAAGGAGTATATGTGTCAGTAGACAGAGATGCAAGTTTGATGAAGACATTGAATATCTTCAGTGCACAGCCAGCTGTTCTTGTGAGAGAGTAGCACTGAGTATTGTTAATCTCGTAGCACAGGTGGGGAAACTGAGGCACAGAGCTTTTGATTTACCTCTCAAAATCACAGAATCAATGGCAAAGACAGACTAGGTTGCTGGTTTCCAAAGCTGCACTCTTATGCTTTGCTTTGCTGTCTCCATAAAGAGACACCTGTGCCCTGATACTTGCCTATTTTATTTGTCACATTTGACTTTACTTCTTTGAAATAAATATGCAATCAATAATGCATACACCTGGCTTGCCGTTAGACATACACTACTTAATAGGGTGTTTGAGGGCCTGTAACTATTCATGTCATAGCCTAGATAAACACTTCTAGTTACTGACGATTTTGTAAAATGTAATCTCAAACTCCTTAAAGACCAATTTTAATTAAACTGCTGAGAAATATCTCATGAAATCCAATTTGATTAACGAAAAGATGAGTATATAATCAAGCACATGACCTTGAATAAATCACTTATGCACTTTGTGCTTCGGTGGCAGAAAGAGGTCTAAAAATCACATCCCTGTACTACTGATTTTTAATGATGCTGCCAATATGAATGTTTGATTAAAATATTTTATATTTTGACAGAATTAACTTTAATCTTTCTGCACAGTTGCCACAAAAAAAACCCCAAACAAGTTGTCTCCTGCCATATAGATATTCATGAAGAATTGTTCAGCAAGAAAGGTCGCATCTTAAAGAGAGGAAAAAGTGGCCTTGCTTTTCCAGGGTAGCCAGTGAGCCTGGACTCCTCTGGTTTGAGGATTCTTAAAGAGACACCTTTCCTGAGCGGGCCAAGTGGCTGCACTGAAAATGAAGCCATGTGTGTCTTTAAATAGATGCCAGAGATCACAGTCAGTTTTGAAATTTTAGGGCACCAGCTATCTGCAGTGTCACTGCCTGATATGCAGTGTAAACAGAACAGAAAAGATCAATCTTTTATTACCTGCTTTTATTTATATTTCTTGTAGCCCCTCTCTATAACACATACGGTGTTTGGAGAGAAATGTCACTTTCTAAATTGAGCGTGCTCCTTTAAGGTATGTGGTTGCTCCACAACCTGAGAAAAATAACCCATTTGCTTGAGAAAGCTCCCTTAGGCAGCCTTACGGTATAGCCTGATTTTTCTGGACCCTGGCAAGGAGCTGAGGGCTATTTTGTAAATTTGTCTCTCTTTTATGTAGACTTCTGAGATTGGAACTTCTTTACGCTGAGCACGTGGCAGGTGGAAGTCTTGCTGGCACCTGGATGGGAGCTCATGGTCTCTGCTGCAGGGGACCCTGCAGGGGTTGCCCAGGCAGCTGGCTGAGGCACACAGGTCTGCTCACCCTTAGGGAGACGTGCTTTTAGGGGTTTGACCCCAACAGGGTTTGCAAACAGAGCTTTGTGGGTTTGTACGGGGCCCATGCGTGCCTGCTGAGGGCTTTGCATTGATCAAAATGAATGTATCTCAGCTCAGAACAGTCAGCCTCCTGCCATCTTCTCTGGGTTTCTTTCATTTAATAAGAGTACTTATCTACCCAAGCAATAAGTTGAATGTAAGTTGGCTTTATTACTGCAGTGACGTGGAATGGCTGCTTGCTGGGTGACCTTGCTTCTGGTTTTATGGTCTAGGCCCGCTCTGGCAGCGGAGAGGTGTGGCCACGTGTCGCACTCCCTTGTCAGCCTGCTCCTGAGATGGTCAGAGGTTCAGTCTCAGTTCTTCTCTAGCGCCCAGGGAGCCGTAAACGTTTGCCATTTGTTACGTGAAAACCTGGATCCAGCAAGGAAGGTCTGAGGGAGATAAATGCCTGACAAGAGCAGCAATGAAGGCTTAAAAGAAAGGCCAAGTCTGTGAAATCCAGTGAGGAACCGGGATCTGCAGCCTTGGATTAGACCAGTGACCATAAAACTGACGTGTGGTTACTGCAGGGCTTTTGCAAGCTGGGATACTAGAGCCTGCATGGTTTGGTTTGGTTTTGCCTGGAGGGTGATTTAATGTTTTTCATTGGAAACCGAAGTTCTGCAGCTAATCAGACATGGAAGAAAATGAAGGAGCAGATATTTTGGAAACCAACCCTGTCTCTAATGGTCCTTGGTGCACGGTGAGGGGGGGGGGGGGGGGGGGGGGGGGGGGGGGGGGGGGGGGGGGGGGGGGGGGGGGGGGGGGGGGGGGGGGG
>JANZLQ010000002.1:12900660-12920233 GCA_026212715.1 Elanus axillaris
GGGGGAGGTCATTACCTTGCAGACTGCCTGCTTCTGTGTCCCATGGCAGTGACAAAAGACAGAAGTAATTTTTATTAAACTGACTCTTCTTTAAACAGCCCCCCTCCCTGATTGCAATTAGTCTTCTCAGCTGTTATATATCTGCTGTTGGCTTCTATATTAATGAATTCCTGCCTGCCAAATTTTAGCAAAAATAGATATACCAGTCAGCAGTTGTCCAAGATCATGTAAAATTGAAAGTTTAAGGACAACAGTTCCATCCACAGGGTTGCTATCTGTCTTGCTGGCTTTGATTTTGGTAAGTAATCTGACTCCTCAGCACCCAGCCCAGGGTTAAAATTCAGCTCACGACAAGCGCAAAGCTCTCTCAGGTTTTGATAACTTGTTTGTTAACTCAGCAATAATCTGGTTCTCGTATTCGAATAAACTCATCACCCAACAGGAACTGGACTTCTGCCTTGTTGAACGATCAATGTTGCTTTAGTTGCTTAAAAGGAAAACATACAAGAAATGCAGAATTCTTGTTGACCCAACAACTGAAAGAAACATCACAACATTCCCTAAATCAACAGATGGCAATTTTCAAAACAAAACCTGAGCAGCAGCCAGAAGCTTATAAAGCATGATGTGATACTATGGCCAAACCAAGACCTTGAATCTTCACTGCCTAAACTGTGGGGATGAGCTGGGAGCTCTGTCTGGTGACGTTAGCTTGTCTCTCAGAAGAGCTGCTTGTGCATGAACCTACCTGCTTTGCAGTCAGGAAATTTAATTATTGCTGCCACGGTGGCCCTCAGAGAGTACTCTCTGCATGAAATATGCATTCATATGTGATATGTCCCATAATTTTTTTCTGTTTCTGCATATGGAGTTAAGGTTAATGTTCCATGCACTGTGGACAAATAGTAGTTGCCATAGGTACCATAGCCTTGAATTTCCCGTCTCCTGAGTGATTAAATTCCCCACCTTAATTTTACTTTATTGGTTTATTTCTGTAACTCCTTATTTCCTTGGTTTGCTCTCCTTGAGAGGGCAAAGCAGGACATTTCACAGGCTACTTGTATCTTCACAGGTTTCTGCATTCTGCAGCTAGTTTCAGGGAAAATTGATTGTGTTTTTTCACAAGGTGTTTCAAGCAGCAGGAAATACGCCAGAGGGACACCCAGTACCCTAGAGGCTACATGAGCCCTGAGCTCTGCAGTGGATACCCCGGCTTCTTAAAGCCTCTGCTAGGGGAGACCCCGCGGCCCTGCTGGGCAGCCTGCTCCGATGCTTTTATAGCTTTAGCATTAGAGTGTTTCTTCCTACCATGCTGTCTCCGTGCTGTGTGAGCCCACCTCCTCTTGTACTGTCTGCAGGAGATAGAGAGAACAACTTTATCTGTTCTCTGCAGGAGCCTAATGCTGATGACAGCCAGAATGAGCAGTCAGCCTGTCTGCTGGGATTCACATGGAGAGTCTCAGGAGGAATCTGATGGGGTTTGAGAGTTTTCATCTCAGGTCCTACAATAACAAAAGGGCCACATTTGTCTGATGGGATTTGAGGGCCTTTGCAACACTGCTAGCTGCTCTCCCAGTGCCTTACAAACTGCCCAGGTGTTCAGGTTTATTCCACAACCCTAGCCCTCCAGAGAATGGCATAAAATAATATTGAAATGGAAACCACAAGCTATAAAAACATAGCCCTAGTTGGTAAGTAAAATGAATAAGTAGCTGTTAAATGCAAAAGGAAAAGGCATAAAAGGACAGTGGGAGCTTTTGCTGTTTAATCTAAAGTGTTCTATGAATAAAGCTAGGTTGCTACATATTGACAAAATTGGTCACCCCTAATTTAAGGCATGTCATAGGCAGTGGAAAAAGTGTCCCATAGACCTGACTAATGTGGATAGAAATAGAGAGCGATTTGGAAAAGTAATGATATAATGCCAGCCTTGTGACTGCAGACCCCGCATGCTGGACGTCAGTACCGACAGCTGAATAGCGCTTTCCTCCAACAACCATATATGGTGATTGAGGTTGATTAACTGGCACTGTTTACTTTGAAGTCATGATAAAGCTAAAGCTAGACTGTCATATGCATTGTAATTAACATGCTCCTCTGCACCTAATTCATTCTGACAGTATAGATTGATGATGGTAAATGACCAACAAGGATTTATCACGAGATGATTCTTCCCTCTGTGGGCTGCCTCACACAATTACAGGAAGTGATTGTTAAGTTTAGGCTATTGTCCTGGTGTAATACTGCCTGTTCATTCTTAGCTTTGTTTTGCAGTAAAACCCATCCGAGGGCTTCATAAAGACTCAGTTACGGTCCCTAAGAGGCTGAGCCACACTCGTAAATGGAGGAGAGAGAGGCACAGGCTGGTGATACTGCTCTGATTTTTCAGTATCCCAGTGCTTGTAGTCCCTGCTGATATCAGTAGGAGCTGTATTTCTGCAAACCAGATGCTTTTGCAAATGTAATTCTGTTGGAAGATTAGGCAACGGGGTCGGCTGTGCAGTGAGGTGCCTATCTGGGGCTGGGCAGCCTTGCTTGGTACTGGTGCTCTTCCCTCATGGAAGTGCTGGGGTCTTCTCCTTTGGTGCCTTGGGGAGGAAGGGTCTTTTTCTCTGAAGCATGCTACAGGGCCACAGTAATTCGGCAGTCCTGTCTGCCAAGAACTGCTGTGCATCTAAGCAATGGCCTCAAGAGTGGTCAGTATTTTGAATGACCAAAACGCACTATTATAGAGGAGGTATCCCTTCGAAATGAAGGTACCGAGTTCCCTGCAAGCTTAGAGCCTCAGGGGGTTTCAGTAGTCTAGCTTGCAAAATCTTGACTTTCAAGCCAAGCCAGTCATGGCTGGGGGACAACACCATGTCATGCTAAGCAGAAAGTAATGAAAAATTACATAGATTAAGTGAAATTTTCCAAAGCACATAAGACACTCCATCTCTGGTTACTTCTTGCAAAAAGTAGTTTCATCATTGCCTTTTCTTATAATAGCTTCCTTGTGTACACAAGGACTTAGCCTGGCTTATTTAAACCACATCATGTATTGCTGCAAGAATACCTGATTAACAAGATATTCAAAGTGTGCTGTTCCGCGTCTCAATCAATAGGAATTAATATGCAGGAGCCTAGTCTAAAAATGTGAGATTATAATGGAGATTTGGTTTTCTTTATACTGAAGTGTTGCTGAGCGAGCAAGCTCTGATAGGATGAGGTGAGCTTTACTGCCTCCCCTCCCTAAGGCTGGCGTTTTTCTCACTCCTTGCCCATTCCCCCCATTTGTACTAATGCTGACCTCCCTCCTAGGTGCGGTGAAGCTCCTTTGTGTTTGCAGCAGGTCTGAGATATTTTTTTTTGGTAAAAGAGGTGGAACAGTGGTATTGCGCAAATGCGTGGCAGTGGTATTTTACCAGTAGGTGGTATCTGACTGTGATGGGGGGTTGACATTTTCCCCAGATGCACGCACAAGCCCTGTGCAGAGAATGACACTGCATATCAATTCCGGTAGTTTGTAGCAGGTACTGATCGCAGGCTTAACCGTTTATTCCTTAAGATAAATAGGGCACACAGAGGATTTGAGCTGACCACGTAGTCAAGTGAAAACAGTGTTCCAGATGCCTCTTCTCAGGGCGCACAGCCAAACCCTGGCTTTCTTTTCTTTGCAGACTAGATGGGCCAGAAGGAAACTAGTGATCATAGCCTCAGAGCTGAATGGGCTAATTCCTACATGACTACAGTAAGGACCTTTGGCAGAACGCACAGCAAGACAGCTTCTCTCTAGTGGCACAGTAACATTCTGCAGTGCCAGGAACAGCTTGGTTTGAGTACAGAAGGCGACTTTGTGGGCTCTGTTGCCCCCTCTGCACTCCTGCTTTTCCTTTTTGTTCCCGACAGTAGCAAAGAGAAGGTGAGGCGAGTGGGGTGACAGAGTTAAGAGGAAAACAAAACCTGCAACCAACAAACCGAAACCAAAAAAGACTTTGGGATTTTGAAATTTACTTTTTTTTAATTGACAGGTTGGGCATTTTCTTAATAAGAGTAATAAAAGCCTTAATAATAATAATTTTTCTTCAGAAAAAGCTTGCTGGATGGAAGCATTCTGACCAGATCTATTGGAGACTGAAATACTAAGAGGAGCCAGAGGTTTAGCTGGTAACTCCAAGACCCTTAGTATTAAAACAGGTAAATGGTCCCCTGGGCCCTGCCTACCTTGGCAAGAGCTGTTTTATAGTGGAGCAGGTCTACTGTGCGTTGCGGGGTCACCCCACTGGGGTCCCGGGCACAATTAGGAGGGCTGCATGGTAGTGAATGTGCCTGGGACATAGATAGGCACGTGGCACGGAGAGGATGCTGGGCCGCCACAAAGCCTGCAGGTGCTCGGACCCTGCTTCACCCTGCCCTCGGGATGTCCCAGGGTGCCCCCCCAAGCTCCTGTCAGTCCCACCAGCCTCTGCAGCACCTTTTGCCATGCTGGCTGCGAGTATGCGGCCAGCTGAAGCCGTCATCGACCCCAAATGGACTTGAGTCAGTCTCTGGTGTAGGTGATCTGCCAGTGTCGTGTACTCCCACGCCAGCCCAAGCACAAGGCTTAACTGGAAGTGTTTTTAGTGTTTATAGGAAAATATTGCTCTGCTTTGCCCGTACAGCCCTGGGGACGCTAGCTTGATCCTGGTGGCTGCTGGTTGTGCAACTGTGCTCCCTGTGCTGCTTCTCTCCACTCTCTAACCACGCAGTTTCTCTTCCACCAGTAACCACACGGGATGGGTAAATAGACCAGAGGAAACAAGAAAGGTGGGGAAAGAATGAAAAAGTAGAAACACTTTTTCTTTCTTTTTCCTTCCATCCTTCCTCCTTCTCCCCTCCTTGGAGCAAAATCTATTGGGAAATGGGTGTATCTGAACTGTTACTCCTTCCCCAACCTCAGAGAGACAGTGATGAGGTGGTTTTGGAGGGGAGGAGCGTGTGGATGAAAGAGGAGGTCTCTGAGGCACCATGGCCATGGAAACGCACAGAGTTGGTGTTAGTGTTTGTTATTGTTGGCTGCAGAGATGCCTGCTCTGCACCTTCAGCCCTGAAGAAACTGAGGTACATCTGAAAGGGTTTATCATCTTTGCAGTTTTTACCCTGTGAATAAGAAAATAGGGCTTGGGAGCAGAGCTGGATGAATGGTGAGTTTTTTGGTTTGCTCTCTGACCCATCTCCCTCAAATCTGAAAAATGAACATAGGTGTAATGAAACTAAAAGCAGAGGTTCCTTTGGAAAAAAAATGAGGGAGTTTAGGAGGAAAACTCTGAAATTTTGCAGAATGTTTTTATTCAGTTCCAAACAGAATGCCTGGCATTGCTTTATAAGCTGTTTATTTTTGTCCCCTTTCATTTTGGAAAAGAAAAAAATCAAACCCAAACCATTTCATTTAGAAAATACCAAAGCAAAACATTTCATAGAATCATAGAATAGTTGAGGTTGGAAGGGACCTCTGGAGATCATCTAGTCCAACCCCTCTGCTCAAGGCATATTTGAATATTCTATACATTTATGTTTTGATTTTTTGTCTGTGTTCGCAATCATTTCCCAAATTTGGCTTGAATTTCCAAACCGATCTGGTCCCCCACAAACTGTATTTTGGGGTCAGCTTAATACTTACTGATTTTCGATTTTCTTAGGCTTCTATTTGGGATATATATGTCCTCTCTGCCGGGCTGGCAATGTACACTGTCTTTGGACTCCATATACACAGTGTTTCCCAGATGTCATGGATTTCACATAGGTCCTCTGTTCTTCTTCTATATAGCTTTATATAGCCACAAGTGTCTGACTTTATATTTGCTTATTACAGCACACTTCTTACTTGTGACTTAAAAAGGTGTGGACATTCATGGAAGCAAAACATCAGTACTTGTTAGGAAAAGTAGTAATGTACTGTCTGGTTGGCTTCCTACCTATGTCCATACATCTCAAAATGCGGATCCATGTCTGCCAATGATTTACTAAAAGGACAAAGTAGTATCTGTCATTTATCCACTAACTTTTTTTGACCAGGTTTAGGAAAATAAAAAAGGGGGGGAGACGGGGACGGAGACACTGATGGTACTTAAAGAGCAGCTGATGCCCCAGAAACATGAATGGCTACGATGCCTCAGACCTGGATACGCCCAAAAGTTTACACAAAGCCTAAAAAAAGGTTGCATTGGAAAAGTATTTATTGGTGCCCACAACAGTGTCACCCGTGTGCCCTGTGGGGTTTGACACCCGAGTTCCTACTAGTTGGGGGTGGCTGCGCTGTCTGACCTGCCATTTTGGCAGAGATTTTTAATGGCAATTGGTGTGATTTGGACACTGGCTGGAGCAATAAAATTGGTTTTGTCACATTTGTAGTCCAGGTGCTGTGGGCAGGACTGAGGGACTCAGTAAATGTAACTCAGCCCTTCTATTTTTTTTTATTTCCTTCCGTCAAGGATTTTAGTTTTCTTGTCTGCCTTTTCTTATTGCAAATCATAAAACCAGGCTAAAACTTGGGGGTTCCTTTGCAAAACTATTCCCTCATGCTTTCAGCTGGAGCAATTTTCCAACATTGATATGAGCTCACAAAATGTTAGTCTGACTCTAAATAAGATTTTCCAGAATTGGCTGAATGTTTTGGCTTAATTCTAGAATAAACTGTCTTGGAAACCTTTCTGGAGTAGATTCTGGATAACCTGGCACCATTTAAAGGATTAAAAAGTCACCCATAATTTGCCCTTTCAAAATACTCAAGGCTTTTAAATTTCTCACCCCAGAAAATATCTTTCTTTTCATCAAACATCAGCTGTTTCCAATTGCTTTATTCTATTTTGGTCACCTATTCTCTTTTTTTCCTTCCCACGCATGACTAAATATCTCCTTTAAATCAGCTTGAAGCAATTCGTTTTTCCATTCATCCATTCACTTGTGCTGGTTTCTTTCATTGTTGGAATGCTATGTGAATGTCATACATTGAAGGAGCAATATCATCTGTGCAGTCCTGAGTGCGGGAGCACTTGGCACCAGTTCTGCAGTTTAATATGTGAAAAACACGAAGACAGCTGCCAGTTTCTGCATGTTTTAACTGGTTTATTTTCTGCAGCTCTGAGCAGAAATGCTGGGGCCATGGCAGCCCCACACAACAGCATGATGCCCAGGTCTGTGGTCTCATGGTGAGCATGGCAGCTCCTGAACCAGTGGGACTAATTCTATCTCAGCTCAGCACTAAGCTCAAGCAAACTGGTCCTTTTGAGAGTCAGGCATGCCAAGCCTCGGAGCCAGGCCACACTGCTCCAGCTGTGCTGCTTGTGAGTTATTCCCGAGCCATCTCCGTGCAGCAGTCAGCTGCCGGTTTGGATGTGCTGGCTTGCTCAAAGTGATGGCGCAGGCTCTGCGCTCTGCGTCCTTGCCTGGTGTGGATGTGGCATAAGAAATAGGCTACATTACTTTATGTGTAGGCGACTGGATCCCTTGTTAAAAGTGCAGTGAGGTGCAGGTGCCAGCCCTTGTTACAAGATGTGTCCATGCAAGTCCTGCATTGAGCTTCAGTGACCAAAGAAGTGTTGCTGCTTCTCAGTCCTGCCAGCTCTGTAGCACCTTAATACCATCTTGCATTTGGCTTGATTTGTATAGCTGATGAGCACCCGTGCTGGTCTTCAGTAACCTTGGTTTGTCACCCTCAAATTAGAATGAAATTTCGCCAACCTTTGACCTATTGTATAATATACAAACACCCACCAGATTTCTGACGGATGTCTATACGACACATGCATTTTCTTTCCAGTTGACAAACATGGAAGCTGAAATTATCCAGAAAAATAAATATCAAGGCTAAGCATAGGAAAGGGTTTGGGTTTTTGGGGGTTTCTTTTTTTCATGAAGAAAAGAATATGCTGGACACAGATTTGACAAAGTGAATGATCCAGGTTTTTGTGGCAATTGCATCCCAGCTGTAGCTGTCGTAGTCACGGCTGATCTAAGCTACGCTGCACGCTGCAAGGGAAGGAGTTGCGTTCAGGCCTGCCAGAAAGCCCCAAGCACTAAACCTTTCTGTCCAGAGTGGGATATGTAAAGCTACATTTCCCCAGGATTGCTGCCAAATGACTAATCTTGGACACTTTCAGGCATTCCAGCATGTCTGGTTAGTGGTTACTCTAGCCATCCTATCGTGTTTTTGGGAACCAAATGTTTTGCACGCTAAAGCAAGGTGCATATTATACAAAGGGTGCCTATAATGGATTTAGGTAGAGTTAGTAGCCAGCACACAGTGGCTTTACATCAAAGATAAACATATGAAGAGGGAGCACTGTGTATATACTCAAAGTCAGAGACGCAGGGGAATCGGACCCCTTTCTACATAGTTTACTTAGGAGTCATGGGCAGAGGAGGATAGGAGGGAGGGATTTTTAAACACTGAGTGAATTAATTAGTTCATTAACTTCTGTTTTCATTTCCATGCAAGTGACAACTACCTGTTATGCCCAGAGGTGAGCTAATGAGACAGTGCTCTGCAGTAAGCCACTGCTCAGACAAGCATCACACTATTTACAGTAAAAAAGAGCTCGTGTTTTCTATGAAGAGATCCCAAGCTCATAGACCGTTCTGTTCCATAACCTTGTTTGTTCCAATTTACTAATGGATTCCCTAAAACTGGACTAACTGTGGTGATTCCTTCACTGCATGGTTCACAGAGCTGTCTCAGGCCAAACTCCAATGGGCATTCAAGCATCATCTCATAGGATTTTCCTTTTTATTTAAGGTACAACATATATTTCAAAATACCAATAATATGTCCAGACACTGATCATCTACTGTACATAGCTTGAATGCTTTCCTGTAGCCAGTACATCTGCCAGAGACTGCTCCTGGTTCATGTGAATGCTTTTGGGGTTTCACTGTACTTTTTACGTCAGTGATAAATTATTCTGGTTTTCAAAGGTTAATCATAAGGAGACATGTCCTGTCCAGATAGTATGGTTTCCTGTTAATTGTCTTTTCGGGTCTAGCTTCGTTCTTATACTATGGGATAATGGGCCAAAGGCGGCACCATGCAGGCTGTGTTGCTGAGAGTTGAATCGCACAACAAAATTTTCCTTTTGATCCTTCTTTTTCTTCTAAACTCTTCTGCCTCCTTTCTCCCCTCATATGGAAGCCCTTTGCCTTGTATCTCCAGTTTGGCATCGGTACTTGATAGGCTGGATCATGTCATAGTACTCGCTTGTCTGACAG
This sequence comes from Elanus axillaris, assembly GCA_026212715.1. Classification (NCBI taxonomy): domain Eukaryota; kingdom Metazoa; phylum Chordata; class Aves; order Accipitriformes; family Accipitridae; genus Elanus; species Elanus axillaris. Next base: position 12,909,883 of record JANZLQ010000002.1, read on the forward strand.
ACAGCATGGATAGCTGAGAGGATGAGCCGACCTCCACCGCAGCCAGTTACATGGGGAGGGAGCCATGCACCAGTGAAATTGGGTTCCCAGCCCCAGCTAATACACAGCGTTGTCTTGTCTTTGTAGGTAGCACTAAATCTTTTTATAAATGCGTTAAATTTTGTGGTTACGTGAATCTATTGTCTTTGCTGAGAATTACAGTCAGTAACCTGTTGTACTAGTGCAAGGAGCTATCGTCATGTTCTAACACGTTCCCCTAAAATACCAGGTGTTTACACAGAGGAGGCTTAAAACCTGACCTCTTTGTCAGGGTCCATCCACCCTGGCTAGCTAAGCCCAATTTTAAACTCATACAACTCAGTGTTCTGGGAACACACCTTAAAAGAGGACTAAACAGCTGCTTTAGGTGGGAAGAATTAAGGGAGGGTGATGGCTGTGGGTGCCACCCACCAGTTCCCTGACTGGATGTGGAAGGGTTGGGGATTGTCCCCACAAACACGGTGTTCAGGGCAGGATGCTGGAAAGCCGTGCTCAGCTCTCCTGGCTCCACTCTGCACCAGGAAGAGGAGGGAGTGCTCCAGCTGCATCCGTCCCGTCTGTCTGGCCACAGGAGGCCCTTGAAGTGCAGAACAAAATAAATTCCCTCAACCCTAGCAATTTTCTCCAAAGCAGATCAGCAGGCGGCAGGCCTATGTTCTGTGGCTTGCAGCGGGCATTCACGAGTGTCCCAAGATGCCTGCGTTTTGATGACTATATCCCAGAGACATGCCTCTGGTGTTTTTCTGTGCCCACAAACAACATTTGAAAGACATCACACAGGGACCAAAATCCTCTCCAATGGCTTCAGTGGAGTTGCTTCTGATCCTAGATCTCCTTGTCTCGGTACCAGCACCCAAGTGCTCCAGGCGATTTGGCTGCAGAGACCCATAAGCTGGCTGGGAGAGAGCACGCCAGTACTCCTCTTGTACCTGCTGCTCATCTTGCCAGAAGTCCTGCTCTCGAAGTCCTTCTTGAACAGGAATCCAGCTGGTATGCAGAAAATGCCAACAGTTCGGTGCTCCAATAAGAATTAGGAACTCTTTTAAACCAGCAGAGTTAAAAAAACAGATGGAGCTGAGAACTGTTTCCTTGTACAGCTGTGGAGAGGTTCTCTGCGGGTTTCTGAGCTTCCTCAAGTGTCCTGTTACTCCCCATATACAAGTCAGAAACTGAGTGAGCTCACTGCACGTCTCCCCAGCGTACCAGCTCCTCTTTCTGCAGTGGTTCCCATTCATAAGAAAGCTGGGAGGCGTTCCTTTCTAGGGGCACACCTGCTGCACTAAATCCCATCTCACTTCATTGACTGTTACTAGTGTTTTCATGATATATTGACCTTCAGAGAAGTGTAATCTTAAATAAGTGTCAGAAGGTTGTTCTGCTTAAAGCCTTTTAGATGATCATTAGACAGTTCAAGCCTGTGGTTGACACCAAGCAGTTTTTCGCTGGTGCTGACCAATATGTGCTAACACTAGGAGAGGCAGAGCTTTACTGCAGAAGCGTAGGTTATGTTAGAAGTACTTAAAAAATACAGAATTCTACTTGGCTGTATTAACTGTCTTTAATACACATTTTCCCAGAAACCACTGAAGTTTCAAGAGGTGGATGCTGTGGCAAAGGGGATCAGATTACAGCCTTACTTCCAGGCAGTGACAAATACTTCCTAGGTGACTTAAGGCAAGTCACTCAATTTATGTTTTCCCATCTGTAAGGAATTAGAATCATAAACCAACCAATATTTATGATGTGTTACGGTATGTCTGTAATAGGGCCATATAACTTTAGATAAATGAAAGTTTGCTTTTGTTTGCTCCTCAAGAGATAAAAGAAAGCAGTATAGCAACTGTTCAAGAAGAAATCCAAAGTTTCTGTAATCTCTTCTGAAGTTCTTTTTTTCACTGAAGTGGTTAACAAAGCTTGGATGTAGTGTATTCTAATGTACATAATTTAGCTGAACACTTTAAATTCTTTTAGTTATATGGCTCCCGTCTGTCTGTTTTTGTTTTACTTTTTTTTTTCCCACTGCTGAGCTCCATAATTGTTCCTTTTAGCCACAGTCACCTAAGGTCAGGCTGTACCTTGCTAGAGAGCTGAACTGCAAACAAGGCTAGCTAAAATCACGTGTCTCCAGCCTGTTCCTGTTATTAATTCTCCCAAGTTCTGGGCCTAGCACTTGGCAGAGCAACAAAAGTAAACTTTTTGTCAGAAGTTCACATTCTCCTGCAGTGGAGGATGAGCTGGGTAATTCCCACCTTTTTTAAGGTTGTAGTATGGGAGCTACCTCAGATTTATTTCGATAATGTCAGGGGCACAGACAACTGTATTTAAAGACCAGTGCTTGTGCAGTGTGAATTCAGTCTGATAAAATTCTGTTTCTGTTCCCAAAATGTCTTTCAGAGTGCTTTCATTAGTAAATACACTGTCATTGTAACAAATATGATGCTGGCTTTAAACTGATGAGAAAACGGCCAAAGAACGTGCAGTTTATACTCTGACAGGAAGCTGGTCCGGGTATTTAGGTTTTGTCTGCAATCTACGGCACTACAAAGAATTTTTATTCCTGCTTCAGTCTGTGTGTAGTAAGGTCCCTGCTTAATTTACTTTCTCTTAAACTTTTCACAGTCTTCATCTCTGCTTCAGTTCTTTGTCTCTTAAGTAAGTTCATTGTGTGGGAGTAGGCGCAGCAAATTCAGAAAATCCAGTTGGAAATGCTGATATACTTTGTCCCCAGAGCCTCCGCGCAGCCCGGGGGGAGCCCAGGCGCTGCCAGCACAACCCTGTGCCAATACAAGGATCTAACATAAAATGGTGTGCTGGAATAAATGTGGGACCAATTCTCTAATTAGGGCAGCTCAAATAGCAGCATCAGATAAATACCTCAGATGGGAAAGTATAATTGTAATTCTTAATGTGTGGATGTTATCAGTAGGTCTCTATATTAAGATAATAAAAAGTGTCATGTGGCAAAATGGTGAGAAAAGTTAAAACAAACAAACAAGCAAACAAGATAAAAGTAGAAATCCTAAAAAGGGAGAAAACCAGCTGCCCTCGTTGAGTGTTTATATATTCCTCATATAGGTCAATATTTAGGTACATGTGGGAAAGTGCTTACAAAATATTTTCGATTAATAGCCAAATACTTCTGAGACACGAGGCAAGGAGTTACTTGGCATGCTTTGGGATGGCTTGGTGTGTTCAGGCATCCCCAGGAGCTGCTGTAAGAGCATGAAATCTATTCTGCTTGGTACCAGAGCAGTATAGCCGTGCAGCCCAACTGCGTCTTGCTGTAATCAACTGTTGAATATGAATTAGTGACATCCACAGAAAGTCTAATAAAAAGCAGAAATGATTAGTGTTTGACAGAGAAGAGGGAGAATTCAAAGAATGCTTCTGCTGTGGGTTGGAGATCATAGTGATGTCCACACACCTGAAGAGCAACATCTAAAGGCAGCCTGGTTGCTTAGAAATAGCTAAACTACATTATCACCTGCAGTGGGGTTGAAGTATAACTTCCAAGACTGTATCTCTAGCAGATTGTCCTGAACAATTCTGGGACATTTAGCATGTCCATCTCTTCCTCTAATGGGCAAATTTTTTAGGACTAACAGGAAGCCCTTAAAAAAATGTGGCTAATGCTGTGTTAAGATGAGTGTTGCAGCATTGTGCTAATGTACAAGGAACTGAAACTAAAGGCAGTGAGCAAAAGTGAAGGTGGCTCATCTAATGGAGTTCTCTGTACTAATGAAAATGCAACACTACAATAAACAGCCAAATAAAGAAAAGCAAATCTGGTTTAAAATTATCTCAGTTTGCCTAAGTGCCATGTCTTGACCTTCAAAAGGGAATCTGGGTACTAACCTCGCTGCATTGGAGATACGAAATCTGCAGGTATGAAAAAGCCCAAGTGTTCTTGGAAAACAATCTTGTGGTGAAAAAGTGTCTCCTTCTGTTTGACCAGCACTAAAAGCTTGTGACCGAGGCTTGAATCAACAAGCTGTTAAAGGCTGCAGCGAGGTGATGCCATCGTGCCGCTCTGATGAGGAGCCACCAGCTCCTCCTGGCCGGCGTAGCTGCCCACCCTGCCCAGGGTGCCCTCGCAGCCCTGGCCTTGCTGCAGGGCAGAGCTGGCTGTTCACAGGGTCCTTTCTGTCCCAGAGAGTCGCCTTTCGGTGGTACTTCATTTCTGTCTTCCACACTTCAAGGAATAAACAGCAACGTGTTTTACAAAGCGTATGCAACCAAAGGATCTGCTCCCTCTTACCTAAACCTGTGTGTCGGTGATTTCTGTCTGAGTGTAGTTCATACAGTGATGGATATCTCTATACTAACACTATAGGTTTGTGCCTTTTTTCCATTCTTAAATGTGCAACAACTTGTGCTGCCAGTTGGGAAAATTTCACATTTCTCTGGTTTGTTTTGTAAAAGCAGCATCTGCATGAAAGAAATCGATGTGTTACACTTAACATGTACACCTCTCTCAGCACAGCACTTCCAAACAGCCCTGTATACTAACTTTTTCCTGTTGTTTAGCTTATAATATTAATAAAAACTCGTGTGGAAAGGCTATGAGGGATGGAATTTTCTATATTGCTTTTTTCTTCTTTAATTTGTTTTTCTGTTTGATCATGTTACATAATCAGTGAAATACCTCGCAGCTGGACGCATAGTTTCAGCAGTGAGATGCCTCCAGCTTTTTTTGGTAAATGAGCAAGCGCTTTAAAAATCAAAAGTGAAATACTGTTTGGGAATAGGGCCTGGTCCCGCATCCTGTCATTGCTGCTGATCCAAGGTAGGAGGAAAATCGGGCCTGAGCTCCTGCCTAGACACTAAATTAATTGTGGTTGTGAGAGACCTGCTGTGTCTCTTCTCTCTCCCTCTCCTCGAGGTCTTTGCTAGAGAGCTGAATGGCACCTTGCTTAGTCAGTGGCAGGTATGAGTTCAGGCTAATCTGCTGCTGGTTTTGGGGGAAACCTGCAAGAGAGGGCAAGTGTTTCCCAATGTCCCCCTCCCAGAGATTCCTAGAGATCCCCCTGCATGGGGGAGAGGAAACCGGGGCAGAGGCCCCAGGAAGGCTTGCCCACCTGTGCGCAATGTATGGGCTAGACAGGGCACCGCATGAAAAGTGAGCAAGTAAGATGGCAACTCCAGGTGCCAGTGGGAGTAACACCCCGCCCTAACCATAAACAAGTGTCTGGGTAACCAGCAACAGCTGAGTACCACACAGCTGCCATTGCTGCCTGCCTCTGTGCAGCACAGCTCTCTGCACTCCCAACCCCCTGAGAGTAAGCTGAATTCAGACTGTTACGTAGTATTTTTCTTGAATACCTGTGTTTCTCCCCAGTGGAAAATGATTTTGCTTGGATTTGCTGTTTCTGCTGAGAACAACTATGGGTATGTTTGGAGAAAGCTTTTGTAGTGAGGTTATTTCAAGCGTTTCAGTAAGCATCTTATGTGGTAGACATGCTTTCTTTTTCCTTCTCACCTTACTCCTCTTTCTCAAGAGGCCCCATGGCTCTTCCCAAGTGAATCTGTGAAATGAACTGTTACTAACTTAGTTTCCTTTTGAAAGGATAATCACTTTAGGTCAGATTTTGAAGCTCTCCGGACTCGAAACTTTTGCTGAAAAAGTGGTTATTTCTTTTGGTGCCCATGACTGTCAAAAGGAAGATGTGATTTTTAGGTGTTTATACTGGCTGACCAAGAGGGAAATGGTCTGCATGGGGGTCTAAAGAGATGTTGTATGTATGGGATGACCTTCTAAAATGACTCTGATGCTTGCCTAGCAAACTCCTGAGAGTGCGAGGAGATGAACAAATCTTTAATTGTTTTGTCCAGTCTGGTATGCTTGTTGTGGCAGTGAATTTAAGAGTGATTGTTCTGGCTTGGTTATTTTAATTCTTTGTAAAGCTAATGTGTGTACTGGTTTCCCCTGAAACTCCCCAAAACCAGAAATGCAAACCAGATTTGGGCTGTGGGAAAAAGCGTGTTTAGCACTTGGGGCATGAGAGAGATAAGGGAAGGAGTGGCACTGCTCTTGGTTATCTGTGGCCACCGAAGTGTGGGGTCTTGTTTCTGCAGAGGTATAGGAAGTAGAGAACTGTGCCCTGGAGGTATATCAGGGAGACAAAGCACCGCATCTTATTTCAAGCGAGAGGAGATTAAAAAGCCTCTGGACCGAGCATGAGGAGCCCACCAACATGGGCACAGTAAGCACAGACCCAGGAGTTATTGCCGAGGTGGATATAAACCATGAGATCAGCCTCCCCCAGTTGGTTAGATCACCCCCTGCCCCATCTGTTTGGAAGTCTCTCAGGAGTTTAAACGATGAGTTTTAGAACTATTTTTCAGCTCCATTCCTGAACCATTTTGGTGAAAATTTTTTTATAGCGCTTGCTATTGTGACTGTGTTACAGAGCCTGTCAACCCCTGCAGCACCCAGCTGTGCTGGCTGTAACCATAAGTCACAGAAACTGCCAAGTGCTGTTCTGCTTAATATGACAGATTCTTCCATAATAGCTGTGCTACAGCCAGCCCTGGTGAGCATGTTGGGAAGGATGGTGCCCATGTGGGCAAGATTGATGTTTGTTAGGGCTCTGGTGAGTGAGCCTGCAAGGGCTGCCTTCCCCTTTTCAAAAACTCAGAAGATTTATCTCCCCAACACATCCTGAGTCTCTTTCTCTCTTTTTTTTAAATAGCTATCCCCAGAAAACTTACATTGTCTGGTTTCTCCACCTGCCCTCAGTGTGGTTTCTCCTTATCTCTTCCCCAAATTATCATCTCCTCTTGCAATTCTTGTGGTGTTGCTTTTCCTGCTGCTCAGCTGCATGTGCAGACAGCTGTAAAATGGAGTTTACAAGACTCATGATCTATGAGCGCTGTGCCATGGCACCGCAGAGGTCGGATTCTTGTACATTCCTCTTCACAGCTGTCTGCACGCAGAGCTGCTTGCAGGCAAGTGGCAGGGAATGCAACTTCCCTGATGGGAGCTTACAGAAACAAGAATACAGTTGGAAAAATAATATGAATCATGAATGAAACATTACTCACAGAGCCTGATTGCAGTGTAAGAACTGGATGTGAAGCATTCCTGGAAAAAGGGGTACATTTGGAGAGAGTAATAAATTGCACAACCATCTCTGGGTTATCTGTCTGATGGTAAGGTATGCTTCTCTTGGTTACTTAAGGGTTCGGCTTCTTGCATATATAAGGATACTGCCTTGCTCCACAGAAAGACCTAATATCACGGAAGGTTTGTACATAGTTGGATGTGGCTGAGTGTATGCAGAGGTATTGGTTTGGCCCAAGGAAAGGAAACATACATGACAACACAGTTAACAGTTGTTAAGTATTCAGATGAGGTCCAGTTCCCTGTCTTATATTCAGATGTGTCTGTAGCATGAATTTTTCAGATGTTTGAGTGATCCAGGAACATAAATCTCACAGCCAGTACATGGGATTTTTGCTCTTGTGAATGCATAATAAATTACTGCTGAGTACGACCATGGACGATGGTTCTGTTCCTTAAATAATAAATTCAGCAGCTGTGAAAACTGTCTATTTTGCAGGTGTACAGCCTGTCTTAAAGAGTAATTTTAGAGAGTTTTTCAGCTCCTGCTGCTGCCATGCTGCAGGGTTGAGTTTCCGGCTCTGTATTTTGTTGTTCTCTTTTCCACTCTTACGCCATTCGTCTCCGGGAAGGGTTAAGGAGGCTGGCCCAGGGAGGAAGGCTGCTGGCCACCAGCGCTGCCGGTTAACCAGGAGCAAGCAAGAAAGCAGCTACTGGGCAGGAGGCAGCGGGGACCTGGGAGAGGGGAGATGGGAGAGAGTCAGGGAGAGAAAATGTGGGTTTGAAAACCTGTCTTGAGTGAGTCTTCCCTCATCAGTCTGAACTGATCTTTTAGCTGCTGGGGTAGGCTGACAAAGACTAAGAGCTTGTCCTTCTAGCTTTGATGACTGAAGAAAACTGACTTATTGATGGAGGAGCCAGGTTCCTTGTTTCTTTTACTGGTTTTCTTTTGCTTTCTCTTACTGGATCCAGGCAGGCCACAATGTGATATAGGGGTTATGGCATTAGGAACCAGTTTATGAGTCTAAAGGGTCCTGAGGCTGGGGTCACTCTTGGGCTGGGCCAGAGGCTGGCTAGCTAAGAGGGGGGATCCGATACTCCAGGGAAGCAGAGGGACAACAGGGAGCAAGGCCTGTAGGCGTTAAGAATTGGGTATACTACTCCAACTAAGTGGGATCCGTTTTCTAGCAGAAGGACCAGTGCTCATCCTTGGTTTAGTAAATCACAAAGTGAAAGGGTTGCATGCTAAATGAATGTAAGTTAGCTTAAAAATACTTAGGAAGAGAGAAGGGAAAATTCTCCAAGAGGGGAACAACTAATTCTCTATGGTCACAGCTGGCTGCATGGCACTATGTGTCCAGATAGATAATCCTGCTTGGGAAGCACAGGATAATTATAGGGGAGTGGGTGGGGACAACAGTGCTTTGTTCCTCCCTTCCCCACAAATTTTTGGCTGACTCGAGGCCAGGCGGTGGGAGCTGTTGCTTTGGCAGCAGCAGCTCACAGAGCGCTCCTCCTTCCTGCTGAGCTCTGGGGCTGGCACTGCCGGAGCAGCTGGGTGTTACAGTGCAGCCTCCTGCATCCCATAGGCGCTGCATTCCCTGGGCTGTGTAAGGCTCCCAGGCTCAGGGATTGGAAAGACGGCTTAGGTGGTGGTCTCCTCTAGGTGGTGAGGACTTGGACACTTGGGAAGAGAGGACTGGGAGGGAGAGGAAAACCTGTGAGACTTTAAGGTAGGGGTAAGGGCTCTGTAATCTGCTCTGGCCCCAGATCCGTCCAAGGATCTGCACCCACAGTGCCTGGAGAGATCAGCAGTGCTGTGGGTGTCAGTCTCATCAGCCCCCACATCCAAAGCCAGCTTCCTTTGCAGCAGAGGAGATTCAGGGAGACTGTGCTTTCACCCCTTTTCCCTGGATACGCCTTGCCCCACTGAAGTCAGGCTTCAGCTAAGGCTGCTGTGCGCCAGCAGCATCAGAAGCCTCGTGTCTAGTCATTAAAGTTGGGTGACAGAGAGATCTAGTCACCTTCGCTCTGCATCTGCTGTGCAAGCAGGTGCTGGTCTTGGGTGATTTGGGGAGAGCCTACAAAAAACAAAGTAGAGAAGGTATAATGCTGGAGGATACTTGAAAAGTTTTGGACAGGTGGACAATTGTGAAACCAGAAAAAATGGGGGCCTGTTGTGGGAGAGTTAAGGGGGCTGACTGAGCTTTTGGGAGATAATGGAGGCGAGAATGGCTTTGGGGCTGGGTGGAGGATTTTGATCTGATGGGGGGAAATGCCAAGAGAAAGCAGATGACAAAAGGGGTACTCGGGAAACAGACGGATCTGAGTAAAAGTTAGGAAGAAGCAGGAGAGGCTAACACCTACAAGAAAGGGAGACAAATCTTGAGTATAGGACAGGGCTAGGAAAGAGACTTTCATGTTGTGGGACAGCAAAGAGGGTAATCAAAGTGGAAAGGAGGCACAGTGAAGGGGGTTACATTTTTCTCCCAGAAATAGCGTCTGTCCTGCTGATCACTACAGCTGCAAAAGCCATTTTGATAACAGTTATGACGATGAAGCTTGTACATATGTGAAGTATCTGAGCTTTAGACTTGAGTGTCTTTGGTGCTAGGGTTGAAAAGTTGCTGACTTAGACTGCCTTGAAGGCCCTGATTTCCAAGGGGTACAGACAATTGTCTGTGTTCTGCAATTGCAATTATGCAACAACAGCAAGCCAGACAGCCCGCCAGGCCTTCAGAGCGGTGCTTGCGTTCATTGCTTTGGAGTTTTTCAGGACATCAGGAAAGTGATGCAGAAAACAAACCAATGGTACTTCTGTATATTCCAGGGGCTGGGGATGATCTATCTCAGGACAAATTTTACACTTGTCTTGTGTCACCTGAAAATGCCCAGTTCCAGGGCACCTGTCACTTATACACAAACTCGCAGGTGTACCCTGGCCTGCTCATGGGGTGTAATGCTGATACGAACTTGTGGCTAAGGCAGAATATGGTCCCTGTTTTCTCTTCTGGAATATCTTGGGGCTGGAGAGACAAGCTCTGTCACAGCTTGCATGTGTCAGTAGTTAGCAGCATAGAGTCCAATCAGCTGTTTGTGTGCTGGTGCATTTTTCACAGTTCCACCTCCTCCCCACTGCCTCGTTCACTGGCCTAGAGACCAGCAGGATTGCCTAACTTTTCAGAAGGCCAAAAGACACAGTTGGAACATACAGCTGACTTGGGGGGGGGGGGGGGAGCAATAAAAACC
>JANZLQ010000002.1:12932754-13018719 GCA_026212715.1 Elanus axillaris
GGGGGGGGAATTTATTTTTTTCTTGATCGGGATAGAAATTAATCTGTATTTTATCCAATATTTTTTAAAAATTAAGTTGTGTCTGTTTCTTTATTGGAAATGAGAATTCACTTTTTTCGCAATAGCAGAATTATTTTGCGCATTGATTTGAAAGTTGCACGGGAAACCTCAAACATTTTATATGCCTGAAAAGATCAAACCTTTTCGAGTAAGAGGTATTTTCCTTTGTAAATCAAACATTTTACATAGTGACATGAAGAGATTTCTGATATTGTGAAGGGGAAAATGGTAATCTTGAAGTCTTTTCATTTTTTTTTTTTTTATATTTTCCAGTTTTCTAAGTAAATCCATACAAAGAAAACACAGAATCACTGGCCAAATATGAAAGGATGACATCCTCTACTTCCCATTGTTTTTAACTTTGAGTTAGCAATGACCTTTAGCTCCCTACTGGGATGCGGTGGAAACTTTACGAGGCCCCATCTTACTTGCCACTAAAAGACAACGTATTTTTAAACTTACAAGTTTACCATCGCTTTCTGTCTTTCAGTTTGAGGTTCTGTTATCTCTAATAAAATTTAATCAGACAAATAGCCTCAGTAAGTGATCAGCAAAGTAAAGCTTCTTTATAAGGATCTTGTTTGTTTGAAAGAAGTATGCTAACGTTTTAATTAAAGCACAACAAAAGAACCTCAGTCCGCATTGACTACAATTTTCCTGTATTTAGGAGTATCTACACTTTGCATCGTCAGAGAGATGAAGTTCCTCATTCATAGTGAATTATCAGGATTGTGTCTCTTCTGACACTGAAGTGTAGAACTCTGTTTTGCAACAGTGGTTTTAATTCCCAGGTTTTAAATGCGCAAATGTATCTGTCTGATAGGTTAAGATCATTGTTCAGCCATGATGACTGAGTTTGCAGATGTGTATTTCTTTCTGAAATAGTATCTGCTGTTTCTTTCAATTTTAAATTCTTTTTATTTTTGTAAAAGTTTGGTGAGAAATTCCACAAACATTTGAGGACAACCACACCTGCTACTTTGGTAACTTGAAAAAGTGACTTGCTCAGCACACTGCTGCAGTTTAGCTGCCTGGTGAAATGGCACTTTTCCATGAGCTGTTACACACTGATGAGTATCTCGGCATAGGACGAATATCAGGATGTAAGTTCACAAGTACTGGAATGCAGAGCTCTGCCACACACTGAAGTGTGGATGGCACTGGGGTTGCTGGCAAGATACCTGCATTTTATTTTTCAAAACAAAGCAAAGAATTATTTTCAAATACTGAAGAGATTTATTGATGGGCCAAATTCTGACTAAAACGACAGTCCTTCAATCCCATTAAAATCTGTGGGCTTGAGGGCTGTACCTGAGGCAGAACTTGGGACTGCTACGGTTACCTCTCACTATGGTAGAACATAGCCCCCCCCGTTCGATACATGATTTGAAAATAAAAATATTGGCAATAATATCTGTAGTAAGGGCTAAGTTATTTTCTGTCATTCCAGAATAACATTACTATAGCTCCAATGGGCAAGTTCATGACTGTACTGAAACTAGTGGCAAAGTTCTTAAAAACTTCATAACAGCCAGAATTCGATCTCTGGTCTGTAAGTAAAAGTTACCTGGTTTCTCAAAGTGCAACTAGGGTATCAGCCTGTCTGGTTGGGTCCCATGTTTTAGGATTGTTTAATGCATAACTAATGCAAAAAAACTACCAATAACTGATATTATTAACTGTCTAATGATGGAAGTAATGGGATAGCAAATAGATTTTTTTTTTTTTTGTTAAACACCCACCCACCCCACCCCACCCAGCTTCGTATGGCAGTGGGGGCTGCTCTCAAGCAATAGCCGCATAAATAATTTAAGTTGCTGTGGCTTCAGGTCGTAAATGAAATAGGTGAGTGTGTTGCTGATCTTGAGAGTGGTGACTCTCGAAGATAAAACTTCAAATTCCTACGCATTCAAAAGGACTTTTCTCTGCGTACTTGTACCTAGGTAGTTCTCCAGTTGCATCTGAAGTGTGTTGGGATGTGTTATGTTGCCTGGTGCTTTGTGGTTGCAGATGATCATTCTGTAAGTAACAGTGCAGCAGAGTGGCCAAGGCTAGAGATCCTGAACTGAAATCAGAAGAACCAGGCTGTCACTGGTTAGTGTGTGGCTTTTCGGCCAACTCGCTGTGTGTTTCCACTTGCATGCTTGATCTTCATTATATATGTCATGCAGGGTCAGGGCCATCATATACCCAGGAACATAAAAGCTGCTCTCAGATCAAACTGTCTCCATGTAACATAGTGCTTTGTCTCTAACAGCAGTGAGCAGAGTGTGCTTTGGAGAGAGATGCCGGGAAGCTATTTAAAGGTACAAAAATGAGAAGAGTTTTTCATGTTCCTCTTCTGGCTGTAGTCTGGACATAGTGATTTACTTCTCATTTTTCACAATTTTGGCATGTAATATGATGATGATATTTTAGTTTTATCTCCTTAAAACTTGGTTGCGAAGTTGACAAATGGAATTAAAAAAAATTGTACTCTAGAGTGGAAGTTTTGAATGGAGGATTAATTTCCAAACCAGTGTTAGCACGTACTTAGCACTGAAACACCATATAGTGTGGACCGTTTATGTATTTGTTTCTGCAAAGACTGTTGCAGGCACCAAGAACAACTGATGGAAGTGTTTAAAAGAAAGCAAGGGGTATGAGTTGTAACCAAATACGGGTTTGCATTGTGAAGAAGAGGACTTTGTGACCAGAGAAGCTAGTGCTTTTTTCATACAAAATGCAGAGTATCCTGCAGGTGAAAAAAAGCTGAGGGTAACGTTGATACTTTAGAGGAACAGAATATTTAAAAGCCAGGCAAAGAGGGTTTTGCGAACCCAAACGCGTTTTGTATTGTTAACAACTGCACTGAAAGGAAGATGAAGTCCTATGAGCTCAGACACTGCTTCATGCTGCTGTTGATTCTGCTGTAACTTTTAATTTACTTATTATTTGTTTCCTTTTTGTCTTTTGCCATGGAAGCGATCTGCTTTCTGCAGAATTTCAGATGAAAGGGCTGTTCTGCTTATACTGTCAATTAGTTATATTATCTTATGTCCTCAGTTCTGGAAATGATGGGTATTGTTCCTTGCTATTTAATGCCATGGAGCTGAGATCTGTCACAGGAGCAGCCAGGTCGAATTCAGCGGTAGTGCTATCAGTTGCAGCCCCTAAGCCTAGCAATAACACTTTTCCCCTTGGTGATTAATCTAACGTTTTACCTTTGCCAGAGTACGGAATCTTTCACTTTGGGGCAGCTGCTTACTTTTTCGCAGGGGTTTATGTTTTCGGAAATACTGTTGCAAGTGACAGCTCTTTAAAATGAATGTGTTAGAGCAGTACCTTGTGGGGAACCAAGTTTTCTCCAAAAAGCAGCTTGCATAGCCTTTTCACAGTGCCCTGCCTCTGGCAGCGGTACCGAGTAGCAAGAACCAGCTTTTCGGAGGTTAGAGAGGTTTAGCTTTTATGATCCTTGTTAGCAATAATAAAAACTCATGAAAGTAATGGAACTGCTCAGTGAGGAAGATGGTCTACCCCTCTCACCCCTGGCTTTGGTGAGAAGGGCAAAGACAGTATTAGTCCCTGAAGGACAGGCACTAGTGTCAGCCTGCTGTCTTGGTAGCAGATATTTAGAAAATGGAATTTTGATGGGCGTTCTTTACTGTTCATTCCTAGAGCTAAATATTGATCTATAAGCTTATGATATTTTACTGAAAAACACAATTCTGCTGTCACTGTTTGTATGTTGAGACATTGGGAAGATGGGTTTCTTTTTTTGTATCAGTGCAAAGCCTTGAAGTTGGAGTGGGAGTGGGGCTGGGGGAGCAAGCCATGCTAGTGGTTGGTGAGAGGTATGGGAAATCTAATGGCTTGCCACTAGTCCCACCAAATTTTCAGAGAAGTGCAATTGAAGTTTGGATTTTCTGAAAAGCTAAGCTCTCTTGTGAATTGCTTACAGTGAGATTGATAGCTGGATGGTCAAAAAAGCAAGCTGAAATTACCACTCTTATTTTGCCAGTTAAACTAAAACAGACTTCTTTTAGGAGGTTACATAGCTCTGAAGTTTTCTCCCAACTTCATTTTGGCTGTTCTGATTGTGAAGAGCCTTTACAATGCTCTCTTGTGCTCTTTGGGCAATAGAAACTCACTTCTGGTGTGCTCCGCTAAGGTTGTGGGACACTTTGTGGGGTAAATTTTGCTTTATGGGGTAACCTTGCGTTGTTGGTATGCAAAGTCTGAGCCAACTAGATGATTTTAAGGACTGCAGAAGTGAAATGCGCCTGGTGTAGGTTCAGGGAATTGGAAGTGTTTTCCTCTGTTTCTTCCGTGAGCCTTTCAGCTGTGCTAGGAAGTGCAGGCAGTGGTGTTAAGAGGTAGCTGTGATGTTCAACCCTTTATTCTACGGACAGGAGTCGTGCGGGTTGGGAGGTGCCTCCCTGATAGGTTGCACTGCTCTGTCATTGCCTCCTGAATTTAATCATGAGCTCAAGACCAGAGGCCAGTAAAGACTGTAAGTGGGGTCCAGTGTTTGACTCTGAGGTCACTATGGGGAATGATTTTGCTTGTAGGTTGCAGAAGTCTCAGTTGTCTCCACAGGGATCTTTACCTAGTTATGGAAGAGTGATTTGTCCTAAAAGGTGGAGAAACCTCCTAAATTTTTCCATCATCAGTTGGAGCAAGGACACCGGCTGCCTCAGTCATTTGTTTCCTGAAGTGTGTGTTTGGCAATGAGGCCAGGTGGTCTCTTGCCCTTTCTCCACAGATGACCTGCACAGAGCTATCATCCCGCTTCACGAAGCCTGGTACTTTTGGTCAATGGCCCCTTGCATTTTTTTCCCCAGTTGGCTGGCATTCCAGCTGACTGATCAGAGAAGTACTGAGTTACATCCGCTTGTTAGGATTCGCTGTGCCAGTTCCGTTCAGTTTCACGATAAAGGTACCAAGGCGATACCACGTTCTGTTGAGCATATCTGAAATCAGAGCGATGCTTCCCTGCCTGTGGTCAGTCACTTTGTCTACTTTAGCATCTAGTCTCCCCTTACCCTTGGAACGATATACTGAGGAACAGTAAATACACATGTGAAACGTTGCCTGAGAATGTTTATATGCTTGACTACTGTTATATGCTTGACTACTGTTAGCTTCATGCCACTTTGTAAGAGTTACAAGGACCTGTAAAGTATCTCAGTGTTGGGTTTTTCCCTCTTTTTTTCCCTCCGTTTTGCAGAGAGGTGAGTGTGGGTGAAGGGCTTGGCATTTTTTTCATCATCTTTCCCAACATGGAGAAGTCCCAAGCCAGCAGGTAGAATTTCTACGAGATTCTCCTGAAGCTGGGGTCTCCACAGCCCGTTCTGAAATAGTCTAATGATTTTTAAGGTAAGCCAACAAAACATTTCATGTAGAGGGTAAAGCATGACAGAGAATTGCTAGGGTGAAGGCGTTATGGCTAGCAGTGCTGCACCTCTGCTTTTGCTGGGTGCTGCAAGAGGTCTTCGTATCCTTAAGAGTCTGAGTTAGGTTTGGGAAACCTCAGCCTCTGTACTGAGGAATGAACTGAGGCCAGTGGTAATGGTTTGTTTAAACACAAGCTCTTAAACCCAGATTAATTGATTGCTCTAACTCAGTTTGATTACTACAGGTATTTTTGTCCTGGAACAGACACGAGTAGGCTGTCCAGAGGAACATGTATGTACAGGATGTTTGCCATTTAGCTTGCAGTTAATTTAATTCAATTTAAATAGAATACAAACCCCTGACTTGGTATACACTAACATCTAATTTTTTAACCTAGGTTGGACAGGGTCTTTAACATGTGCTAACCTGGTATGTCTTGAAGTGCTTTATTCAAAGCCATGAACAACAAGGATGGAAATACATTTAGGGAGTATAGAGCAGTTTGGTCTTCCTGATGCTCTCTGAAGTTTGTCTGCCTTCATCCGAGTAGGACAAACCTCTCGGATCATGGCTGCCATGTCAATGCACCCATCTGCAGAGCTCAGTACTGCACGGTGAGAGCTTGGACCTTCACAAGAAGGTTTCTTCAGGAGGCTCTCCTTCCTGTCTCCAGGTCATTCATGTCTTTCTAGAGGTCAGGCTGCCTTAAGAAACCATCACTGTCTGTTCTCAAGTGCTTATGCTTCTTAACTCTCTAAAAATAGGAAAAAATAAATATTAAGCTCCCCAACATGCTGCGACAGCCAGGGGGCTTTCTTTAAACACTTTGTAAAAGAGCACTGTCTCTTATCACATGAGCTCTTAATTTCTCAGTTCAGAAAAGTACACAGCAGTTTCTGACGGTGCGTAGCCAGGCAATTCCAGAGCCTGCTTCTTCACACAAAATTTTTGAAAGATGAATGTTAACTAAACTTGGCTTAATTAAGTTGACTATTTCACAGCTACTTTGAACAGCTCATTAACTGCAGGCTTCAGCTTCTTTGCAGCCAAAGCTCTGCAATACATCATACAGTGAACCTGCTGACAAGAGGGTACAACTTCCAACTTGTGCTTCAAGAGATCAGATTTATTACTGCAGTCCTCCTTCTTCTAAAACCAATTAAGGACTCCTTTAACAGATACTGGAAATACTTTGATACGTAGTGTAGTCCTACGTAGCGGTGCCTAGTGGAGATACCACTTTGCGTGTTAAAGCCAATGCTGTTTTACAGATGCTGCCAAGCTGATAGCGGTGTTGGGATGAGGGCAAGTGGCTGTGGCTGAGTTGTGTGGATTGCAGCTCCTGTATGATACTGATGCAAGATCTACAGTAATTTTTTTCACTTTTTTTTTTTTAAAAGATCATACATATGCAATTTCTTGTTACTCAGCTCACTTAAAAATAGAGAACAGTTCATTGTTAATCAGTTTCTTTATAAATTAATTGATCTGGTTTATTTTTGTGCTTTGTCCTCCCCCTCCCTTTCTCCCTTGAAAGTATAGGAAATTTAGTCTCTCTGAGAGCTGTTAAGACACCTGCTGAAGGCAGTGGAGACTGAGCTTGCTGGCTGCAGTTTAAGCTAGCTGGGTTTCTTTACTTGGCCTTGGAGAAAGAGTAAATACTATTTCAAAGAAGTTTGCAAACCTCTGCTGTCCATGACCCTGAAAGATCTCATCATATGTTACAAAAAAGCGTCTAGGGTCTTAGGTGGTAAGGCGTCCTCCTCTCACCTCGTATGTTAATTGCTGATTTCTTACTGATGTGGGTAGGGTAAAGCCCTGCTCTAATTGCAGCAATATTGATACTACTGTGCTTGTGACAGCATCATTTATGCCATTTGAGAGTACAAAGACAATGGTATAATTTCTTCCACAACAGAAAGTTTTCCTGTATTTCTTGACTTGTGGAATTCTACTTAGAACACATTTCTGATTTAGGCCAAGTCTTAATACAGTCAAGGCCAGGCCAGTACGAGGAATGTTACCTAGCCTAGAAATGTCAGTGAGGGATTTGGATTTCTAATAATATTTTATACTGGAAAAATCTCTATTATGGGTATAGTGAATAGTGGATGAGTGGGAAAAAATCCATGCTTTTGTTAGAATAGCTTGTTTCATTTGAGGAACTGGTATGAAGTATACCAGCAAAACCCATTTTGCTAATGTTAGCTCCATTTGCAATGAGAAAGCTTTCCAGGACACTTGTGTTATACCTATGCCAGGATTTAAGGACTGTGGAAATGAAATGGAAGAGAAGAAAGAACCTGGTACAGAGTCAGCACATGGAGCCGTTTTCCTCTTTGTCAAGCCTTTGGACTATGATAATTTCTGGCAGCTGATGATGCCTTTGCAGCAAGACTTTGTAACGGTGAGATCTCCAACGAACTTTGCTAGCACTGTGAATGCGGCCACGACACTGGTACTTTTTTGGAATTTTTCCTCTTTTGGATAGGTAGATTTAACAGGAAACAGTCTGGCCGACGTATGAAATCATAATGTGGGTATTTGCAAACCTTTGGTAAGAAAAGGCTTTTTTTGTCAGCAAGGCTTTGTAGGCTAGACCAGGCAGTTGAAGAAACAGAGGGTAACAGTCCTTGAATTAGGACAAATAAGTGATTGTTAATGGCCTTGGTCCTCTGTTGCTGTTTGTGTGCCTTTTTCTGTAGGACACTGCTCTTCAGAACTGGCTGTAAGGATGTGGCTCTGCATTCTGCAACTTAAGGTTATTAAGGAAAAGTTCAACTCTCAGTTAATTGCATTGTTTAGAACCCATTTAATGTTAATAATTATCGCATGAAACTATTCTAGATGTATGTTTGAGTATGGGACAAATTATTATTGTGTGGAAGATACCGAACATGTGATTTGGTGACAGTTTGGTGGTAATGCAAAAAGGGAACTTGTGATACAAATGCTGTCATGCCACAGCTGCTTCTGCAGCAGAACCACCATTTTACTGCCTCTTTCTGCTTGACCTTGTTATTTTGGCATCCACGGTGGTCTGCAGTTTTTCTTTAACTTATTCAGTTACGCATAGCGGAGGTTCCTTCCTGCAGCCCATTTTCTTCCTTTTGCCATTATGTTATACCTTCGACTGCTGCCATTTTCATGTTTCTAATGTTCATGTGTGCATGTATCTAATTTTTTTGGTCACATATAGTATACATCCTCTCACTGATGAAACACATCAGGTCCTCTCACTTAGTACCTTTTTTTTTTTTTTTCTCTTTTTAAATGACGTGCTTTTGTTGCGTGAAGGGCATTGAGGAAGGTCTAGCTTCTTCCCACCCACTGGCATAACAGTATCCTAAAAATGATAGAATCTTTTTGTTCACAAAGAAGCATAGCTAGTAAACAGATCTCTCTGAAAATCTTTATTTAGTACACACAGTGTACTCTTAATCATTTGCACCAAGGTCAATAGCCCTTCAAATGTCATTATTATAAATCAATCTGATATTAGAGGAGTATTTTATTAGATGTGTACACAAACTCAAATAAACCAAAAAAATCACTTTTCTTTTAACTTCAGCTAAAATGCAGCAAACTTACTTCTAATCTGCCATGCTAGAAAAATTGCAGCTTTCAAAATTGCAGCGCTGTTCTATGCTTAAAAGGTTTTCTTCACTGTCATTTTAATTTGTAGGTATGTTCTTGTGTTGTTTAACCAAACGAAGTAACGTTGTGGGGAAAAAAATAGTTTTGTTTTTCATAGCACAAACCATAAATAATTAGTTGATGTGTAAATTACCTAATTACAGTTTGTGGACATGAATTTTAGTTATTTAAATATGAAAAGATTGTCATAAATGACATTAAGCATGGATTCCTAGTCTTGTATGATTCAGCTGGTGCTGACACAATTTCATAACAAACATTAGACATTTTCCATCTATTTTTGTAACCATGCCAGTACAGGTACTTGCTGTAAAAAGGGAATATCTGCACGAATAGTTATGATCAAACCAAACTTTGATCTGAAATGGAAATTGATTTTTCCCCTTATTAGGGATCTTGAAATGGCTTCCCAAAGCATTGAGGCTAGTTTTGCGACAGCTTTCTTTTTTGACAAGGACCAAGTGGAAGAAATTGTTACTTTTCCTCCAGATATAATCCCAACAACTGCCATCATTTCAGTTTTTTACGAAGGGTCATGTTCATTATGTCTCTAATGTGATTAGCTGCTATTATACATCTTCCAATAATCTTCAGAGCTTCCTGTTCTCTTCTGCGCTTGCAGACTTGGTGACCATTACAGAGATGACTGAGAAGTGGTCCATGAGTGCCACCTTGCTTATGGAGCTGCATCCAGTAACTCCCTACTCTGCAGTCTGATTTTGGGCCACCAACCATTCCTCTTTGGTTTCGTGAGAGTAGTGTGAATAGACTGAGAGAGGCCTGGCTTTCATCTTGATTGCATTGAGGCTGGAACAAAATTTCATTCAAGTGGTATTATGCAAGTAAGCCAGAACCATGTGCTGGACTCTTGAGATGAAGCCGCTTGGTTCTGTCTTTGTACCCACATTCTGGAGCCAAGCTGATGCTTCAAGCCTATAGAGTTAATAGAACAGCTGCATTTCTTAGAGTCACTATGCGATTAGCTGGGTTCGGCTACTCTTTTCCCATCTGATTTATCACTACAAGACCTGGAGGGTGGTCTGGACTGGCTTTAGCCTACTGAGGTCTCTTGTGCCATGTTGGAGCTCCAGCGTGCGGGCAGGGCAGGGCACAACAGGGAACCCTGCTGACTGGGAGAACTCGCTGCCGAACAGAACTTTCTGAACTGCTTGAAGTCAACTGTGTGCTAGTGGCTGGAATGGTAATGGTCATCATTAATATGCCAAACAGCCAAGTGCAGAAATGATGGAAAATGTGTAAGAAAATGAAGTAATTTATATAAATTTGTAATATTGCCATAACAAAGTCTGTAAAATCAGGCTTAGCACAAAAATATGCTACTGTGTGTTGGTACACTATCTTTATCTAGGCTGGAGATAGATTTGTGTGTTGTGGGGAAGCTGTTCATTGAATCTCAGCTCTTTATTGAATCTTAGCAGTCATTTCTTTTATACTTTATGATCTTCCAGTTCAGTCCACAGAAAATAAACCTAAAATCTAATTATTGTTCATATTTTATTTTTTGTTCTTTAATTTTTCTTTGCCTTTTTTATGGTGTCTTTCCAAAATGCCTTGCCCTCTATAAACATTAGGCTATTACATTTTTGAAGCTCATGACAGTGTTGTTCTTTAGATCATGCATTCTCTGGCTTTTGCAGGGTAAACACCCTCCAACCAGAAACTAAGCAAGCTTAGCCTCTGTGGTACACGCAGTCCTCATGTGCCCTGGGATCAAGAGTCCCCAGTCTGTTTTCGTGTCACATGATGTTGTTTCACACTTTGGAGTACATCTTTGGGTCAGCACTTCCTTGCTTTTTGAAAATACTTCTCTTTTTAGAGAAAGCAATTGCTTGATTCCAATTACATTTAGTAAAATAGCAGCTTTTTAGGGCTAATAAGTAAATATTTCTAAACTTTACAACTCCTTTCTGAGCGAAGACTGGCATCATAGAATTAGAAATTACCCGAAAGAAACAGACAGCAGCAGCAAATACTAAGAGTTTCCTGGGAAAGGTCCTCAGTATTTTCAGCAATCATTTTACAACCACCAGATTACTTTTTAAAAAATTCTTGAGATTGGTCACATTGTGCCTTGGCAAAGACTTTTGGGATCTAGAATGTTATTTTACTTAGTGACTTGAGGGTTTCGTTGCTCATGTAGGAAGATAAGATGGTCAAATAGAAAAATGTTAACTTTGATTTATAATGGTCAGTCAAGGCCATTGTGTAGCTCATCTGCTTTGTGACAGATAAGCAACCGTGGTGCAAGGACTACACATGGTTGTTAGTATAAAAATTCCCATTTAGCTTTGTCTAAATTATAGGAGCTTTTTTTCTGTGACTGGAGCTGTGATTATTTAGTTTTCTGGGTACACATGATACCCAGTTCTGCTGAAGTGACATGTTAATCAAAGGCTTAATCTATGTGATAATTGAAAAAAAAAAAGTGGAAGTACATATAAAATATCTGAAAACTGTTTCTCCTTCCAGTAGCTTGAGGATTTCAGATGTCATTGCTAATGTTAAGGAATAACTGGCTGTACTTGTGAGTTCAGTATATTTGGCTCAGTTGGTAACCTGTGTTCTTGTGAGTGTGTTGCTGGGGAGGGCAGAGAGGAGAGGGTCATGCTGCATTGAGGAAAACAGATTTAGGAGAAAAGCAACTAATGATACTGCCTAAATGCCATCTTACTTGTGTTAGCAGGCAGGAGCACACATAGTTTGTACAAGTCTTTGTAACTGGTTTTGATAATCTGTCTGAAAAAGTGGAAAAAAATTAGTGCTAACAAGAGATCCCATCTTGGAATGTAAACTCCCTGGGACAGGGATCATGCTTTCCTGGACGTTTATAGGGCTGTTACACACTTCAGTGCTTACATCGTATAAATATAAAAATAAAATAAAATAAAACCAGTGATGATGTTAGGAAGTGAACTCTGTTAATTCACTCTCTCTAATGACATACACTTTTAAACAAGATGTAAACTTATTCTTATTTATGCATAAGGAGAGTGCAAGAGTTGCATGCGCAATTAGAAGTAATGTACCTCAGTAATAGATGACTTGTTCGTCTGCTGACATAATAAATAGTATCCAGTGTCCCAGTAATTTACAGTAAAAGGAGAAAATTAACACTGAAGCTATCAGAGTGAAGTTATCAAGTGGAGGGCAAAAAATCAATCATCTAGTATCGAAATAATATATTTTGCATTTCCATATATTTGCATGGCTGTGCTTTTATAATTAGATGTATTTGGAATGAATTTCAGTCCCTGATGCCTTGAAGTAAGAGAAGAGATGAAAGCGTGTCCGTGACAAAGCTTCAAGACAGACCACGCTTGCTACGTCGATTTGTACCCTGCCCCTGATTTTGCAACCGTGGCCTCTGGCAGACGGTGTTGTCCTGCCTGGGGTTGCCCTGGCTGGTGTCAGCCCCCGGTGCTCTTGCAGCTTTGGGGGCAGAGGTAGGACACAAGGCTCTATGCATAGCTGGAAGCTACCCAGAGAGATTAATTTATCTCTTCAGAGAAAGTGATTTTCTTAAACTGTTGCATTAAGCCTGAGGGAAATCGAACAGGTCTGTCAGAATAAAATGTATTCTAGCATTTTAAACCAAACATTTTTTCGGTGATTGCTGAACTGGTTGTCTCTTGGGAATATACTAAACCAGAAGTAGATAAAAAACACTGGCTAATGCTCCTTCAGAAACAAAACCAGGGGACCAGTTAACCACAGCATTCCCAGTGCTCCTGTCTGATGTTGGCTGGAGCAATCCGCTGTGCTTCCTTCTTCCCTGCCTCTGCCCTTCTCCTTGGGGCTCTGCTGGCTGGTCTATGTGGGACAGGAGCCTTGTTCCAACTGCTTCCCAGGGCAGCCTCAGTACTTGAGATGGTAGGTCTTGTAGTTAGAAAATAAAAAATAGTTAGAAAAGGATTAAAGCACTTGGGGTTTCTTTGATAAGGTCTTGGACCTTAAGTGAAGTGCTGGAATCACCTGAAACAGGTCTTGATGCAGGATATCCAAAAGTATGGTCTCAAGCAATATGGTCTAAGTTGGGACTTCAGCTTCTCATCACAATTCTTTCTTTCCTGCCTGAATGGGCAATGTCAACATACATTCTGAGAAAGCAGTCCCCAAAGGGTGGGTACAGTGGCTGGCAGCTCCTTCTGGCACGGAGTGCTGACCTTAGAATGGCCTAATACCCTGGGAAAAAATGTTATTTATTTAGGTTTTAAATTACTAAATGGGCATTAAGTTGGATATTGAGAAGACTGTCTAATTCATGTCCTTGACTCAGTCTGGTGCTGCACAGAGATTAAAAAACTGTTTCGTGGGGTGTAGAAAGCAGTCTTAATATGGGCCCAGTGGCAGTATTCCCTTGTTTGCAGGGAGGCGGGAGAGACTCGTGTCTCGCATCTAGGTGTGGAGGATCTTGTTTGTCGGATCTTCGTGGGAAGTTTTATCCTTCCTCATCGGAACCGGTGAAGAAATCTCTCAGTGCATCTGAAGGGCAGAGGTAGCGTGATAACATGTACAGGAACGTGAATTAGTTTGGAATGACCAGGACAGTGGAGGAGATCAAGCCTTTAATGAGATGGGGGAAGGAGCCCAGAGCTGCCCTCTCGGTTTGGAGCAGCCTGGCGAAGGACTCCGTGGCCGTGGCAGAGCGTGGGATTCTGGACAAAGTGGGACAGCAGGTCCCCAGCAGTGCAATAGGGATCGCCTGTACAGTTCCTACTGGGAGCAGACCAAATCCCAGGGGTTGTGCAGGAATCCTGCAGGGAAGTCAGCAAGTCAATAAGGAGTTTTTCTTTTTTGGTCTTGCGAAGATGGGAAAAACTGTCTCGCAGCCGGGCAGTGGCAGTGCGCAGAAAGTAGCAGGGCAGAGCTTCGGCCATCCAGGAAGCTGCATACCTTTTCTTCTGCATCTCTCGCCTCTTTGATCCTTCCCATATAATTTTGACATACCTCGGTGATACCTGGAGCTTTGTAGCACTCTTCAGCTCATTCCTCCAGTTGCATGTGCGAGTGGCATACTTGGGCTGGCAGAAAGGGAAGAGGGCAGAGGGTTGTTATCCTACAGCAGAATTGTTTCCAGAAGTGACTCAGTAACAACAACAGCAGGAGGTTCTGCACTTGTTCTCTCTCAATCACTTGCAGATAAAACTTTGCTTAGTTTACGAGTCAAAAAGTGATTTTTCTAACAGCCAATATTTCAGAGTCTCACATTTGGGTTTGACAGTCAAGCTGTTTTCTGTCTGAACGTTACTTCGTTGCCAGTAATAAAAATTCCAGCTCGCTCAGCCATGGTTATATTGGTTTTGCAGAGCTAAGGGTAGTGAAAGCTTGGTTTTGTCCACAAAGTTAGCAGGTTAGGTCTCAAAGAAACATCACCTAGACAACAGACGTATAGTCTTTTTTTTTTTTTTTTTTTTTTTAATTGGTGACTTAGCTTGGACCGAACACTACTGAAACAACTAAGTGCTTGTTCTACCATCATCAGCCTTTGTGCATGCCCTTGCCTAGGTAAAAAAGAGAAGAGGTCTTACTTTGGAAGTATTGATGAGGCTTATGCAACTTGCTGTGTATTACTGACTATTCCAACAAAAATATTCCATGTAATAGGACAAACTTCCTCTCCTTTCTTGGTTTTAGTACCAATATTTGAATCTCTGAAGCTAAACCATTTATCATCAACCAGAACTTTTTTCTCATAGAATTTTTAAAGTTCTATTTAAATGCTGATGGGCTTCATTCCTCTTGTATGCCCTCTCTTTACTATTATTTCCTTACTTCACTTCAGTGACGTCGTACAATTTCTGTTATGATGAATCCTTCATAGAGGTGACAACTTCGTTTTGAAAAAGAAAATTGATTTAAGAAAAATGCAAAATGTATCTCCTTAATTTTTATTTGTTTGCTTTGCAGTCTGTCACCAGAATTACCTGACTTCCTAGCCTCCGGCTGTTTGCTGTTTTCTTGCTGTTACAGAGATTGTTACCAACATACAAATGCCCCTTTGAAGTAGGAATGTAACTCCAAAATCTTGAGTGCATCAGTCCTATTAACAAGAATCTGTTCTCTTCTTTTCTTCCTAACTTTTAGATATGAACAAGGTAAGTATTTTATAGCAAAATAACATTCATTATATGAGATAGAGTCTTTCGAAGGTATGGAAGAAACTTATCAATTGTGGAAAAGGCTGTTGCTGCAATAAAGTGGTGTGGTCCCTCTGATGATTACCTTCATCTGAGAGCTGTGTGTGGTAGGTTTTTCCAGCTACTGACAGATATATCTCTGGGCTGTTTAACCGAGGCTCTTGTTCCTGGTGATGCTGAAAGCATGGGAACTGATCACGCCAACCGATGCAAGAGCAGCACCTGTGCAAGCTATCCTACATTGCCACTACTGCTGAAAATAAATCACTGATAGCATTGAGAACAAACTTTAACGGAAAAAGAACAAATAGGAAAGATTACAGTTTTACAGATTGGCACCTCTGAATCCTGAATGTACAACTTGGAATGGGGGGAGGAGTATTACTTGCAGAAGCTCTGTATACAGGTGCAGGCTAGTGCTGGGCCTTCACCTGCAGCAAGGCTGCAGCATCATGTGTACATCACAGGGCCTGCTGCCTTTCACCTGGTTTCATGGATCTCAGACACCTGCAGGTAGCAAAGCATAGAATAGTTAAATTGGTTTTTTTTAAGTGGGTTTTTTTTACTCTTTTCTGAAGGGGCTGAAGTCCATTTGTTATTCCACGTCAGGAAGTATCCTGGTTCACATGCAAAAATGGGACAGTCATCTGTAAATGAAGGTCATACCTTGGTGTGTTGTTAGATGCTGGCACTTCTTACACTACAGCTGGAAATGCACGTATCACATGCTTGAAAAGATGTTATTTGATGCTAGTGTTTTGTTCAGTGATGAATGAAGTTCTGTGTTTATGACAGGAGAAGGAATACAGCCTTCCAGGGGCTCCATAAAGGCGATGTGGTCCATACCAGTAGAAGGATTTCTTGGTCCACTTTCTCTGTCGGCTGGAACATAGAGGGGGTGCCCTGGGTATGAGGGGCTTTTGTTTCAAAGAATAACCAACACCTGCATCCTGCAGATTATGCTTACAGCATTGGAATCTGCAGTGTCCTTGTTTAGAAAGGAAAGAACTTCCAAAATAGAGTGCATCTTTTGGTGAACATGCTGCCTGGTCACGGATGTGGGTAGTCCCATGGTAGTCCCATGAGTGTCTCGGGGAAAATCAGCAAGCAGTATCTTTTGGTTTGCCTTTCCTAACTGATTCGTTTTCCCTTTAACCAAATGCAAAGGGGATTTTCTAACACCTGGATGTGCTATGCCTTCTGTATCGTAATTTATGGAGAGCAGTTAAGAGGTTGAGATGTGTGGGGGGAGAAAAGAGATGTTGTTAATTTGTGGTGAGAGCGGGGCTCTGTCTTACTATGCAGATGCTGTGCACTTTGTAGTCTCCGGAGAAGGTCGTGAAGGCTTCTCCAGCAGGGCATGTTTTGGCAACTGCCAAGTATTTATCATGTGGAATGTCCAAACTATTCACCCTCTGTCCTCCTTAGAGGATAGGCACCTATGTCTTGTTTTGGAGTCAGCGTATCTGTTAATTAGAGATTCTGGTAGCTGTCACTTGAGGGTTAAACTGTTGCCAAAGGATTATTTCCAACGTTGTTTTTCTTCTGCCCTTTCTCCTTCCCATTGCATTTGTTTTACTGAGAAACTGTTTCACTTTGTCAGGGAGTTTATGTCCTACCTCCATGGACACTGCTCGTTCCACTTCATTGCAAATACTACCCTGTCGAACAGAAAGCCCAGCTTGCAGCACTGACATAAACTGAAGCAGGCACTGCTCTGTGTGAGGACCCTTGTGCTGAGTGGGCTTCGGGGCCACTTCCCAACTGCTGGCTGCTGGATCTGGCCGTCCCTTCGCATTTGGAGCAGGAAGCGTCATTCTGAGATTATTTTGCCTCTGCAGTCTGTACTGGGGATGTTGCTGGTCTTTGCTGTTGATTCTAAGCACTGTGCAGATCAATAGGGAGCGCGGGGACATAAACAAAACCAAATTAGACACTGCCAGTTTGAGGTTTCCCCCTCGGCGGGGCCCTTGTGGTTCCTGGGCTCAAGCTGTGAAAGCGGACGACTGTGCTGCCACAGCAATCCCTTACCCCATGGCAGAGGTTGAGTTCCGGAGGCTCAGCATGGCCATTGCTGAGATTCTGGCAGAGGAACGGCATTTTCTGTGATCTTTCAGCATTGCTCGGTTTTCCTGCGAAGTTATCAGCTCAAAAGGCCCTAGTTTCCAAGCTCTGGGGGAGGTTTAGTGTTTTTTTTTTTTTTTTTTCCCCTCTTCCTTGGACCAAAAGTGTTCATGTGCCAGGTGTAAAGTTTTTGGATGGCTAGTGTGATTTTTTTTTTTTTTCTTAAGAAGCCTACACAAAACAGATTTAGCACTAAACAGTCTTCCTTTTATAGTGCCTGTTTGTTACACACAGAGGCCCTTTCAGTTTACATTTGCCCCATTCCTCACAGTGAAGATTATTACTTTCTTCTGCCTTCTTTTCCTAATCTGTTTGTTTATTCCCATATATTTCTGGCATAGTTTAACTAAAGCTGAGAGTTCAGTGAAACTTCCTGGCTCGGACTGCTTCATGCTTCTGTGCAAACTGTCCCTTCATGACTCTCAATTTACTGATAGTTTTCCCTTGGAAAATGAACACTATTTGAAAGATTTTTCAGTAGCTGCAAGGGTGGATACCTCTTACCCACATCCTAAATCATAAAATACTTCTGGAGAAGCCCTGCAGACTCCCACAACTTACTGTATTGAAAAATTATTTTACTTTTTAATGTGTATGGTGATATGTATCTCTTCTATTCAAGATCACCCAATTTCTTTTCACTATTAAATTAAAACATGAGTACCCAGTGCTGATTTAGGAGATAAAATTTTCTGGTTAAAACAGCAGAAAGGTGCCACTTTTGATGATCCATATCAGCATACGTACACTCTGAATGAATACCTTGGTGCTTCCTTTTGATGCAGCATTAACGTTTTGGCTGACACACTGATGCTTTCACTATTCTTCAAATACAGAGACGTTAAGGAAATGAACAAGGATAAATTTTGAAAATTTTGCTGGACAGCCTTTGGTGACTTTAGACATATACATGGTGCTAATGATATGCAACAGACTTTCTGCTTTTCTGTCAGAATTGGGAGTAATCTGAAGCAGAGTGGAAGAAGGTAGCTGGTGTCTTAGCTGCCCTGGAGAGCAAACTCTCCTTGATCAAATGGTGGTAGAGTCCAGGTATTAAAAGAAGAAGGTTTTGTTAAACGAAAGCTTCCTTGGTGTTTCAGGGACATAAACATGGGTCTTGAGCCATTTGGAAAAAAAAAAAAAGAAGGAAGGAATAGTTAGTAGCCCTAAAAATCAACATTCTGGACATGAAAAGCTATTTTCTGGCCCATGCAAACTGGATAAACTTGTGTGGGTTGAGTGCTCTTGTTTGTGTATGTGGCTGATTAGCATGAGCCCTCTACCCAAGATTGTTGGTCTGTGTCAATCACATGTGTATCTAACGAAAAATGGCATTCTGCAGCCAAGTCCAGAGTCTGATGACTCAGTGGGTAGGGTGTACAGCCAAGCTATGTGCCCTTCAGTGACATGAAAACCACAGCCGTTTGTGGAAAATAGGGCTCTTTTCCTTTCCGTAAAGCAAGTGGAGCAAAAGAGTTTGCAAATATGGCATATTTTCTAGATAATAAGCTTGCTTCTTAAGAGCGTGCCATGAAAAAATATCACTTTAAAGAAACGTCACTGAGAAAAATAAAGCTATTTGTAAGTGTATCCAGTTTGGTCAAGTTCTTCCGTGCACAGAGAAGAGATGCAAAATGTCAAGAGTGTGTTGTTTAGTAAGAAACCAGTTTAAGAAAAAAAGCTAACTCGTACGAAAAAAGATTATACAAGGCTGTGAAATGTGTCACTTATCTTAAAGTCATTCAAGCCTTGGTCTTAACATAAACCAAATTTTGTGTTGAAATTATTACACCCAGAAGAAGAAATGGTAAGCTGCTATCTTTTTCTAACCAAGCAGAGTAGAAATCTATTCTGTAGCAGGCCTGAGACTTAGAGCAATTTTAAAGCAAAGTAGTTTTATAGGGATGTAAATCTCTTATGCTTAAAAATAAAATAATTTTTTTCACAATCATTCAGCGTTACTAAGGTTTAAATGAAACTGGTTTTGATAAAATACTGGGTGTATGCCTAAAAATAGGAATGATCATAATTTCCTTGTATGAGTATACATTTGTTTGCTAATGCATCTTTTCGAAAAGGGGATTTGAAACAACAGCATGTCTGTCTTCATGCATATAAGCTGCACTGCAGACAATTTGCAGCTTAAAGATAGCGATCGTTTTGGAAGAAAGTCTCTAGAGAGCCCTCGTGCTCAGACAACCTTCAGAAAACCAGCAGCACGAGTGGGCCGGGGAGGGAGGAGGGCGGGAGGAAGCGCAGGCAGTGGGGTGAGGGAAGGAATTCCTGGGGGTGCGCGCCGTGGGCGCACTCCTCTGCCCCCCCTGCGGCTGCCTGCTCCCACGGGTGTCGCAGATGGCTCCGGCTGCCCGCTCCTACCGAGTCGCAGACGGCTCCACGTTGGAAACGTGGCGGCGGCCTGGTGCGCGCTCTGTGATGCTGGTGCTCAGGGCCTTCTCCTGCGAGCACGCGCCGTGGCCTGGGTGCCTTGGTGCGGGTTTCAGGAGCAAGCCGAGAGCTTTCCGAGAGCACGGGCAGAGCCCGATGGGGGTCGAAGACGCTCTGGGCCACGAAGGATGCAGCTGGAAGGATCCTGAAGGGTCCAGGTTGGCAGCTGGAAGAGCCAGGCTAGCACTGGAATGAAGATGCTTCTCACATCTTCCAGAAGAAAAGCTACTCCTGAGGGGCAGTAGCTGCCTCTGCAGATAGCAGTAGAGGGCCAAAGGTAGTTGTAGTCTGGGCAGCAACGACTACATTTAAAGATCAAACAAGATGTATGTCCTTGGGAGAGTACGAATTACTGAGCTTTTTGCCATTTAGTGGAACCCTGGGACGACTGAGTTTTTTCATTTTGCTGTGTTTGAGGTATATCCTTGAACCCAGTGTTCTTTTTTCCTTTGGAAAAAGGAATGTTTCTTTAAGCAGTATGAATCAGAAACAGAAGCTGATGCTACCTGGCTGAGAAGACCATTTCTGAATTAATTTTCTGGGTGTTTCTGTAATTACCCCCCACCTTTTGTTGCATGTTGTATAATCATAAATATTTCTACACAAACTCAGGCAGTATTTTAGCAAAACTGGACCAGTTGAACGTCTTGTCAGCAGCAAAGATTTAAGAACTTTCAGTGGAGGTTTAAATGACTGGCTTTCTGTAAACATTGCAGCTATCCAGCTGTGTATGTAATGTAGGATTTGCGGGTGCTTTGTAGCAAAATCCCAGACTATTTATTTCCCTCTTTCTAATACTAACGGAACATTTTTGAGAATGGCAATGTAGCATCTTAATTTACAAAGCTGTGAGATTTATAGTAGTTTTTGATACTCTTTAAACCACCTTAGAAGTCTGGTGTAGACAACTGAACTATAATTTTTAATAGCAGTGCTACTTATGGCATCTGTTTTTAAACGATTAAATTTTTCCTTCTGATGTTTTTAACCTTCTGCTGATTGTGGAGACTTTAGAGCTATTCAGTAATACACCATGAAAATAATAATCTTGATGGCTTGGGTATCTGGATGAGTTTTCCGACTTAGAAAAAATAATCCAGATTTTTAAAATAAGGGATATTACATAATCTTACCCATATGAATATTGTGAAAGTGAAAAATAGTTCTAAAAATTGTAATTCTTCAAATGCAGACAATAACAAAGCAGTGAATTTGCAAAACGGTTGAAGTGAAATTACTATTCTTGGAACAGTTTGCCATTAAATGAGCTAGTAGTAGTACCTGCACTGCTGTCCAGAACTTTGCTTTCTAAGTCTTAAATAAAAACAGTAATAAAGTAGTTATATAATGTGGTGTTAGTAAAAAGGGGAAGAAAACACTGCCTTCAGGAAATGAGTTAATGAGCAAGCTTTATTTCTTAAACTATAATTTCTGAGATATTTTTGCAGTACCAGAAGCTTCTGCTCTGTTAGAGAACTGTGATGTCGGTAATGATTTTTATCCTTTTGAGCTTTCTACTGCTTTTAGTCTTTTAAAATTGAAACGATGGAAGGGTGACATCCTTGCTTTTCATCATATAATCTTTCTGTATAGTACATACTGCTTGGTTTAGGGTTTTCCCTGAACTACGAGAATTTTGCTCATGCAATATGCACATGGGAAGCACGCAGAGACAATGAAAGTGATGATGGGTTGGCAGCCAGTGCTTCCTTCCCCAGCATTGCTCCTGTGCAGCTCATCCAAGTTAACCTAGTTTCTGGCCCCGTGTGAAAGACTGGTAGAGCTTACAAAGCTGAAACCAGTAAGGTTCGACTGAAATTGCATTAAATTAACTGAAGCCAAAGCAGACGTAATTTTGTAGGAATTTATTTTGTGGTGGGGTTTGTAGAGTCACTTGCTGTAAATGTTTCCTGACACAGTATGCTAGCAAGCTCTGGGTTTTTTTTTTTTTGTTTGTTTGTTTTATTTTTATTTCATCAGACTTGAAGCACTGACTTTAATTTGTCACTCAGGGGTCTGCCTCAGGGGTAATTTGTGTTTGTGTTTGGTTGTGTGTGAAATCTTCAGCCGAAATAGTGCCATTGTTTCTAAGTGTGGTGCCATTAAAAATACGTATTTGGGCCATGCAAAAACCCTGGAAGTGTTTCCTCTTAAAATCTGCAATAGCTTGGGACCAGGAACTTGATAATTATCTGGAGTTTGGTGCATCTGTGCTGTCCTTAAGAATCAAATCTGGTTTGAGGCTTTGTGGAAGAAAGAAATACTCTGAGGAGGAACAACTTCTTGATGAGTAGCTGTCTTTATTAGTTGTGTTTGTTTATTTTTCTGTCATAAAAATTAGGCTGATGTTATATGGGAACAAGCAGCGTTTACAATGGGAGGAGAAAATTAAAATCAGATTATTTAATCAAGGCAGAAATTACTGTGTATTGTACATTTCGGGAAATAAGAAGCTGTCCATGGAAAAGGGAGAAAATTCAAAAGAGTTGGAAGAAATCACATTTGTGTCAAGTTCCACTAATGCTTGAGAATGACATGCACGGTAGAATTATAAACATGTGATGTTAATAGGAAACACATAACTTTAATCTTTATTATTTTTTATTACAATTAGTAAACAAATGACCGCTACATGGTTAGTGATTCTGAAGCTGCAAGAAGCATATTTTAAAAGTAAGCTGAAATGTTGGTAGACAGAAAGTTATTTTTAAACTTAAGTAAGTTCTGTTTTTCCATTGTTTAGAAATACTCACAGGAAGTGGCTGTATATAATGGATTAAGAGTTTATACGTTTTCCTGTCCACAACTTCAAAAAAAAAAAACCAAACCAAAACAAAAAAACCATATTGGCGTGCAGAATCTGAGCACTCAGGGTGAAATTATACATTTCAGAGACTTTAATTTGTAGTGATTGTCATATCTTTTCCAAGTATTTCTAACCTTTCTAACCTGTTCTTCCTTTATGGAATTGTGGACGCTTTTTGCCAAAACGTGTTGCTTACTGGTATAAATGGCAACTGGATTTATTAAGCTGACAATTTATTAAGATAAGTCATTAAAATATTATAGTCAGATGCCAGTTGTCAAACAGTTAAGGTTGTCTTAATATGTTTGTTGAAGCTGTGGGCTATTTCTCAGCATGGTAACTACCATTTTTATACATTCAGTATTTTGAAAACCTCCTGCCTTTCAGCCCTACTTACTTTTATTCCACCCCTTTCCCCCAGCCCAAAGTCTCACTAACCAAAAAAACCCCCAAAGAAACCCTCCGCTTTGGCTGCATTGTCCTTTGCCAGGAACACAGGGAATCAGAGTACTGTGTGGTTCTTTAAACAAATTCAGAAGGTTTCCCAAGATCAAGCTCGGAGAGAGAAGAGCTTTATTGACACTATCAGACCTCATTTGGCTTGGACAATCTCTGCCTTTTCCCATCGACCTCTTTAGAAGCAGCCCTGGGCTGTGGGTGAGAAGAGGCTGATCTTGCCTCTCCTCTAGCCCGCATTTTGCTTTTCACGGGGATGCTGCAGTGCTGTCCATAGGCACCTGCGTGGGAGCTGGTGCCGAGCCTCAGAGGGATCCAAGCTCACCCTGACAGAGGGAGCCTGGAAGCTTGTGGGAATGGATGATACTGTAGGAGTGAGGCAACGTTATTAAATTTATATAATGCAATAATTGTGGAGCAAATACTATTCATTCCCTTTTCGTTCCTTGTTTTGAATGCCTCTCTTCAGAGTATTTGAGCATTTTATGGAAGACCTTTTGGTTGGCTGGAAAAGGCAGGACAACATCTCTTTCTATAAATGGAATAATAATTGCACTGTGCGCTGGCCAGCAGAGACCAACATCTGGATCCTGGTTATCAGTTATCTTTTAATCATAAATATGTAAAACGTCTTTCTTCTCAGCTGCTTTTTGCCAGAGCCCAAGGCATAGTCAGGAGGATAGTTATTGGCTGTGTATTCCTTGCCTGGAAAGTCGGGAGAGCTACAGTGGAACAAAGAGTGATAGCAGATTAGGATGACGTTTTAACTGTGCAAATATGCTCTTAAGAAACAAAATATTTGCCTAACAGTAAGATTTTTACCCTTCAAGATTTTGGAGAATAAAGGAAATCTGTGAGCATATTTTAAACGTTAAGAAGAAACACACTTCGTGTTAGTAAAAGGTGCAGCGTAGATGGTGAAAATAAGGCAGATCCTCCTGTTGACAGGCACGGCGTGGGGAAAGTACAATTTCTGCTCCATCTCCCGAGGCTGAGGATGGCTTTGCCTCTGTGCCGCTCCGAAGTGCTGTCTCTGCTGAGATTGAAAAGGGTGTTGGTGAGGACTTTTGTGTTTCTTTAAAAGAGAGTATGACGGTGTCTTTGAAGGATGTAGTAGTGGCTGGAGCGCAACAGTCTTCATAGTGATTTGAGCAGAAAATGAATCTTTGTCTAAAGAGTAAGAGCGATAAAACTAGTAGTTCTGTAATGTAGCCCTGACGCACAGAGGATTTGAAGCCTTGTAAAAATCAGTCTCTAATTAGCGTAAGAATTTTGGTTGGAATATGATCTGAATGCCTTCCCATGTTGGAATTCGCAGTTCTGTGTTTTGGGACTTCCTTTCTCAGTAGCAGAGAGGGTTTGGTTTTTTTTTTACCCTGTGTCTATCAGTGTAACTAAATAGTTCTTAAGCCATTGTCAGTAATGTACCAGCTCTTTAAAGAAAAGTATGTTGATTTAGTACAGCCTGATTTTATGGAAAAGAGTGGGATATTTTCACACAGAGTTTAGTTGCTAGCACTTGAAAAAATTTGTTTCAAAGGCCTGTCTTTTTACAGTGTGACCTTTAACTTCCTAATCTGGAGGGAGAAAGGGGTTGGAAGAGCAGAGCTGACTTCTGTGGTTATGATCAACAGAGATTTATCAAGTGCAGCCTGCCTACATACTGGGTTGTGGAAGCCCATGGCATTACATTTCAGGTGAATAGACCCCTCAGTTAGGGCTCTGTCCTGCAGAAAATATTTGAGGTTTTTCGGTCTATACAACCTTAAAAGATGCAGATTTCAGCTTTGCAGGAGGCTGACCAGTGCAAGGGGAAGCTAGCCCTTCAAGCGCTATCAGCTCATGTCCGGAGAGTGACACTGTCAAGCTCATTTGGTCGGCAGATGAGACCCCCAAACACTGTCATCTCTTCCCTTTGGAAGATACTTGGATCTCCTAGGGCTCCTGTGCCAGGTTGAGCAGGTAAAAATGGGGGTATAAACAGAGAGAAGAGCTTGACAATGTGGGTAGGGACAGTGAAGAGAGAATTCTGTGGTTATAAGAAGAAAACCAAAGGCAAAGTATTCTGAAAGATGGGAAGGGAAGGGAAAATGAAAACGGGAAAGTGAGGCTGCAGGAAACGGAGACCAGAAAATGAACAGAAATGCTAAGGAAAGTGGAGAGAGAGGAGGGAGAAAACTAGACTGAATCCTATGTGCAGTACACCCCACATGAAAAATAATGAACCAGGGATTTGGCAGTTGCTGAAAGAAAAAAAATTGAACATTTCTGTCTCAGCTTTGGTTGACGGGAGACCTCAAGCTACCTGTATCCTTTAAATACTGTAGAGCGCACACACTTATTTTTAATATTTGCTATGGGTAACCTTTTTTCCTCTTTGTTGACTGGCAGCTATGGAGATTCATT
Organism: Elanus axillaris; assembly: GCA_026212715.1. Taxonomy (NCBI): domain Eukaryota; kingdom Metazoa; phylum Chordata; class Aves; order Accipitriformes; family Accipitridae; genus Elanus; species Elanus axillaris. The sequence continues at coordinate 12,958,243 of JANZLQ010000002.1, forward strand.
TCAAAACAGATCAAAACTTTAAGAAATGTGGCTGGTTTTGTTTTGTTTTTCTCTCTCTCTTTTCTTCTAAATCTGTTTTTGTGGTAAAAACCAGTAGAATGAAGTCTTCAATGTAGAGAGAAAAAGGGTTCTGTCTGAGGCATGAAAACCATTTTTTTTTTTAAACTGAAGAGATGAGTTACCTGGTGAGAAAAGTTTTTTCAAAACAGTTCAAATAAATATGCTTAGATAGTGGTGGGTAGGTCTAACAGGTGGGTGTACTGAGGTGAATTTAGTGTGCTCATGGGTCTGTTACTGGAAACACAGTAATGTTGCAGAAATGTGATCGTTGAACGATTTAATGTGAACAGAGTCTTAAGGAGAATTACAGCCATCTGATATATCATTCTTTAGGAACGTCTCCCAGAATTAGAGGCCTGAGTAAAGCCTACTGTCTCCTGCTCTTTATCGTGCTGATTGATGCTAATTTATTTGCATTTCAAAAAAGCGAGTAGCCCAAGGACAGCCAGAGAATAGGATTTTGCAGGGTAAAACGCTTTTTGAGGTGGTACTTCCTTTGTGCTTACAGGTACATGTTTGTGTTTACGGGTCATTTAGCAAGGCTTTAATTTTCCTCCTGGTTTTATTTTTCCAAATTGCAATCCAGAAGTCCCTTATTTTAGTTGTTACATGGGTAGCGCTGTTAGAGTGAGATAAAAGGTGAGTTTATGGTCAAGGAAGATTATACAGCGGTGTCTCTGGCTGAGTGATTTTACTAACCATCAGATTGTGAACTCCTCGGGCTAAAGACTCTTTCTTATGTGTTTGTACAGCATCTAGCAGAACGCGCTCTGGCATATGATTGGAGTCCTTGGGCTCTATCACAGTACAAGTAATGAATAATAAGTAAGTAAGCAGCAGTTGTATTGGCTGGCTGCTCGGGGAGATCTTAACTCCTCTTTTATGGACATATATGCTGGAATTTCTTTGCCATCAGCCTCAGAGTGAAGTACTTCTGTTTGCCTGAGGGAGTTGTGCTTCAGTTCCTTGCAGCATGTAAGGCTGAGATCCTCTGGAGGCTACACACTAGTGAGTGTCTCCAAGAGCTGGCTTTGGAAGTTAACAATGCGGCGATTACCACTAAACTGATTAGAAATCTAAGCCTGGATTTATAAATTAGTGCAAAATGTTTTATGTACCTTATTGTGTTTGCTTTTGATTTTTCTCTGGGATCTTTAGGGTTGTCTACGTATTATTACTTTTAATTTAATGCAATTATAAAAATACATGCTAAAATAAGCCCAACAGCTATTTGCCTTTCCTTTTCACCATAATTCCTAAGATGAAAAATAAGACTTAATTTGGGTCTGCCTGAAAAATAAAATGAAAATGGTTATACAACAGGTGGGAATTTGAAATCCTGTTTCTACTGATTAAGACATAGCCACATGGCTGAGCCTAATTCAGCTGCAGTTGTATCTTATTTAATGAGACTATTTTTGACTGCTGTTTTCCCTGTTTTTCCATCCCATGCCATTAAACAAATTGAAGGCGATTTAGGAGTTTAGTGCTAATGCAGCTTTGAGAGGCTACTCTGAAAGTGTCTTGACCTGCATCCATCTTCCTGTGGGCCTGGTTATTTGTGAGCAGAGGAAGGGAGAAGAGCTGCTTGTTCCGATAGAGCCGTGTTGATGGTGCCACTGGTAAATGGAATATTGGAAATAAATACTGCCACGAAATGAGATGCAACACATTCTTGTTTAGATAATGGAAATTGTGCATTTTATTCTGTTTTCTGGTTCTTTCCCTTTCTATGGTGGTACCTTCACTTAGCCCATGGTTACTTTCTAGTGCATGTTTTTTGTTTGGGATCTTGTCTGTTCAGAAGTCTAAACTACATTATCCAAGGTCTGTTTGGGTTTTTTTATACGCTAGTTTTCTGACGTGTTCAAAGAGCTTGAATATACTAGGGACACGGGTCCTTTGCAGAACATTTTCTTTTTTTTTTATGTCATCTTTTACCAGGCTTGATGCTATTTTGGTTTTACCATTTCAGCCTCTTTGCTGGGCATAACTGCAGGGCTCATTGGTCTAAATTTCCTGCATTGCTCATAGATTTGGGGTGGGGGGTGGGGGGGAATTTACCATAATTATTATACTCTAGTCCCCTGAAATTGTGGCTGTTTTTTTTACTGAGAACCCTCTTATTTTTGTTAGCAGATCTGTCATCTTTTAGCAGTTTGGTCATTGTATAGAATTTTTAGACATAACCATTCTTTCAGGCAACTTGCTTATTTGTATGCAAGTAGTTTGTTTATTATTTATTCTTGCACCCTTTCTAACTTATCAGTTGCTGGGAATATCGTCCTCCGTATGAGGAAAGAGGAAGTCGGGGTACATTTCTTAATAGCTCTTGGGGCAGTGAACACAATGAAGCTTCTCAGAAATACCCCAGGTCTGCAGTGGCTGCCATAAGCTCGCACAGCACAGTAGAGCTTCCAATTTCTTTCTCCAGCTTTGTGTTTAAAGGAGTCTTGTTTGCTTTTCTATCTGTACACTTATTTTGTCTTTGAAAGCTCCTTTAGCAGTTCCCTCTTAAATATTGCTCGATCCACAGCCCATTCAGATGAATGAACCCATTCAATCACTGGAGGAAGAATATTGTTAAAGTACTGCTCCGGAGGAGTCGAGGCTGGGGGTGATTCTTCAAGCTATGTGTTTGTTTGCCACAGAAACTGTATAGAAAAGTTAGGTAAGTTTATTTTTCTTGAAAAGCAAAATCTACTCCCACCTTTTCCAAAATGGGATGCCCGGATAAAGCATGAGAAAAATAATCCCTCAGCAATATGAGGGGAGCTTTCAGTGGGGTTTAAAGGTACATTTTAATTTTTGTTCAGTAGCCAGTAGTTTTATTTCAGTACTTGGGAAAGGAAAAAGGACAGCTGGATCATGGCCTGAAAATTAACATGGATTGAGAAATTTTAAAAAAAAGACGTGTTGTGACTTTTGCTTTGATAGTTTGTGGAATTTGATGTTGTTGGAGCATGACAGAAGGTACTACCTGAGAGCAAGTGCTGATGCAGAAAGCCTTGGGCCAACACTTCGCTGTACTGGAAGAATCCCAATAAACTCTCCTCGATAGCACAAGTGTTTCATCGTGCATCTTCACAGTGCTCTCTTACAGCACCAGTACAAGCCCTTGGTAGCACCTGTGTTGCAGCTTTTCTTTCTTTCTGAAGAAGTCTGTGCTTGATATAGTCACGTTTTAGTCCCATTTTTAGTCACACACTGTTTAGTCACATTTTAGGATGAGGGAGGCAAAGCGTTTGCTCCACATACTTAGTAAGCCGTGCACCGGTATGGAGTCCAAGAGGCATTCACCAGGCAGAAGAATTTGTATACGACAACTTCATTTGTTCTGGACATTCAGCAGAGAATCCTAAGATCAGATATATTTTGAGTCTGAGAAATATCTTCTCGTCAGGTGCCTTATTCTGCCCATGGCTGGATGGTTTCTGTAGGGGCTGTGTAACTGCACCTCTGACTGCTCTCAAAGAGGTGCCCAGCGTCCCAGTGCAGTATCTTGCTTTCCTCATTCCTCCTGCAGTTGGTAATTTTTGATCAGTCTTGTCCCGTTTGCTGACCTTCCAGACTGTCGCACCATGGCAGCTACGCTGATTGAGGCTGAAGAGAAGAGGCGCTTCCTGGGTGTTGCTCTTCTCTTTCTACTTCTCCTCTTTCCCCACTCTTTTATTTTGGATCAGCAGTAAAAACATAAAGGTGCCATCCAGTGTTTGAATGTTTGCTGCTGCCGAGAAGGGGCAAACAAGACAGGCCTCAGACCAGCTTCCTGAGAGGCTCAAGGGTGCTGAGTTTGTAAAAAGGAGAAAGTGTCCGCTTTTGTGCCACAGCAGTGGAAGGCAGGGTGATGCCCTGCGGAGCGGGGCTTCCCCCCTCCTTTTTTTTTTTTTTTTTTTTTTCCTCCAGTGCAGTTAGAAATTATAACTTCAGTGCTGTCCCAAACATTTTCACTACTCTGGGATTTCAAAAGATTAGAGTGGAGGTGGATGAAGAAAATAAAGGTGAAAAAGTGTGTTATTAGGGAGGGTCCCCTTTCAGCTGCTGATGTAGCTTTTGTCCCTTCAACAGCAAGGTATAAAGGCAGGGGTGTGCTTTTGTTGTGCTATAAGGCTTCCAGTGATTTTTGCCTTAGAAAACAATTCCAGTGTTTACTGAAGGGCAAAACTTAGAAGAAATCTATTTTGAACATGGGTATTGATCTAAAATATTCATGACTAGTTTCTTTTTTTTTTTTTTTTTTTTTTTTTAAAAAGGAGTTTGAATGCAAGACTTCACATTTCAGCTGCAGGTCACTTGCTTGCCTTGCGCACCGCGAGAAGGTTTGAGATGGCGGTAGGAGCCATACTTCTGTTTTAAGTCTGTAAGTGTTTTCAGGGCTTTTGTCTTTGTGCATGACAGATGCCCTGCTTGTCAAAAATGCATATACTGTGTACTGAGTCAGAGCCATACAAAGTAAAATGTTTGATCTGGGCCTATAAGAAAACGAACAGCCAATAAAAAATAGAGTACAGCATCTTTTGTTCTCCTCTTTGAAAAAAGAGGCCACACAGTCACAGTAGTATTACTGAGTTTTCACTAGCATGACATAATAGTGAATTAGGGATCATCAGTGTGCTGAGGCCACTTCAGCAGCTCCTACCCTCATTTTAAACGTGAGCAAATTGCAGTTGGTTGGGAGCTTCCTGCCTTAGCTGAATCCGAATTGCAGAGAACCTTCTGTGAACAGGCCCCACAAGATGGCACAGGGATTGCAATTAAAGGAATAACTTTCTCCTGTTAATTCTGTCTCTGCTGTGACCAAGGAAGGGAGGTAAACAACATATCCATGATTTTATGCCAGCCAGGAACAATTTTACTTTTGCTGGCTTGAAGTACTTGATGTGGTTTTGTGCTTTGAAAACCTGAAAGCTTTGACATGGTGCATGCTATGAACCGATGCCAAACTGTGACTAAACAATCCCATTAAAAACGCAAGGTAACTGAAGCAAATATTTCCTTTGAAGAAGCACTATCAGTTAAGTACTCATTTCCTCTTTTAAGTCTGATATTAAAGAGGCAAAGGCAGGTGGGCTGATAAGACCAAGATAAGGCTTGCTGAGTTAGTTTACCAGCTAATTTGGCAATAAAAAGCCAAGTCTTGTTTCATGCAGTTTTAAGAGCTTGTATCAATTGTGTTTGTTGTATGAGGGGTCAACTGTCTACACATCTAGTGTAATTGTGAAATGCTTTTGTACGCATGTGTAACTTGATATATTTACATATTTTCCACAAGATGTAATATCACTAAGATCTCACCTACATAGTACCCATAATCTCTCATGCTAATTCTGAGCCACTAAATAGGCTTCTCCTTTAACCACAGCAAACCCCAAACAAATGCAGTAATGTTTGCCTTTGTATTGCTAGAACTGCACTGGAACCTGGTCAGTGATAGATAGCCCAATTTTCAGCTCTTCTACAGGCTGTAGCAGTTGAGATCCAAAAAACCCAGTTTACACGAGTCAGCTGTGCGTTTCCAAAACAATTAAATCCTGCATTTCCTTAAAATCAGTGCATAGAATGAAGTAATCTTTCTTGGTGTGAAGGTCTGGCTTGTGTCCCGGTTGGTAGATTGCCCCAAGAGGAGGGCATTCTTTGAATACAGAAGTACAACTGCCGCCCATGTTCTCATGTGTCTTTGCCTGTGTTCTGTATCTGGTGTTTGAACTGGTGATACCCGCTGCCAGCCATTTCAGAAGTGCGTAGGCAGGAGACACCTCCTCTGCAGGGAGATTCATAACTTGGCCCTTACATTCCCGAGCAATGCAATGGCTGTAGGACACCAGTGCAGCTGATGGGACTAAGAAGCTTGTTTTATGTCATCCAGGTACAGAATGTGGTTGGTGTGACCAAATTTAGTGATTAACTGTAATTCTATCACTCATTATTTCTTAATTTCTCTCTCAAGTAATTTTAAGAGACAAATAGCAAGAATTTTCTTTGCTTTCTTAACCAAGACATTGGACACAACCATGTAGAAGTCAGGAAAAAAAACTTGGAAGAGTCCTATAGCAGAATTATTGTGGGTCTATTTTATGTATCTGAGCACCTCATGGCCGTTTTGCCCACAGATGTTACAGAGTATAATTGCAGTTGGTGATAAAAAAGTATACAGTAGTGTAAAGGCTAAAGCCTAGGCCTGGACAGATTCCCATTTGTTTCAATGGGCTTTGGATAAGGCCCTAAGAAAACAGACAAGACACGTTACAGAACAGACTGAAATTGTGCTTAATTTTTCTTGGCATACCATTGGCCTTCCAACCTTTACCCTTTCCATTTCCATCCCCTAAAAATGTAGAGGTGTTTTGATTCCAAAACACGAAGGTGCTGTGAGGGTCAGTATCCCAGATTGGGGAGCCATACCAAGACACTGGGCGGGTTAGCTCTGTTGACACAAGATATTTTGCATCACTTCACAAAACACAGAAACAGCCTATTCTTGCTCTAGAAAGTTCAGCAAATGAACGTATAGATTTCTCACTACTCCCAGGGGACTTTCAGCACCCAATTGTGAGTCATAATGTTAAAGTCTGGAAGGAAAGAACATCTTGTAAATTGTTTCAGAATTGTCTTTTACCTCCTATTTTAGCGGGCTCCCAAGCTTTTCTCTGGGTCAAGATGCATTCAACTTTAGAAGATGGGAACATGCGGGATTACAAGACATCCGTGACTTTTTCCATGAGAAAATAATAATAAACTCTCAGTAATTTAAGGATAAGTTCAAGCTTCCCTCTGGAGACTTGTACATGTATTTTCAAGTGAGATAGTTCTGATGTCTGCTAAGAAAAAAACCAAACCAGTTATCTCACAACAGGAAAGAATTTGTTTGGAGGAATCTCTCCTCCGTAGCTGAAACTTTTAATGGTTGTCTGCGCTAGAGAAACTTAATGCAGTGTTCCCAGCCTTGCAAACGCCAGCTCTTCTCCGCAGGATTTAGCAGCGAGGGGAGCGCGAAGGTGCGTGCGTTTCCTCTTGCTGTTTGCGGGACCGCGACCCTTCACACACCAGGTTGTAAGAGCCCAGGTCTGTCCCCATTAGAGCCTAGTGGGAGCTTTGCCACTTTCTTCAGTAAGGTCAGGATTCCTTGTAAAGCAGTGGACAGGAAACACCAGGACTGATACATACCTGTGTGTGTATATATATATATATACACATATATATAGATACTGATATATACATCACATACCACATATCTCATGGCTTTTAATCACAAGAGGTGTATTAGTGCCTCCCAGGATGAATGGAAGGAGCTTGAGCCTTCACTGGCCTTTTTTGGTGGTTACTTATGTGAGAAGGTTGTTTAGGTAACCGCTAAGGGGATGACTATCCTTCTGGCAGCACCTTTTCTAAAAACACTCCCGGACTACAAAATGTTTTAAGCTCTGCTCCCTCCCCTGCCCTCGTTTTCTTCCAATTTCCTGGGCTACAGCAGAACAGAAAGGAGCGTTGTCCAGCTCCTGCTGTATGCCCCTCCGCTTCCTTGTGATGTGTGTCTGTTCTGCCTCTCGCCCTCCCACGCACCCAGCTCCGGGAAGGTGCCTCTCCTGCTGCAGAAAGTCTTCCCAGGTAGCAGCGGACGGTTCCAGCGTAGCGAGGACGGTTCGGGCAGCCTGCCCGCCGAAGACCAACAGCACTAAGCCCCCCGCACGCTCAGCTCGGAGCAACAGAGGTAGTCAGGCTGCTTGTTTGCAGGCTTAGAAACCAGCACTGCATCTGGTTACGATTTGTGACTGAAGACTGCGTTAGCTGGCCGACCCAGAAGGAGATAGTGTGCATCCAAGAGGGATGGAAATACTTCAATTTGTGTAAAAGGTAACAGTGCTTCCTAGGAAAGCTCTGGCCTGTCCCTGGTGGAGAGGCAAGGGAGTATTTAAGGTCCTGACATTAAATTATCCCCTTTATTATTTTTTCCCCCCCCCCCCCATCACTTTCAGAATGTTCTTTCTGGGCATATGTGGCCCTTTAACGTAATTGTTTTTTCCTGTATCTCATCATGAGAGCTGCACATTTATCCTCATGTTTGGAAAAATTTCTAAATATTCACATAACATAATTTGTTTTCCTTTGTAGCTTAATAAAATCTTGGGTTTCATTCCGTCTAGCTATCTTTGGGGACTTACAGGCCAGTGGGGCTGAAACACAGGACTGAACTAAGAGACAAAGGAAAACAAACAAAAGTATGAATACCTTGAATTTGCTTGGAATGCAATGATGCAGCTCCAGTGCTACTTTTTTAAAAAGATGGTAAATTATTAATGCTTCTAGGAGGAAATGAATACAGTAAGTAGTGGTTCTGCAATGTCTGACCTGCTCCGAAACATAATATGTTTATGGAGGCTTCTTCCCTAGTCCCGTTGAGCTGAAGTTGTTATACCTGATCTTTGCTCCTGAGTTAGATGTCCCTCCCTCAAACTCACAAGCCTGCTGACACATGAGTTGGCAGTTCCCTTGTTTTGCTGGAATGTATGTGGTGTGGGAGACTGGTGTTGCAGGAGAAAAAAATTTTGTAGGCAACCGTCCTTCCTTGCCAGTGCAGGGTCTGTATTTCATAGGGCAGAGCCTCTTTGTCTGGTGAGGACTTGCGGCAGAACAAATGGGTTTGCTCCTGTCCCAGACTGGACATGGCTAAGCGTGGCTGGAGCGTGCGGTCTGTGGCTCTCAGGCCTCAAAAGACTGTGATACCATGCTGGCTGTCACAGGATTTGAGCTGGTAGAAAAGCCTTCTGTTCTCTTTGAGATCACCAGCTCCTCTTCATGTGGAGCGTAGATATTTGTTTGGTGTACTGAAAAAAATGGTCCAGAAGTCAGCGTTTCTTAAAAGTCCTATCTCCTGCCAAAGAGGAGGTTAAAACTTTAGGTTGATTTTCAACATTTGCAGGAATAACAGCTGTCTAAAAATATTCTACAAAGGTGTCTTTGCGTGTCAGTAGTCCCATAGAATTCAGTTTCATAGATATATGATGGCAATGATGATGTCAGACTACCACTGTTTTGTTTCTTATTTTTTCTATTGCATGATGGTTGTGTCTTTACCACAACTTCTATAATTCTTTTGAAAGGTAATTTGCAGAAATAGGCAGGAAAAGGGAATTTGATATTTTGCTGTTTCTGGCCTAAGTGAACGATGACGAAATGAAAATTGGAAGATTTAAGTTCCTTAAGATTCCTGAAGAATCAAATGTATTTTCTAACCAATAAGACTGAATTGGAAAGCAGTATAATAAGAGGGGAAATATTAGATGTTTTTAATTTTTTAAGACTCTCTCGTTTAGAAAAAGTGAGGCACCATGACTAGAAATACTCTTAATATTCTATTTGCAGGTATCTGGGTGCAGTTTTACACTGGAAACTTGGTTACTAAGTCAGGTATTTTGCTAAATGCAAACTAAACATTAAGAAGAGGTTGTGTGCTACAGACCATTTGCTACAAATGTAAATTCATAGCGTCCAGCACAAGTTGCATGAGCAGAAAGTGAATGTGTGTACACCCCACTTCCTTTGTGCTACAGGACATTTTCCACTTTGTTAGCCATTAGAATTATTTCAGGTAATTAGGACAAATGTATTTTGTTTAAAATATGTGATGTCAGGCAAAGATGATCAAGCCCAAGTTTATTTAGTTTTAGAAATTATCAAGCACCTTTTCAGTAAACAAGAGTGATACTGTGTTCCTCAAAATGGAGACATGCCTGGATTTCTCTTAAAGCAGATGAAATCAAACACAGAGAAGTAGAAACAGTAAAAAATATTGGAGTAGTTAATAGTGTTTTGCATTTTAAAACAGTCTTTACTGAGACTTTTACTATAAACATGGCAAATGAGATGTATTCACTTTAAAGGCCCTTCTGTTGTGTTTATCAAATAGCTGTTTACAATGCTGTATTGAGTTGGAAAAAAATCTGAAGCTGTTTTGTGTATTTTCCCTCAAGGTTAAAGCTTTGAATCATGGGATAATGTGTGATATCTCTAGGGCTTCTTGAAACAGTTCAAGAACATGCACAAAGGACTGTGGCTGTGCTGTATTTGCACAGAATTTAACATCATGTTCCTTTGGCCTAAGAGCAAAGATGAAGATATCAAGGAAAATACCCTTTCCTGTAGCACCACAGTATACCTTTTAACAGAAAAACCTTTAACTCTTTCGCAAGGTGCAAAAGTTAGTCACACGCTATTCTTCTCTATTGTGATTTTTCTTTTAAAACTGCTCTATCAGCCTAATAGGAGGAGTGAAAGGAAGTGCACTTCGAAGTAAAAACGTTCTCCTTTTCAGTTAGGATTTACTTTTAAAACCAGTTATTTATGGTTTGTTTGTGCTGTGGCAAGTTATAGTACGTAAATTCAAAATCTCTCTCACATTTAAAAAGTAATTGTCAAACAAGCATTTTTGTCACTAAAAAAAAAAGCTGTGGAAAGTTAAAACCCTTGGTATATATTTGTAAAATTGATCTGTCTTGCTTTTTCAACTGATGTGCCCCAAGAAAAGCTGATGAGCTCTTGAGTGAGAGTTGTTAATGATGATTTCTCGTTAAGTGCTGGGCAGAGGTTATACAAGCCAGCTCATATTTCCATTAAGAAGCAAGTTAAACTCATGCTCTGTATTTTTACGGCAGCATTTGACAGTCTGCATAAAGCTGGCTGCATCTGCAGAAGTGACCATGATTTACGCTGCAATTCTGCAGCCACTTCCAGTCGTTACAGGTCAGACAGGACACAACACACAGGCGTGTTTCTGCTCATCTGTTTTATGGGCAGCTGTAATCCCTCACAAAAAAATACAGTTACATTTATAAGAAAATACCTTCTCTTGAGTTCTAGGACCATGTAATTAGCTGAGGGAAATCATCACAGTTCTTGTCCCCTAATACTTTCTTCTTTTTATGCTTACTTTAACATTTGCTGTCAAGACTAAGGCATTTATTATTTTGTAACTTACCGCTTTCTGAGTTATTGTTTGCCTGGTTTCTCTATGTATAAATACGCAGCCCTAGAGCTCTTGGGTATTCCTGTATTCAAATACCTCCTGGTCTTTAAGGTATTTCTCCTCTGTGCCACCCACAGAGCTATTGCTCAGGCGTGTGGGGATAAACAACTCTAGTGGGGTCACACAGAAACTCTGTGGTAGGCCAAGAACTTGAACCCTGCCTTCCTCAGCTCCTCGACTTTTCTTTTCCTTACTTTTCTTATTTAAGCTCACTTCTCTTACTGCAAAAATCAGACGCGCTCCACTCGGTGATTTCTTTGTCCTCGGCACAGTGTGTGTCTTGGAGAGAGAGAGGAGAGTGTATCCTGGCTTCCCCCGGCACCTGTGGGAGACGCGCGTATGGCGGCGAGCAGTGTGGAAGCTGGAGGTGCGGTGGGGCTCAGGATGGAGCAGTCTGGCACTGCCTTGGGTGCGGGCTGCCCTGGCCTGCCTCTGCTGTGCTGGGAGTCAGAGCAGGCTGCCCGGGGAAGGGGGTGAGCCACCGTCCCAGGAGGCGTTTAAAAGACGCATAGACGCAGCGCTTAGGGACGCGGTGTAGTGGTGGGCTTGGCAGTGCGAGGTTAATGGTTGGACTTGATGATCTTAAAGGTCTCTCCCAACCTAAGTGATTCTATGGCTTCTGCGTTAGAGGGTGTCCACGTTAGGGTCTACGTGGCAGACAGGGCTTGTTTCAGCGTGGGGTGGCAGGGTGCGTCTGTATTTTGCTGCCATTCTGGAGCTTGTCGGGAAGGCAGGGGCCGACAGTCTGATGGGTGAGCAGTGGAGGGATGGAGGATCCTCTTTCATCTGTCCGGCCTCAACATACAGTGTTTGGCCTCCAGACTTGCGTAATGCTGTTTCTATCTGTTCTTTCCTGTGCAGGAAGAGCATGGTATTTTATGACTAGAAGGAAACAGGCGAAGTCGGACATCTGTGTTCCTAATGTGTAGAATTTGATACCTATTTGTCCGTCACTTGAGTAAAATAGAAAGTGCTTGTTTTAAACTTTGTTATCTTTTCAGAAAGTTGTCTGTGAGCATATTTTCAGAGTCTTTATTGTGCGTGTGTGACCGCTTGGTACTGCTTACTGATTCTACACCTTGTAGACGTACTCAGATATTACCCGAGTTGATTTCTGGATATTTTCAAAGGGTTTACGAAAGTTTAATATTGCTGCAGTCTCTGTACATGAATGACTGCATGGAACCGATTATGATTCATTCTTCTAGAGGGGTTTTTGAAGTTAGCGTGTTACATGCTATTCATGTGTTGCAGCCAGTTCTTCAGCGTGCTGCGTCATGCTTATTGTCTTGCACATTTTACAGCATTGCTGTGCATAATCTTTGCTGGTTCTGTTTGGCAGGGGATTGGTCATATGGTTTTAGTCTCGGCTTTGATCGTTTTCCTGCTGGATCTGTCCCTTCAGCAGTTTATGTTGGTTTTAAAAGGGGACAGCTGTGCTTTGGGTGATTGGCCTAAATCAACACTTCTTCTGGAATGAAATAAAGTGCAGAAAAAAGCCTACATACGTCTTTGAAGACAAAGCCTCAGCCTTGGTGAACTGCCATCTCTCCATTGACTGCAGTAGAACAAGTGCAGGTTTAGACCAGCTGCAACTGTCCCTAGTGGAGTGCAGAGCTTGGCTTTTATTAACCTCTGCAGCTTCAGTTTTCACCTGTGCCTTCAGAATTAAGACTTGCAAGTGAAATCATAGTCTGGTTAACAACGAGGCAGTTGCTAGAGAGAGACAAGAGAGTGAGCTTCCAGACATAGTATCTTTCTTCATGGCAGTGATGAATCTTGCTTAGGCCATTTTCCATTGCTTTGGCTTTCTGTGTTCACTCCATAAAAAGGACCATCAAATTGGGTAATGTTTGCCAAATGAAACAACACTTTAGTGTTAGAAATTGAAAATAAGGAACTACTTTTACACTGAAGCTATTAAAGGATATCCTTTCTTTTCCCAGTAACACGATGGGCTTCAAGGGTGGCAGCGCTGGTTTGTTCAGGGGGTGGAGCTGTCTCAAGGGCCCATCTGGAGCTGTGCCATTTCCACCTGAGCAAAAAGCCACAGCACAGTCATGCCAACTAATAAATACATAAGATGCGCATCTTTGATTTGCTTACAATTAAACAAAATTTCTGCACATGACTTGTTCTTGTAACTGTGTGCCTACGTTAGCGATTGTCTTTATAGAGTGGCTTCTGTTTTTTATTTTGAGCTGCTTGTATGTTCTAATGTAAGCCTTGAACTCCCCATTGGATTCAAGAGATTTGTCTTCAAGAAACTCCGACAGCATTTGGGTTATTTGTTCCAACCTTTTTTTTTTCCCCTGTGAAGAAATGTTGAAATTATGCTCAGGAAGCAAACAGCAAGATAGAATTCTTGTGTTGAAGAGGTTAGAAGTTAATGTGGAGAGAGGCAAAATCAAGCTATGACGAAATCCTATAGGGGAGAATTAGAGTATTGGTGGTTAATAAGTAAAGAGCAAAAAGGAAAAAAAAGAGGTCTTGCATAAACTGACCTGCAGCTGCTCTGTGTGAGGGAAAGATAGAAAGCTGAGAAAATAATAGTGGGGACAATGGTATGGGAGGAGCTGGAGGGGAGCAAAGATGTGGATGGTGTGAAAAACATATGGAGTACTCCAAGTAAGGAAGAAGCTTTTTGAGTTTGCAGTAATAAGAGGAAACCACTGGAGAAATTCAGAGAAGATTTTAGCAGCTCACTTTAGGGCAGAATGGAGGAGGAGAGTCTGCAGATAAGGAGGCTAGACAAGGAAAAGCTGGGATGGTCAAGATGGTGAAGCAGTAACAAAGAATCACAGAATCATTTAGGTTGGAAAAGGCCTTCAAGATCATCGAGGCCAACCATCATCCATGCCCACTAGATCATGTCTTGAAATACCAGTTCCCAGGTTTCCAGCTTTATTCATAAATGGTCCAGCTGGTTTTCCCCGCTCCTTTCCCTTGATATGAAGAGTTTTAGCAGTAAGGAAAGTGCACAGCTTGGAGCTGTTGGAAGAGAAAAGATGACAGGACATACGTAGACACTGAATTTATTGTCTAGCCTTACAAGTTGTTTGTAAAACTGATATGGTAAACACCTGTAAGGTTTTTTCTTTGCTTTTATCTTCAAGGCAGACAGTTTTTAAGCAGGGTCCTCCTGCCTTAAATAGTCAAAACAATGGTTTATTTATTTTAATTAACTCTGCTATTTTCAGAATAAATCCAGCAAATGTTCAGAAGGTGAAGTAATACATGTTATCAAAGGAGAACTGTCTCTATTGTTTACTTCTTTATGGTATGGGGTGTTGCGTCAGAAGTAGGTACTATGTACAGTACTAGATTTGAGATTCAAATGGTCAGCCTAGAAACTTGGCAGTGTTGGTTGTTTCAGTAAAACCATGTACAGAAACCAACTCAGGTTTCTTATCCTATTGGTCAGAGGAGCTGGGACGTTCCTGAAGGTGAAATGCTTGAGCTTGGAGGGAGGAAAGAGTGCCAACTGCTACAGTGAATGTCATGAGCTGGAAGCAAAAAGAGCATATTGGGGGGGGGCGCATGTTCCAATAACAGCAAATTGCAACTTCTCAGGAAATGCTTAGACAGATGACTTTAGAATGGAGGTAGGATGGGAAGATGTTGTGGCTCAAATGATAGCACATTTGCTATGTATTCCCAGAAGACGGAGAGGGGGCTGCATTAAACAAATATATCAGATAAATGTATTTTGAAAGGTATCTTGAGTTCAGTAACCTTACATGGCCCAGACAAAGTTTCTTCTGAATTCTGCATTGCTGAGAAAGACAGTCTCCCTGGAGTCCATAAGAAGGCAATGTCAACAGGACCTACTGCAACATTTCCATGGTTTGCTGAAATGCAAAGACACAACTTCCCAGGGTTATTTGTGAGAACCAAGCATATTCTGGGGATGTGACATATTCTTCCAAAGTACAGAGCACCCCAGAGCCCTCACTGGCTTCGGTTGCTTCGTCAGCAGTTACGGAGCACAAAGAGCATCCAAACCTTGAAAGCACAATAAACTGTGAAAATGCTTGACCTGTGCTTTTTCCTCCCAGCTATCAGACTGTTTCCCAGAACTCAAGAGAGTATTATTACTTAAGCTGGTTAAATACAATTTAAGCAAGCCTATTGCTTCTCATCCTAACACTGCTTTTTGGACTATGACTGGATGTAATCTAGTATAGGAGAGGCAAAAAAGAGATTTTTTTTTTTAACTTTTCCATTTTATTTCTATACATAATCCTGTAAACTGATGTTTCCCTTGTTGTTGTTGTTGTTGTTCCTCTGGTAGAAAGTTACATGAGAGTCTAAAGCTTTTGGGAATGTGCATGGATAAACTAGGGTAATACGTAAATTTGTAGGTTTTGAGATTGAGGCTTGGTGCTTAGACCCAAAGGTCTCTGTCTCCATCTGTTGGAATGAGAAGGGCATAGCCCTAATGGCTGCTTGTTTGGACTCAAGACCGTGAAACTGTAATTTCGTTTTAACTGTGTCGTCTTCCACTACTTTCAGTCTAACCAACATCAGCAACAGCAGCGACTTGATGGTCTGCTTTGCCATGTGGGCAGAAGGTTTGTCTTCACTAGAGAACAGCAATTATGGCAAGACCTCTTCAGGTGCTCAAACATCAATTCTGCTTACTTAAGGTCAGGCTGAACTGCTTAGAAGTAAGTGTGATGTAAATCACTTAGGATCCATTCCAAATTCCTTCAAAATCAGAGGGATTACTGTCTGACCTCAGTAAGAAACAGACCTGGGCCTTAGAAAGAGGGGAAGTTACTATCCTACTTCAACCGAACTATGCGCAGTACATCCCTACCAGTTGCTTGAGTGTACGGAGTGTTCAGAAGCTGGCTGTTCAGAATTTTCCTCCTCGGAGACATTTCCCTCCTGGCCCCTAGAGCCCGTTCGCCTGAGAGTTCTCTACCTCCACCTCTCCTGGCGTGTGAGGATTCTGACCAGGGACACCCCAGGACACCCCAGCAGGGATTCAGCAACCCTCCGCAATGCCTGCACATCCCCTCTGTCTGCCTGTGGAGGAGTCCCACCTCCGACCTTTCACTGGTGTTTCAGTAGGACAGGGTTGGCAATGCATGCTGCACTGGTAGAGAAGGGAGTTTTCTTTGTCAGTCTGTTGGAACCTTATTCTGCGATTTGGATAAAATGTGTTTATAAATGTTAACAGAATATGTCATAATATTGTTCTGCTCGTATGACAAAGGGGGAGTGCTATTTATAGATGTCAGTACAGGTTCTTTTCTTCCAGTGGTACTGATAAAGTTACATCCATGTAAAAGGCAAAGAAAGTGAGAGAAGAAGTAAGCTCATTCAGTTTTTAGATACCCTTATATAATATCATATTCAGAACATTTGAGTGATGAAAAGGATTTCAGTAAATGCCTGGAAACAAACATTACTCTTAGAGGGAATAAAGCACAGGTTTATGACAGGTTCCCAAAATGCACATGTGCACCAACTATGATTTTCAGCGATCCTCATCTTATGCAGGAGCAATTTGCTTGGATGCTTTGGGAAATTGAGTCACCTCTCTGTCTTCATGTGCTTAAACACCTATAAAGATTGTCCCTGTATTGGTTCAGTAAGGAAGTTTCAGCCTAGTAATTATTTGATTATGAAGCTACCTCGAAATCAGCTATGTGGGTCATCTAACTGAACGTCACTAGAGATCCAGGAATTTCAGTTTAGTAGGCTAAACCCACTTTCTTCTGTGCGTTATCTTTTACTGAGTGTTTTTTCTCTTCTGCAAGAGAAACTGCTCTTGCTGCTGCATAGCAGCAGACCTGTCGTGGCTCCCGGCTGGTGATGCGGCAGTTCCGGGCAATAGCTTGCCTACTGCTGTAGATCCCGGCTCCTCCAGCTTGCCCTGAAGGTGCACGGCGGAGGAGTCCCGTAGGGCTGGCACAGCAGCAGCAGCAGCTTCTGTAGACTGCTCAGTCATTTCTTCTTCCAAAACCATAAAGGGTCTTCATCCAAACTATAAAGGGTCTGCATCCCTTGGGATCAGTTTTCCTTTTGAGCTGTTGCTATTTGGTTTTAATAGTAGAAATGAGTCCTGCTTGGACTAGTGAGGATCTGGTATGCTTTTGCTTAGAGCTGCAGACTTTCCCTGTGTCCCTTTGTCATTCTAATCAGCATTTAAAGAGGTCAAGGCTCAAGGAGCAAGTAGTGTTGCTCTGAGGGTGCCCAATGCCTTGTCTTGGACTTGCTAACTGTTGGGGAAGAGTCTGTCCTTTGAAATGGTAAAAGTTTTCAGTATGGTCTTAAACAGTTATACAGCACTCTTCCTTTCTTTGTTGTATGATACTGTAAGCATCTTATCCTATCTCAGCCTGAGGTTTAGAGTTCTTCCAGCAGAATTTACCTGGGGACTGATTTATTTGGGCTTTTCATGAATTTAAGAGTACATTTGGCTTTGGAAAGGACAATGTTCCCTTTGACAGATATTTGGAACTTCCTGTTTTAATAGGGTTTTAGTGTAGTGCTTGTTAGGTTAATTAACCCTCTGACTTTGGTTAAGCTCTCAGCGCATATAAGCTTGTATCTCTTCCAGAGGCGGCTTTATTTCTGTTAGCAAATGAATGCTAGGCTTCTGGACTTACTATCAAGTTATTCAAGAACGGCATGCCTACCTTAAATACATTGTTTTCAAATAAAACTGTCAAAAACCCCTTGATAAAGCTATCGTGTCATTATCTGACATACTGAACAGTCAGTTGCAAAGTTGTCAGAAGAAGCTTTGAGATGGGAGATTTAAAACAAAGATGACACTTTTTCACGCACTGCATGCAGCTAGACTAGTTGACACTTCCCCAGCTTTTCTTCAGAGGAGGGAATATTTTTTCTGGGCTGACTCTCTGCTTGGTGGTATTTTTATTCCTCGTATAGATTTCAAAACAAAACAAAGCAGCTGTTGCCTAGCTACCCCTCTGGAGTGATGGTCTCTCAACATTTTGCAAGTCTCTAATCTCAGTGTTGCATTTTTCACTTCTTAGTATCTATTTTTACTGGCTGGTGTTTTACCCAGTCACTTGTGGAACCTTTTCATCTGCTGGAGCTGGATGGCTGTGTACTGCTGGCTTAAAACTAGAGAAAGGAGCCTGGCTGGGGGGTCTGGGGAAGGTCCCCGCACCAGGAGTTGTACAGCAATGCAAAAAAAAAAAAAAGTTTACTGTAGTTCAGGGATAATACTTATTCTGATGAAATCCCTTGCTTGGGGTGAAAGGGTCTGTATTTCTTTGCTGTTACCACACGCCTCTGTGTTAAGAATATGTTCATATTGGATGAGGATAAATAGCAGAGAGCAGAATATCTGACTCCCATCTTCTTCTAGACTTTTTGGCTGAGAAGCTTTAAATTGGCATTTTGGAGTCATGATACTAATTACTGCAGAGCGCAGCAAAATGGAGCTAGCTCAACCTGACAATTTTGCAGTCAGAAACAAGTCTGAAAAAATCTCTAAATTATTTCTGTTGAGGGAAACAAGGCATGCCTAATGCCCACAGCTTGTACCTTTACCCTTTTTATGCAGCACTGGGGCATAAGGGAAGAAAAGAAGTTTCCTTAATGAAGAGTATCATTGCAGAAAAAAATCTCTATGTGGTTAAAGACTGCGGATTCTGTTTGCACCAAAATGAAGAAAATACTTGGCCAAACAGTGTGACATTTTGGTTCCTCTGACCTGGAGGTAGAGCTCTCCAGGGCTTCTGCAAGCAGAGTCGGTCTGAGACCGTGCATGTGTGCTTCGACCACTGAGCTGTATCTCTTTGCCTTTTCCTCCATGGCACCCTAAGCAGTGGTCAGCCATACTTGCAAAACTAGCCTGGTCTTCTTAAATGCAGCCTGTTTCCTCTGCTAGGTACAGCTGACAGATCTTGGCGCATTTCTATCAACCCTGACAATGCTTAATTTACAGCCTTTAGCCACAATGCCACTTTCTGGCGTAGTTAGAGAAATCAGAGTCTGTTCCCATAAAGCTTGTTGACAGCATTTATGTTGCATGACTAATATGGCAATGGCAGCAATTTGCAATTAGCTGTGTGTCTCTCCTTGCCTCCCTGCCACATGACCCAAAGGATACGTGTCTGTCTAAGCCTGACCTGCTTTTCTTTACAATTTTCTTTCTCTATAATGTATTTTTTTGAGCTCACAGAGGGAATGGTATGACCTGAACAACTGAACGGTTGAATGAAACCTGCAGACTTTAGATCATCAGTTTAGATCCAGCTGTGCTGCAAAGTCATTGTCATCTCCTGGCTTGTTAGAGCAATGTGTAATAAGCCAGTGGACTCAGGGGAGTTCCTAGAAGGCAGGTGACGCACCACCGCCCTGCTGGTTTTGTGCTGGGAGCCTCAGCAGAGGGGGCTGTGGCTGAATGTGCAAACACACGTGGCAAAGAAAAGACCCGCTCATCCATGATGCTGGCCCCTCTTGGGGAGCGTTGGGGTGTTTTGCCAGGGCTGCGCCAGGGACTTGGCACTGCCAATCACTGCTTTGTTTGTGACAGAAAAAGCCAGCCTCTAGTCTGGAAACGCACGCCAGTATGTGCTTCCTGCCGGTGCGTGGCAGGTATCTGTCTCGCGGCCGCAGGGCACCCTCACCAGCACCCAGAGGAGCGTGACGTTACTGGAACCCTTTGAAGCCCCTGTAATAATCTACGTACAGTCTGGTTCATTCCCTTTGACTCTGTTTTCACACGTCAGAGAAGACCTGGTGAGGCTAGATGATCCAGTAACTCCGTCTGGAAAGGATAGCTGAGTGGGTTCCAGGACCAAGGGACCCCACTCCACTGACAGAGGTGGGTGAGCCAGTGCCTCTGATTCCTGCCTGTCCCTTGCAGGAGCAGCACTGACATGTCTCCCTTCCCCCAGCTAAGGCTGGGATTTCAGTGAATCAAAGCTATAGAGTACAGTTGAGTCAGAGCCAAGGAACGGCTCTGGCTCAAATCCAGCAGCTAAAAATGAGCAGAGCTTTTGAGCCTGACTGGAATCTCTCAAAAAAACCGAACAAACAAGCAAACAAGAATCTTCCCCCAAATCCTTGTTGTCTTTTTTTCCTTCTTTTGGTAAAGTAATTCATTGCATTTTCATCTGTTTTCCAGATTTTTCTCTTCTTTTTCCCCTTCCTGATTATATATATAAATGTGTCCCTGTACATATGTATATTTTGGATGTTTTCAGCCAGTTGTGGAAAGTGTTCCTTTTTATGGTGTTTTCATTGAGACAATCAGGGGCAAAGTTCTTGTGGCAGTGCCAGGTCTAATACCACAGGAAGAGCTGTGTCCGCTGGAAATACCACTGAGAGTACAGAACCCACAGTATTTTCTAAAAACACAAAATGGTTTTGAAAGCAAGTCAAATACTGCAAAGTCAGCTTAGATTATTATTTTCTCTTGAATTGTTTATTTGGCTTTGTTTTGTTTTTTTAAAGGGGTACTGAGGAACATGGCTTACGTTAAATCTGGTTTTGCCACCGTGTCCTTCCAGTTATAAGTGCTGCCGTAAAGTATTTGAAATGTCACAATTGCATCATTTATAGTCCTTTAGAGATACACAGTTCAGTCAACAGCCAGGGAGCTGCTCTACCTTGAGGTTTTGTTGACACTGTGTCTTTTGTTTTTGCAGTCTTTATACTCCAGTGGCATTCAGAAATACAGCTATGGCCCTGATTTCTGCAGACTTTTATCTCTGAGGCCTACCGAGATAAAGTGTGCCACTCGGTGCACAAGTGCTTGCAGTATCAAGGGCCCCAATCTGTAAAAAAACATATAATGAGTAAATAAACTTACGGGGAGGGGGAGTAAATCTCTGCCATTAAAATGAGAGCAGTTCTACTGGTCGTTGAAATAGCATGGCGACATTTTTATTTTACTCTTCCACTCTCAGAAGTAATTTGGGAAACACTAATTTGATCTTTTTATTAATCAGGGCTATTCAAGACCACAAGAAAACTATTGAATAAACTGTTTCTTCATAAAAGTCCATATCACAAGAAGAGATTTTAAAAATGAAGAATCTGGAATAGGCAGGGAAGCAAGTGTTGAATGCTGAGGATTGGAAATATGTCTTTATGTTTATGGAACAGCTTTCTTCTGCAGGAGGAACAGCCAATTCAACGTATTATTAAGTAAATGATTTCCCAGTGACAATGAGTTAATAGTGGTTGTTGTGCAGAGGGTAAGATGGCCCCTGGAGTGAGTATACTCCTGGGTCTTGGCTGACGCTGCAAACTGTAAGAATACTGCGTAAGTGGGTTGTGAATGGTACAAAGCCAGGAGTCTGCGTCTTCTCATGGGACAATCCTTGTTATTGCAATATGAGCCCTGCAACTATATGCTCGGACTCTAGCTTAGGGAGGTAATTTCAGCTACTTGGTGTTAATTTAAAAGCTTTTACTGCTTTCACCAGTACTAAATTTTACTGTTGGTTAATTATATTGTGTGTCAGCTCTGTTGTTTTTCACCTGTGCTTCAGCTTTTGTTATGTGCAGGAACATGCTATTAGAGCTGCTCTGCACACTAAGAAGCCTCTTTTTTGTAGCACGGAACAATTTTATATATTTTTTTTTTAAGGTCTAATACTATGCTTTAAGGATCTGTTGTCCTTCCTCATTAAAAAATGCAAGAGAAGGACAACTTTACACGGTTTACCGTACACCACTTCAAAGACATTGTCCACCTGAGGGAAGAACTTCGTAGCCTTGTGGAAAAAGGCCAAAGCCAGTGTATGAACGCTATGGATGTCAG
Organism: Elanus axillaris; assembly: GCA_026212715.1. Taxonomy (NCBI): domain Eukaryota; kingdom Metazoa; phylum Chordata; class Aves; order Accipitriformes; family Accipitridae; genus Elanus; species Elanus axillaris. The sequence goes on from JANZLQ010000002.1 coordinate 12,980,088, forward strand.
AAGACTTGCAGGGAAATCTGCGTGGAGCTCCCTGGCTGGGATATTTGTGCAGAGATATAATCCTGTTTTTCTTTAATGTGTTGCTGTGGTCCACTCAGGAATTCACTGTGCCAGTGGCTCTCTGGAGCTTGTGATGGATCTCTAGCTCTCCCCAAGAGTTATCCCTTACGAACATGAAGTCACAGTGCTCAGCGGGGCAGTGTCCTCTCATGGGAATTGCATGAAATTGCGCAGATTTCTGCGGGCTTTTGCTATGTTGGTGGCTGGTTTTGGGGTCTGAGGTGACCGAGTCTGTTATCTCTCCAGAACTTCAGATGACCCTAACCATGCTGATCACGTGAAGGACATCTGCAGCACAGTGGGACAGGGCTGTTCTTATCAACCATATCTGCCACTTTTGTGCTTGCTTGTCCCTGAGGGAAGGGTCTTTCCGTCTCTTTAGTATCATGTTAAAATCCTGTTTAGCTGCCATGTATTTTCTCGATCCTTGCTTTCCCATAATCGGCGATTAGCAAGATGGGTGTTTACATGCAGATTCTTCCTTTCCAATTAGCTCATTCCTAATGCAGCATTGATTCACTGTCATAATCCAGTTTTATGTGACCTCACCATCTTCTTCTGCCTCCTCCGTCCAGGCGATACAACGCAGTCAGGTCCAGACAAAAGCACATGGATGATTCTGTTTCTAAAAATGCACTTATTATGGGTTTAAAGTTGACACATGTCAGTACTAAGCAGAACCCTCATCTCTTCCCAGCTCAAAGTAAATGTGATGCTCCTCATTCAAGTCATCCTAGTCCACCCGGTGAGAGTCTGGGAAAACAGGCCTTGCAGGGAGCTCCAGAGGTCAGCAAAACAGGCTCTGTCGGACAAATCAAATACTAGAGCAGAAGTTTTCAGAATCTCTGTGGTTTGATGACAAATCATATATAGCAGACCACTGAATATGTGATGTAAATGAGGCATTCTGTGTGCGGTTTTCTTCAGGTCCCTTAGATACTTGGTTACTTACTGCTTTATAGAATTTTCTAAATAAACCCATAAAAATGCGGCAAAAACTAAAAATCAAGGTAGCACACAGCCGTGCATGGGAGTCATGGAGAGCATGCATAACCCTGGCAGGCCAGCTCCCATCCTAGTCTGCATGTTCTTTATGTGCTTCGTGCCGTTTTCTGCCAAAGTAAAGATTCCTATCATCCTGGTGGCTTTCTTTGATGTCCAGCAGGGCAGATGCCTTGTACACACGGAGGAAGCTGGAAAAGTCTATGTTCTGCCATATCCAACGGTCATGTTTCCCAGAGAGTTCTTCAGAGTCAAATCTTTCAGGATTTTAGTGTTGTCTGGAAGTAAGTAAAAAAAAAAAAAAGTCTTTTCTACAAAACAAACCTTGGTCTTGATAATGAGCTGTGAAGCATTTGCAGAGGAAGATTTCAGTTTTGAGCTTAAAGAGGGTGCAAGCATTGTAGTTTTTTACAGTTCACTGTGGCTACTGCCATAGAGATAGTCAGTTTTACGTTGGTCTGTGCATGCAGCCAAACCAGCACGGGGGCTGCTGCCCAAGATGGAGGCTTTATGTGCTGTCAGGGTCACGGATTGCGAGCTGCAGGGCAGCTGCACTGAAGGGGATGAGAGGTCTCTGTGTCTGTCAGCGTCGCCAGCTGCGGGTCGGGAAGGGGGAGCAGGCTTCACCGAAAAGGGAGGGAAATCCCCACTTGACCGGGATAGATCCTCCTGCCTGGGGTCTGCCCTGAGTACCAAAAAAATCCCTGGGAAGGAGAGGGGATGACCAAGCATGATCCCTGGCTGTAGTGATGGAGCTGAGAAACAAAGGTACGTGGAACGTTAACATAGTGAAATGCAACAGCTTTACGGGAGAGCAGCAAGGAGAGAAAAGGCAGACAGTGTGGAAAAGGGAAAATAGAAGTATGGCAAATGGTGAGCAGGAGTGCTTGCTTCCTCCGCTGCCCTGACCCTGCTGACCGAGCCCTCCTGAAGCATCTCCTCGTCATCTCCCCATGAACTGTCCTACCCCAGGGCACAGCGCCTGACCCTCACCTGCCCTGTGGAGGGCAAGGCCTGTGGGAGCAGAGACGGGAGCCCTCCAGGCCTGCCTGTTCCTGCCTGCTTTCCGAGAGGATTGATCCTTCACAGCATCGATTCCTTATGTTTCAGACTCTTGGGTCTCCTTGGAAAGAGAAAAAGTCATCTCCTTCAAGGGAAGGTTTGGGTTTGTGTACTTGTTGCTTCCCAGTGTGAAAATTCAAACCTGAGTTGAAAAAGCATGGGGGGGACGACGACACACACGACTTCCGTCCTGGCAGATGTACCATTTCACACTGTGGGCACAGACACACACCTAGGATGGCAAGTCAGTCCTGGCACCGATTGCAGTAAGGCTAGACAAGGTGTGAATGTGTGAATGGGTTCAAGGACCGTGCTTCTCAGTATGGTAAATAAAGTCTGCAGCACTAAAGGATTTTGCAAGTAGTTCCAAGGTCCGTGGATGTTTGAGCTCCTGACTTGCCTTGCAGTAGTGCCAGATTCCTCCCGTTGCTCCCCTGGCCTGGCAACGTGGACTTTGCTTTGGTTATGACCGGGTTAGAAAAAGGAACCAGTCCAAAGCTTCTCCGCTGTTCCCCCGCACCAGTTTGTGATCTGTTACCTATTTCTGTCCCCTTCTTGGCAGACCTCACTATGCTATGGATCTTACTGCCTAGTCTCAGAGCTGGGCCCTACGTCTTAGGACTGCCTCCTTCCTGTCCTGCTTGTGCCCTTTTTTTCTGGAAATTTTTGACCATATGCCCTGGGATAACTGCAGTTGCTAGTGAGAAAGGTGTACATTGCTGTGTGTGTGCATTTGCGCGGAGCGCTGTGTGCCAGTTCAACATACTAATGTCTGAAGAAAAATGTCTTTCAAAGTAAAATTCAGTAGCAAACTCACCCTTACTTCCTATTCATTAGATTATTATCTGACGGTCAGTTAAAAGCTTTGCCAAACAATAACATAATAATCTTTGCATCATGGTGTTCAAACTATATTTTGCCAGACACCGCTAATTGGACACATGTTCATGGTCAAAGAAGAAGACTTGTGAACCCTTTGAAGCTTTCCTTGCACCCTATTAACTGTGGTTTCTTCCTTATGCTGCAAGAGCAGGAATTTTTATGTTCTTCTCTAAATTAGTTTTTAGCCTTAAACTGGAAAACCTGCTTTTTCTCCTGAATTGACTTGCCATTTGGATGGCACGCTGCTTTAGGCTGGGGAGAGTCTCCTGTAAAATAGGACAGGAGACACTGAAGCGAACCATGCAGACTTATATTGACTGAAGTCACTGGAGAGGCTGGGTCACTCAAAACTTCAGGCAGGTGGAAAGATCAGCCCTACCTATACATGTGCCCGAGAGCTGCTTTGCTTTTCTGCCAGATGGGAAGTTGTGACCGAGTTACAGGAGTTTGTAGGCAGTCATTTTTCAGAGAAGAACAAAAGAGTGAGTCAATGCAAGTAACCAGGGGATGCTGAGGTGGATTAAAGAGCTAAGGGAAGGAGTTCCTACCTATGTAGCTGGAGCCTGAGTGGGCCTGTCACAGGGACTTTTTCATCGATCCAGAAGAAGGGGGGAGAATAAGGTGCTGAGGCTTTAATGCCGTGGGGTCCAGAGCTGCTGAACTGTGGGGCTCAAACTGGCCCACGGAGACACCGTGGCAGATGCCATTGCCCCATGGAGATGGATGCTGCTTCTGGGCCTCCCAGAGGCTTCAGCCGTGTAGCACCTGCAGCCAGAAACTAAAAATGAGGAACAGAAAGTTCCTTTCTTAATTGGCTACAGTCTAAGTGACTCAGTACCATGGGAATCCCCCTTTAACCTTGCTTGACAAGCGAAGAAGAATATTTATACGCTTAGTAATACTGACGCCTTTGTTCTGTAGTAAAATGAGACTTAGGTAGTTTTGTGCTATGAGCAAATGTATGCCTTTGATCCAGTAACAGTTTGGTATGGTTAATATGATCGTATCAATGTACTTACAAAAAAGGAATAGCATTGATGGGTATTCTTGCCAAACAGATTGTATCTTACCTGCTTTATGGTCCAGATACTGAACCATCTGAATAGCTATCAGAAAAGAACACAAGAACCCTAAAAGTTAGCTACGTTTTTGAAGACCTTAAATGGCCATATCCCTGACTAGACTTTGCTGACAAAAAGTTGAAAATGTTTTCACACTGGGAGTCCTTGAAAGTCAGTTTCTCTCCTGCTTCACTGCCAAAATCCAGCCCAACTTCTCTTTCAGAAGCTGATAAAATTGCAAATGCCTGAAATGGGAAGGAGAGCTACAATACCTCATGCAGCTGATATGTTCACAGTGGGACACTGTAACAAAGAGGTAACAAGCGGATTACTATAAACAATCTCAGTTGAAAGTAATTACTACAATTTTCAAAACTGTGTGCTGATGGAGGAGCTTCTAAACCTGCTGTTAGGCACTTTGAATGAAATGTTAAGAGGGAATAAGGTAAGACTTTTGTGTGGCATTAACTCCAGGGTGGATGAGGTGGTTTTGAAGACGGACTTAAACATTAATGATTTTTTTTTTCATCTAGAAATACTTTAAGGTTTACATAGATGCTGAATTATCCCATTCTCATTGAGCATGCTGACTGCACTGTGTGTCCGATTTAGCTTTGGAATGTCATTTGGGTGCCTGTACGTGAATTTGGAAGGTGACTTTCAACTGGGCTTTACAGAACTTGTCAACAGAAAAAATCGAAGCTTTATGTGCTGAAGGTTGATGCCAAATTCTTTTGTTTCTGTGGAATCCTTCGTTGAGATAAATTTTGTCTTTAGTCATTGCAGTGTTAAGGAGAGCTAGCTGAGTTGAGCAGATGTAAAGCAAGGCAGCCTCTTTTATATCAGCATGCAGAACGGGAACTCGAGGTCTCTTGAGGTTTGCTTTACTTTGCCAGAGCAGATCTAACAGACTCTCACTGCGTATGTAGTGCCATGTGTGAGGAGCAGCAACATTTGAGTAGCAGACTGCCTGGCCAGGTCAGAAAATAAACAGTGAATATGCGGATGTTTTGAGTATCAGCTGTAGGAGTGTCACCTGAGGTTCTCAAAATGGAAGGCACCCAGATCTGGAGGTAATTTCTGAAGTCTTGTCTCAATGCTTGACGCAGTCCCATTCCCCCTTCAGTACATTTGGGAACTCCATATTGAGCAGGAACGAGAGGAGGGAATTCAGCTTCTCTTTATACTATGTGTGGTGTCTCTGGGACCGCTTTTCCTCCCATCTGGCTGAAAAACAATTACCCCTTCTTTCTTCCCTTTTTCTTTAGAATTTAAGCAACTCTCTTGTACTTTCCAGGATTAACTAACTGCGGAAGTAATGGTAGTAATGAACGATTTTGGCCCTGGCCAGAGGGCTACGCAAGCCTGTGTCATATCATGCACTGGCAATCACACGGCTATGCAGACTGCCCTCTCCTCTTCTCTGGGAGATGAGCTCTGCATGCTGCCGAGTGGTTGCTTTTCTTCAAAATACTAAATTCACATGCTGACTTCTGAAATTACTTTTCAGTCAGGTCATGGTTGTAATTATTTTTAATGTATTAAAGGCATAAAGAGCCAAAGTCAATAATTTTTATGACCTGTTTAATGCCAAACATAAAACCAGAAGATTTGATTCCCCAGTCGCTTTTGCGTTTTTTCTGCTTTGGAGTTGTGGATGGAAGATTTAAAAAGTTTAAATTAACGTATAACACATTTGGGTTTTTGATATCCTGACTTACTCTGTTTTTGCTTAATGCATTTTCTTGGACTAACAACTTTTTTTTCCATACCACTTGTTTATTATTACACTGGCTACTGTAGCAATGGATTAGATTAAGCACAAAACAAGCATATATGCAGAGGGGGTTGAACAAAACGGGGTTTGGCCTTTTCTGTGTTCTGGGGACATAATGCAGTTACTGGAGTAGGAGGGATGACCTGGGTCATGAAGGTCAGTCCTCAGCTATTATGGGCAGCCACAGCATTAAATGTCTTCCATAAAAGCATCCCGTACCGTCTCAAAGCTAATTACTTTTCAGCCTTTAACTGTTCCTATTAGAAGGTTGTTCCAGGTCCTCCTTCTTCTGAGGGTTTCTAATCTTCCTTATTTCAAGCCTAAACTTACTTATGGTGAGTTGATACCTCCTTCTCATGCCAAGATTTTCCTTTAGCTTCAGTAGTTCTTTTCTCTGCTTGCTCTTTTTCTGGTCCAGCATTTTCATAGAGAGCAGTCATGTATCCTTCCAGACTTCATTTTGCAAACTTGTTCGTACCCAGGCTTACACTGTGAAAATAGAAGGGCAGAATGAAGGACATGTTTCACACTAGAAATCCAGGTCCCTCTGTCGCTGGATATTCTTTGGGCTTATTTACTGTTCTGGAAAGCTTGCCAGTGTTGCTGATGGATGCAGTGTCAAAAGCAGCTGTGCTAGACCCACTTGACTATGGCTGTGTCTCTGGTCTGTTGAAAGCACTGCCTTCCACTATGGCAATGCTGTTTCCTTGTATTACACCCCATCCATCCATCTCCATCGTTTGTTGCATGTTGTATATTTGATCTGTAAGATGTTGCTCGTTGTTGTGTTTTGTTGATACAGCACAACAGCATCCCATTCTATGAAAAGGACTCTTGGATATACTGGCAGTACAAATAAACATGAATAGTGGAGCTGATGGGAGAGCAAAGCTGAAATGGCACTTGAGGTTTTCCTACTGCAATAACTGCAGTAAAGATTGTCAGAAGGAGCCAAATCCAGCAAAGTGAGACTTGATTTAGGTCTCCTCATCTAAGACTGTGGTCCTTAAACCACTTGGTTAAAAGCTACCTAACTGTGGAGGCACTTGGGGAGTTACTCCATTGCATAAACATAGGTTCCTGATGCATGCCAAATGTGATGCCTCCAGTATCTCTGATGATTGTCCTGGGCTGCTACACAGTGCACGTAACACATGACCTACAAACAACCTTTTGGACCAGCAGGGAGGGCCGTGTGGGAGATACCGGGGCATCTCAAATAGCACAAACCATCTGCATTTAGATTAAAATGTCTATGGATTTGAAAAGTTCTTTTTTGGGGCATCTTTGGTAGTGTATCAGCATTCTGATGTACTTAATTAAAGTACAAAGACTAACAGTAAATACATTTTGAAAATTGTAATAAAGCGTACTATTTTGGGAACAGGGAAAACCAGGGAGAACGGGTTAAAAACTCCAAAATGAACTGAACAAAACTTGCCTGTGTGTCCTTCATACAACAGCCCCCCTCCATGCTCTCCCTAAAGCGTTTTGCAGATCACTGTTAAGAGAATTTTTTCCTAAATATGCGTTGTCTATCATGTGAAGTTTTGATTGTACAAGTCTTGCATCTCATACAGCGAGGCTGTTCATATAAAAAAAGGACACTAGTATAAGGAAGAATCAAGGGCTATGTCTCATAGACTGCAGAGTCATTGGGGTAGAGGCCAAATTTCTGATGTTTGCATGCGATATCAACACTTAATTAATATAACAGTGATGAATAATCATGACCACCTTGTTCAAGTCCTCCTCCTTGTATTCTGTTCCCTATTAGATTTTATACTAGCCAGTTACTAGATGCGAATGATAAAAAATTGTCCAATATTCATGTCTTGCAGGTTTTGTCCTTCTCCTTCTCCCCTCCGTGTGAACTCTTGTTTAATTGAGCAGCTTTCAGGTCTGCAGACTCCATTGATTTATTTCATGCAAGCTCTTTTTAGCTGTCTGTATTGTTACTATGGCAATAGGAAAACATACACAGTATAAATGAGTAATGGCGATAAGGAATTGTTAGCTGGCAACAGAGATGATACATTTTGACCCTTTGTGAGATTTCTTTGTTGTCTGCGGACAACCAACAAAAGAAAGGGATGGATTTCATCTGTCACAGGAGCAATATCCAGGTGGAGAATATGCTGAATTGGGAGGGGATGCATTAACCCCAGGGCAGCCTTAGACCTTTGGTGGTATCTGTGACAGAGCCCTGGGGCTCAAAAAGATGTCCAGAAAGAGTTGGGATGAAGACCCAGACTTGGTTGTTATTATTCTGTCCTGGAGTGTGAGCTGTTCTGACCCACAACTCTGTTTCTGTAGGTATTAATTGTCATCTGTAAAATATTGGTTGTACTTAACTCCTCACAGTGTTTTACCTCCCTGAGAGATTCCAGTTCTCAGCAGTTCCTCCTCACTCTCTTCCCAAGCTGCTGTGCTGCTCCCAGCAGGAAGGGCAGAATCACCACTTGACTCCTTGCAATCCGATGGGGGGGGTCAGATGCTCCCAGGGGGACTGCCAGATCTCACAGATCCCCAGGGACCCCGCTGAGTGCTTCGCAACACAGGCTTTGCCAATGTGTTTGCACAAAGTCCTAAACCAATGGAACTGCAGCCTGATGGTCTGGGGGCACTTCAGAAAATGTAATCACTAAGTCATATGTAGAGTTTAGAAAGTAAACAAACAAACAAACAAACAAAAAAAAAAAACAAAACAAAAAAACAACCAAAAAAACCAGTTCACTTGCAGAGGTACTGGAAGTACCATTCAAAGTATGGCCTCTTGCTGGTGTAAATCTATGCAGCTCACTGGAGTCTGCTGCAGAGACAGCTGATAATGCTTTCCTGAAGGTCTGGCTGCCAAATAGGTTATTTGCTGACTGCTCATTCATATCTGTTAGAAATACTGGGGGGGGCGGTGTGTGTAGTGTTACATGTGAAGGATTTTTACTACAGTTGCACTCAGAATTAATCTTCCCAGATTTGGTTTAGGTTTAAATCAGATTGCCAACATTTTTATTTTGTCCAGACTTTTCAAGGAGTAAGGTGCTGCACAGCAGGAGCTGAAGTATCAAAATCTAGTGACCCATGTTAAAATGAATTTGGATTATTGGGATTAATAATTGCAAAAGCAGTGGAATAATGACCAGTGACTTGATAGATGTCCAGTGTAAACAGATGATGACATTGCTACTAAGCCTGTGCATTGCCATTGTTGCCTTTCTTGTTTTTAAGGACTGTGATTTTAATATCATCTGTTAGGGAGTCTTGAGCTTTTAGTTCTATAACACATGTAGAAAGCTGTTGGCAATGAAATGTACTTCAGTCAGTTGCAGCTGTGGAAAGTTCAACTTCCTAAATAATAGTCAAAAGGGTCAGAACCTCACCTGGGGCATTTTTACTGCTTCCGGTACTCATATTCATTAATGTTATATTCTAGTGCTCCTTAATAAGATCTCTTTGGGTGACGGTAACAGCAATAAACTGTTGGTGCGCTAAAGGCACTTTTTGCGTCAGAAGACATGGAGCTGAAGTTCAATGAACAAGAAATGCAAGATTCAAGACCAAAAGTACTGGAGGTGTTTTTCTTGGCATGGAATGGTAAAAATCTTGATATGTGTTAGCCTGTATTTTATGCCTGGCATATGCAATGTAAGGCATAATATCACAGTGGAAAAATGAACATATTGTTTCTAAAAACTCAAAGCCTATTTAATTGGTACAGGACATAGTTTCCTGCTGGGACAGCTAAGAGACAGGATTGTGAGAGCTGCGCCTGTTTAAGCCAAGACTACCTTTACCTTTTTGTTTCTGTTGCCTCTCTTGGAACACTTCCACTGCAACACTCACGGAAGCTGTGCTGAGGAACAGCGCACATCTCGCACCTCTCAAGTGGGGCTGAGACCAAAGGCAATGCTTAGAACAGAAACCCCTCAAGTGCCTTGACCCAGTTCATTTGGTATGAGATGCTGAAGAGACTGTAAAGAGAGGAGAGTGTTCTCGACTTAGATTCCACTTGGTGAAACACAGACCTTGTTCATTACCTACATGGCATGCTCCAATGCTAGTACCTTTCAGAAGCTGAGCTATATGAAAATGGGAAGCTTTGGAAGCATACAATATTGACAATTTCCTGGTAATTTGCAGTGGTTGGTTAATGGTGAGTCAGAGAACAGAGAGATGGGATATGGACTTACCAGTATCAAGTAGATGTAGCAGCATTTATTTCCTAGTCTCGTGACAATACTTACTCAGTCCTCCTTGGCTTAGTTGCAGGAAAGTCTATTTATTGCTTTTGTGCTATAAAGTTAAACGCACAACTTCCTAGCAAATGGAAGTTATGCTATTTTCAACGTGGTTCAAAGCTAACCTAGTACTGTGCAATACATGCACACAGCTTTTAAAAACCTCAGTTGATCATAGGCTTAATTTCCTATTTAAACTGTGTTGTACTCTGACCCATCCTCTTATGACAGGCCAAGAGAAAAGAAGAAACGTTTTTCCTTTCTAAGCAGTCAGTAGGCATTACACAACTATTTTCTTTATACTTTCTGGTCTTCCAGAACTTCATTCAAATTAAGTAAGATAAGTGTGGCTAGTCTGTTGTTTTCCAGTAAGTTTTTCTCTTTCCTTTTATAAAACTATGAAAACTTCTTTTATGAGTTTATATGCTCTGGAGATGTCAGTAAGCACTAACTGAGATTTGTATTTCATTCTGAAATATCTATGAGAAATGTAATTATACAGCTACCGCCTGCTAGGATTTCTAGTGTCTTTACTAGAGAACATAGTTCATCACAGCTGTTGTAATAAACAGTGAAATTCTCTCTTTGGGGATTGACAAAATAGGTCCAAGTGCAATTCTAAGAGCACCTATGTAATTCCTATAATGTCTAGGTTGTCTGATTGAAAATGAATATGTATTATAAATTTCCTTGTGTACAACACTAAGCTGTGATTAAGCAAGCACTTAAGCACAACCTTAACTTAAGATTCTTTTGGTTTTAATAAGATAAGTTTTTGTGTTGCCCTAAGAAAGGGGGTATGTGCATGAAAGGCACAGTCCTTTCTTAGTGGAGAGTCAGGGTCTTGGTTTTCAGAGAATAGTTTCCATGGAAGTCAGTGCCTGTACTCTCTCTAGGCATTTCCTAGAAATACGGATTCAACTGGTAAGGATTGTCATACTGAGATACACTGTGTTCATCTGCTTATCTGTTTGTGCCTGCATCCTTCTGCAATCCCACCCATAATTTGTGCTCAACTATTTTGAGCTATTGCTCTCTAATTGCAGCTTATGCAGCTACCATAACAGTGTTTACAACCTTGTTTGTTTGTTTGTTTTAATTGTTTTTAAATGCCTTGACTTAGAGGAAAATAACAAGTCTTTACTTCTACAAACTAACCAGCCTTCAAATCTGGAAAAGGCTGCTACAGAGTGGAAAGGAATAATAAATTTTTCATTTCCATGGTGAATAGGGCAAGAAATACTACATTTGGCCTTAATTATAGAGATTATTGAAGTTTAAGTTGGAAAACCCTCCAAACAGAGAAGACAGTGAAGCAATTCAGTAGGTTGCTGAGAGAGTTATGGAGCTTAAGAGAAGCTTAGGTGAATGTGTGTTAAGGGTGACATAACTATATTAATCCTGCCTGGGGATAGAGGATGATCTAGATAACCTCTGCAGATGCCGTCTAGCTCTGTGATTTGATGTTCTGCCCTGTGAAAGTGTAAGGTTTTCTTGTAGTGTAAATTATTGACTGACTTCTTTGCCCTCTGCAGGATGATCTCTTGTCTTCTGGCTACCTGTTTCTGTGTTTGTTGCTCTAGTAGGACATGCAGTGGAACCAACTTTTTCCACCTTTGGCCTTTATTTGTCATACATGGTAGCCCAGGTTACTTTTGTCTGTCCTGGACTATTAGATGTGTGATAATCCAAATGCTGGTTTTCCTATTGCATGTCTCCTTTAAAAGCGGCGGTCTGTACTTGGGAATTGGGTGCTGAAGACAGCTGTGAATATTGATCGAGGGTCTGACTTTGGGCACAAGACTTAATCAGGCTGATCCTTGCCCTTTGACCCTGTTTTGCTTTGCATTTAAAATGCCTTTCTTGCTCAGATCAAAGTCCTGCAGTACTTGTGACCCTTTTCTGCACTGATGCAGTACTGCCAGCTCCAAGGGATTAAAAATCACTATTCCAGACCGAAAAAAAAAAAAAAAAGCACTAAGCCTGAGAAATTAATTTTTTTGAAAAATGCAGCACATTTTGGTTCCCTCTGCTGACATTGTAGTGTTTGAACATTTAGGATTTAAGCTTTTTTCTGCAATGCGAGAGGCCGAAGTAACCTTTTTGCCAGGAAGACCCACGATGTCATGCAGTCACATGACTCCAGGAACTGAAATCTGGCTTTGAGGGGAAGATCAACTATTCTGAGATCCCTTAAAGAGATTCTAGACCTGCTACCATTGGAACTTACGAGTGAAGAAAAAAAAGAACATAAAGCCAAAGTACTATGAGGAAGAAAACTGTATCCAAAATTATTTGGTTTAAACACCTTGTCAAATCAGTATTTGGATCTCTCCCAGAACAGTATTTCTAAGCGCTGAAATACTTAAAAGAATGATTTCCAATACATAATAGAGCAAGGTGTCTTGTCATAGACCTATATTCACCCTGAAGGGAAAAAAACCCCAAAACCCAAACCCCAAATGTATTGGTGAGATACTGCTGCTTCTGTAATATTCTGAGGAATCACTGCTGCCTTTAACTAGATCCTACTCATAGTTTTTCTTTGACAGCCCAACTTGAAAGCTCCCAGCTACTGTGTTCTGATTCCATTTCTCAAGACCTAATAATTTTTCAGCTCTTAATGTTTAATCACTCCGATGTGCCCGAGAACTTGTCTCCTCCTTAAATTTACATTTTTATGTAGCTTTTCATCCAGTTTTTAAATTCTCTGTGTAGAAGCAATTGCTTTTTACTAGAAAGTTATTTCCTTTTTTTTCAAGGAGAAAAATGCTTCAGTCAAAATTATATAATGACATGAAGGGCTTTTATAAATGAAAGATGTTAAAGAATGTCTTAATTCTCTTTTTTTAAACATCAGTTTCATTCTTCAAATGCACTTACTACTTTCCCTTGGTATGTCAGCATGAGTATCCTATTAAGGGGCGAGTGTTGAGTCTTTCAGAAGTGGCAGATCCCCCTTCACTGCCAGCAGCTCTGGTCTGTTTTCAGGCAGACAGTCCTGTGAGCTCTGCTGGTTCCTGAGCTCCTTTGTATCTGAAGCACAGGTTCCTGCATTTGTCCGTGAGTTAGAGAGGTGACTAGGATTTCCAGCTTTTTAATGCTGGCATCTTGGTTATGTGACTACGCTGAGCCAGGGTGGACTTGGGTCTTTATTTCCCTTGACATATGTGGTGGACGTTCATTTTCTTCTTTTGTTCCCGTTTATGTAGAAAGAGCTGAACTTCTTCATAACACCTGGAGATAGCCACAGTCCCACCAAGCAGAGCACTCATCACAAAAATGATACCCCAGCTTTCTAGGCTGAGATTTTCTGAGAAGTTCATAGCAGGCAGTTACTTTAAAAGCTGGCAGTCACCTTAAAAACATCAATTTTTCTGCACCTGCATGTTTTTCCCCTTTCTGCTTTTCAGCTGGGTAGGTAAGTTGGGATCCTTGAGATGTCTGTGCAGCTAGGAATTGACTGCTGACGTTGTGTTCAGGAAGCTTCTACTGCATTCAGGAAGAGAGAAGCTGCTGCTGCAGGTCATTTTAGAACAGGAATTATTTTACCAAGAATTGCATCAGAAACGTCCTGAACCCATAAATCATATCTTCATGATTTTTGTGTGATCCTTTGGTTATTTCAGCATGATAACTTTGTTTATTACCCTTTTTGGCTTATTAAGGAAGGTTAGGTTCACTGTTCATCAGTGATTTTTCCTTTCTATGTTCAACGTTTACATTTCTCTTGCAGTCATCTGGACTCTTTTTCCCCTAAGTAGACAGGTTTCTTTATCCCCACCTTTAAATGACCTAACGTCATCTCCTTGCGAGTCATTCCATTTGTCCATCTAGCCGAAAACATAGATTTTTTTTTTGTTCAATCTCTTCTGCAATGTTGAAGAATTTTAAATTATACATTCCTAGTATATGACCTCTTTGGCTATATGGTGATTATTAATATTACAGAAGCAACTAGGAGGAAATTACATCAGTAGATAAGATGAACTGTGCAATAGCAGAAGCTTTATTCACACTGAATACACTATTCATTTGCACAGAAAGATCATTTCTCAATTCAAAGAGGAATATTCTAATTTAAGGCCTAACTTCAGCCATATGTCAAAATCTCTACAGAAACAAAGCTTACCACTGTGCAGTGATCCTGTAAGAAACACATTCCCCTTTGTGGATGGGTGAATGGTAGGTGCATCTAACCCTCGGAGCTCTCGTTTTTCCTGACAAGCACTCTTTTTATATCAGAAAACATTTCAGTTTAGTCCATTGCTAATTGAATGTAAAGTGACCCAAAATAGGTGTAAAATATAGGAAATACTGTAGTTAGTGGCCTCCAGGTTAACTCCCCCATAAACCTAGGCTAGGTTTTTATTACTCATTTAATCTGATTAGAAGATGCTTTTACATTGCACTGCAGAAGTAAAATTTAAAGTACTCTTCCATGAAACAAAATCATACGTAAACATTTAATTGAACGTAGGTGATAACAACAGATATTCCAGAGACAGAAAATTAAAAGGCGTTCTCTGTTTAGTCGCATGGAAAAAAGCAGGAAATGGTGGCCTGGCTTGCAAAATCAAATTCAGTGGTATGGCATTGCAGAGATAACTGGAAAACATTTTGCATTTTGTGTCATATCTGCTAGTCTGGGCCTCAGGCCATTGAAAAAGGGGAGGGAAATCCTGTAGAAGTTACTGTCCTTTTTGCCAGGCCCTATCAAGAAGAGATAGCACCTCTGTGAGCAGATTGCTCAGCATAGCCACCCACCCTTCCTATGCTGTTCCCACTTCTGTGCTTTCACACAATAGGATTCTGTAGATTCATTTATATTTAAAACCACGTGCTGTCTGCCTTTGGTCACCATGTTCACCTCTATTGATATAAATCAGAACTTAACAATGGAAGGCCCCGAATAAATGCACAAGTCTGTGGATGACAGACTTGTACAGTCATGTATCTCCACTCGGGTCATCTCACAACACTGTCATCGCTGTTGCTGCAGGTCAGAGCGAGGCCTCTTTCCCTAGCCATGTATTAGCTGTAAGTCTTAGTGGAATAAAAAAATTGGATAGGGAGTTGTAGTAAATGTTTTCATCCTGAGGCCATAGGAGTTTTGCAGAAAACCTGTTTTCTGGTAAAATTAACTTCTTGACATTGTTGGCACACCTAGGTGAAAATCACTCTCTGATAAATACTTTCGAGTTCCTCCAGACTGATTTGCTTATTCTTGGAAGTTTTTGCTAGTGATGTATATATTTTTAATTTTGTCATGTCACCAAAGATAGAGGAAGGTTAAGAATGGTCAGCTTTAGACAGGAGTTTGTTTTCTAAACCCTTACTTCTTACATTCAAACTGAGGAGTCAGGCAAGTATGACAGAACTGGTGCAACTCATATTTTGCTGAAATGACAAATTAATTGAAACCAGGGAAATTCTGATGTAGGTAGAGTGAGGAATGAGAAGCAGGTTTGGGTTTGTTTTTTTTTTATAGACCTGTTTTTTACAGGCATTTGTTGCTCTTCAGGTATGTGGTTTTATTTATTTATTTTTGCCTAGCCATTTGTTAGCCTATGGCTACTTGCCAGTATTTAGGAAGAACAAAGTCTGTTCAAGTCACAAGAGTTATATTGCAGATAGATTTGGCCCAGTATGTCTGCCTTGTCATTTGACTGTGGAGTTGAAAGGATTATTGGCGTGTGTTCCTCCCCAGGATTACATACTACATTTTTTTGTCTCCGAGGAGAAGAGAGTTTGGCCGTCTGGCTCTTTCCTGTTGTTCCCTCCCTCAGTTACTAAGAGTAGGGCAGTTACTAAGAGTAGGGCAGTCTCATGGACAGCTCTAAATTTAGCTGCTAATTTTCATTTTAGGAGTCCGTTCTGCTTAGATTTTGGCTAGGGGGGATACCTGGCTGAGAAGAGAGTCCTGGGTTTGTACCTACTGAATTGCATTCCCCTGGGCAACTTCCCTGTGTATTTCGTGTAAGGCCCACAGATTTTCCCAGATCATAAAGCCCCAGTAAGGTCCTAGTCTGACTGTTTGCCAAGAGCTTCTCTTAAGAACTAACTTGTTTAGAATAGGACTTAATTCTCTATGTCCCTTTGAAAGGGATGTTTCAGAAGGAAATATAAAGGACCAGAAAAATGATACGCTTTTGTGGTCTCTTTACAAGTAGATGAATAGGGAAGAGAGTTTTTCCAGAGGATGCCATTTTTCTTGATGCAGCTGATTGGGATGCAATTGTGAAGCTCTGTGTTCGTGGTCAGTGGTCAAATATTACTTCTTGCAGTTAAGAGATCTTTAAATTGGACAGAGATGGGCAGAATGACATTCAGTTAGAGCAAAAATGTCTTCCCTTACGTTTCCTTTCTGCCTGCTATAACCTAGCTTTGAGTCCTCGTTACGCCTAGCTGAGAGGTTATTTTTTTGGATCATGTTTGACATTTGCCCATAGCTGGAAAATTTGAGAGCAGATTCCACAAAGCAAACAATGAAATCCAAAAAGGAGATGTCATACCTACTGTTCGGTTCCCCTGGCAGAGTGCTGAGCTTGCTTCACATCAAAATATTTTAACAAGAATACTACATTCTATATTATATGTCCATATACATTATATATATCTGTAAGACTGATGGTAGCATGATCATAATGAAATGGCACCTGCATTTCAGACACTGCCTTCCATACGGTCACTGAAGTTTGTCCTTCTTAGTCAAATCAACTTTTTGCATGTTTTAAAATAATGAGAACATTTACAAAATATTTAGAATAGCAACAGCATGAGTTCTCAAAAATCATGTTTTCGGGATCACAAAGGTAGAGACTTGGAGTCAGATTTTAAACAGACCAAATTGGTGTAGTTCCAGGGAGCAGCTCCAATTTGCATCAGCTGAAGATATCTCCCTGTTTCATTGAGACAGTAATTTTCATGCAAAACACACCAGACATCACAGGATTCCAGTAGTTCCGGCCCATTTGTCTGCTGCTGCTAGGAAGTTGTTTACTCTTTTGTATCACTCTCTGCTGACGTCTGCTCTCTGAACAATGTCATCAAATTTCCTGTTTTTTGGCTTGTGGAAAGTAGCTCCCCCACCTTATGCTAAAGCTTTGCTGCATGGAGATCTGTGGAGCCGGATGCACCCAGCAGACAGGATGTAAGGTTAAATGCGGCATGGCTAAATAAATAAAGTAGGTGTTCAGTTGTGAACTAGAGCTGCCTACTTATCAGGAAGATAAAGCTGACAGTTTAATATTGAGCCATGACAAAACCCCGTATTTGTTTCAGGTTGTGGGTGGTTCTTTTTTTAACGGCTTTTGGATTTTTTTTCCCCCATGAATGTGCTTTCTTGCAGAATTATGTTACGAGCTTCCTGAAGCAGCCTGGAATAGTTTATAATGTGGTGCTATATGTTGTATATGTGAAAACACCTCCATCCAGGTATTGCAAAGCATTCTGCAAGCTGTTGACTGTGAAGCTGCTAGTGCTGTAATTCTGTAGACAGAAGAACTGTCAACAATGCATTCATCAATAGTTCCTCTACTAGCTAGCCCAGCAGAGTCTGGTTGCTGAGATCAGGAGTCCTGAAACTCTGCCAGGGATATGATCCCCTTAGATTTTTGGTTTGCTTGGGTTTTGGCCAGTGCCACAGGGTTATTACCTTCTACTGGGACAAGAACCAGCGATGAGCAGAGCAGCCCTTAGATCAACAGTTCTTCCAGACAAAGCTTGGGGCAGCTTTAGTCCATAATGCTGACATCATCATCATCATATTAGCCTCCTGTCATCCGTAGCAAGAGGAAGCACCTATTGGAAAGAAAACCCAACAAACAACAAAAAACAACCTTTGCAAAAGTAGGGCACAGTGTGTGCCTTATGGTACATAAGTCTTGTGCTTCTCTAGCTCTTCTCTAGGTCTGTTGTGCTCCGAATGGTTGCCCCTAGCTTAGCATTACTCTGTCTCCAAATCCTGTTTTTCCTTTCTGTAAAGAGCTTGTGTATTTGGCAAAGAGTAACTGATCACTTCGTGAAAGCAGTTCTTGTAAGGAACCTTCTAAAGTCCTTTTAAAAAAACCAACAAAACAACCCAGAAAAACTAAAACCTCCACAGCTCGGTCAGAACAGTTGGAGTTGCCCTGCAGAGCAGTGAAGAAGTCAGGGAGCATCTGATGACAGACAAAGAGAGTGTGCTGGAGTGGTATATAGGAACCAGCCCACCACTGGGTGGTTGAGTTTGTCTTTATTTTTTTAAGGTTTTTATTAAGGTAGAGCCAGAACATTTTGCCTGGTGCCTTTCTCTACTGAATTCAGTTTTGCTGCACTGTCTCAGTGATGTTTCCAGTAACTGCAGTTTGAGTTCTGAGTGTGGAACATGTGGGCTGTCACCTCATAGAAATGCTGAGTTCTCTTTGTCTTTTCCGACTCCTTCATGTTTGGATCTGTGCAGAAACAAAAATGTCACTTCCCTCAGAGTGTCTTCCTTTATGGTCAGAAAGGGATATAATGGGTTCCCCTCCAATAGAGTTCCTGTTCTTCCAGCATCCTGCATCCCTAATGGGGCCCACAGTCAGTATATAGAGAAATGAACTGGATACAGTACCCAGCCATGGGTACCTGTGTGAATTTGCTTTGGACCTCCAGGTGTTTGGATGCATTTGCAATGGGATTGTCTCATTAAGATCATACCAATCCTTAAATGTGAACATTCCCCAAGACAGGATGCCAAATTGGGTAAGATGCGGTCAGCTTGCACTTCAGTCAGTTAAACCCTTGCAGTGAAAACCTTGCACTCTGCATAAGTAAAAATAAAGAAGTTGAACTAGTCCCTGGCGTAGACCTGCCTGTAGCACAGGACCTACATCAGTCACCTTCCGATTTGGAACAAGCACTGTCTGTGCTGAGGGAGGCTCAGGAAAGAAGCAGGAAAGGAGACGGCTGCAGACAATGAGTTCAGTGCCTAGGCAAAGGTAACACTCATCCAAACAATTGGCAGGGGCTTCTCTCTCTTTGTTTCTCTCTTGCCCTTCTTCCTCTCTGTGTATTCCCTGTTCCCTCTTCTACATATTTTCAGAGCTTCATCCTGTACCTTTGTGCCCTCCCATCAGATAACAGTGGTGGTGTTCGATTCTTTTGACCTCTGCCCCCTGCCCCCCCATCACTACTCTGTTTGCAGTACTGCCCTCTTAAATTCCTCCTGTCCTCTTTTCGATTCCCCTTCACAGCTTTTGCTGAAGTTTGAACAATGAAAATAACCTTCAGGGCTACATTTCCCCTGTGGCAAAGCTGGATGAAGCTCCCGGTTGCCTGTGCAGACTGTAAGGCTGGATAGAGCGCTCCATCCTCAGGGAGAGGGGACCAAAAGAGCATACTCTGCCACCCGATCTGCTCTGCAGAGGTGGCTGGACCCGTGCACTGAAAGCACAGTGGGCCCCCGGAGGCCTAGTATAGTGTATTCCTTATCCCCCAGTGGAAGAGGAGAGCTCTGAAGAAATCGTGCCTCCGGGGCACCTCAGTACCAGCCTTCTTCTTGGGGCCTTTGACGGGGGTTGAGCCAAAGGGCTCAAATCAGAGCCTTCTGCCTCCTGCTCCTGATTAAATTTATTCATAACTTGCACTCATGGAGATTTATAAGTACAGGTGCAAGCTAAAATGCGTGAAAAGATGTCATTCATTTTATTTTGAACAAATATATTGCAGATGTTTGCCTCTGACTCCTGGAGTGCTGATACAATCAGCTAGAGGCTCCAGTTGTTCAGTCTTGTGCTAGGTGACAGAACAGAGAGCGAAACGAATGCTCTCACCATTGCCAGCCAGTGGCTTGCGGTCAAAGGGACACAGTTTTTCCAGCCAGATGAAACTGGGAGAATTCCAGATGGGACTCGGAGAGTTGTGTCAAGAGAACAACTGGTAGGCACTGCAGTGATGGAACAGTAATAATTAAAAAGAAGATAAAAGTAATATTGTGTGACAGAAATACTGGAAACAATGGAACATTTCAGGAAGAAAATATGTTATCATGTGCTGCAAAAACTAGGTCTATACTTAACAGAAGGTGTTTCTTGCTGCAGACTCTGTGCAAAGCTTCTTACATGAGAAGCATTAATTTGCATAGCGCTGCTTGTAAAGGCTGTAACTAAATTCTCAAAGTTGAACACGGGGGAAGTGGTGTTTTTTCTTGACTGGCAGAGCTAACAGATTCTTCTTTCTCCAGAAAAAATAGCAAGCCAGTCAAATGGTAGTCCTGGTAATGCTATATACCATGCAGATTAAAAAAAAAAAAAAAAAAAGAATAAGCTAAAAATACGAAGGAGAATTGCAAAGCAACATCATCAGTTAAGCTATTAAGTTGTCATAAACACTATGAAATTCTGTCTTAAAACTCTGTCTGAAGTATAAATTAATATGTGGGATATAAGTAGAGACACCCATAGTTTCAGGTTTACAGTATCAGCAAAATATTATTCCCAACATAGGCATGTTTCTCTTATTAAAAGAAAAAAAATCAGTCTCAAATGCTTGAAGCAGTAATAGTTTATGGTTCAAACAAGCCATGCTTTACTTCTCAAAGAGTACATGGGTCGCAATGGCAGGGTTGTATTATTTAAGAATAAAGAAGGGACATGAAGCTGAAATATCACACGCACTTGGCAGGCAAAGTGGTTGTTAGATTTGTCTGATGAAATAGTTCACAGGTGATGAGCTATTCTGCATTCAGGGCCAGCTGCACAGAGAAAGGACACAGAGAGCTGTGATGGACATTACATTTGTACAAGTGTCCTTTTTAGCTTTCATTGCTCACTAGACTCAGAAATGGAGGTGTGCAAGGAGACAGAATCCCTGCACCAAATGCACTGAATAATCTCTCTTCCAATAGCAGGAAATTGTCAATTGTGTCACAAAGCCACTGCAAATCTTGCTTGCTTCATCTGGAAAGTATTTCTGGGTACTACCCCATATTGTGGCCTGCAAATTTTGTCACTCTGTTTTGTGGGGAACATACTATGAGTAATTTATGTCTAATGGAGTAGCAGTTTGATGCCACCTCTAATATTTTCCTGCTGTTTCACAGAAGGTTTGTTTGTTGGAATACATTTGAGTGTTCTTAGCAAAATTACATTACAAAATATAACTGGATTAAATTATGTACCTCATAGTATATTCTGAAGTCATCCAGAGTACGACATACTGGTTCAAATTAAGCAGTGAAGAAAAAAAAGTGGAACTTTGGTGTTCTGTGGTAGGTGCCTAGACTGTACATGTTAGTGTTTCGTACAGTTAGTCAAAATATATTCCTGTCCCAATGTAGTACTAAAATTGCAAAGTTCAACATTTAGCAGCACACCATTTGTTTTGTCTTTGGAGGATAAGGACAAAAGAGATGCAGGAAAATCTGCTAACCACACAAATATGAATGTGGTAAGAACATTAGTCCTGGCCCAAAGTAACACGTAAGCACATAAAAACAAGTAAAATGAAAGTTCCCATGGTTGATAGAAGCTTTGCTAATGAAGAACACTGTTCTGTCCTGCATCTGTAGTAAGTAATTACAGCCTTATGTTCAAAGTTCATAGAGGAGGAAAAAGAAATCAGGTGATCTATTTCAAGAGTCCAAGCTACATCATTTTTCAATGAGTTTATAGGTTTATTTTATTTTTTAACTCTTCAAGTGACCTGGAGTTTTACTGTAGCTTTATTAAACTGTTAATAAAGTGAGTCTGGCTTTTCCTTTCTGTCTCTTACATGACTTTATACTAGAAAAATGTTTATGCCTGATAATCTAATTTATTTGTAACGTATATGTTATATATTTACAGTTTCACACGGGCTATCTTTTTACCATTAAACTGGTTTATAGAAATGCAGTAGAATTTTTACACAAAGCTAAATTTTTTTATTCTAGTCTTACAGATTTCCAGATAGGTTTTGTGTCCTAGAAATCAGGCTGAGCTCAGAGTTATGCCATGAAACTACACTAAATTGGATATTTCATTAATAGAATTTTTCTGTTTGCTTTGGACATTCCTCTGGTACTTCATTGCTTGGGGGGAAAAGGCAAAATAAATGAGTACAGTTGTTTTTTTACTCAGCTTTGCTAGACATAGAGAGGAGTTTCTCTTTTGCGTGTTGCAGGCGGCTCTGAGGAGCTGAGTCCCCATAGTTTAGTCGTGCAGATGCAACGTCTGTCTTCCTCAAGGGAGGACACTGAGGCTTGCAAATGAACATTTCCTGCTAAAATTTCTGGTAAAAGCTCCCTGCCAGAGCTATCAGCAGTCTGGATCACTGTCTGGGAAGAAACACTTGGTGCAGGGGAGGAAGAAGGAAATGGTGACTGTGAACTTATTAATGGTGTTGCCAGACAGGACCTGAATGTCTTATTTTTTCTTCTTTGTTCTTTGGCATAAAGCTTTTGTGATCGCAGCAGAAGGCCTAGGCTCATTGCATCCTTTCTTAGAAAAAACAGCAGAGTCAAAAAGCAAAAATATTCAGCATGGAAACATATTTTGGATGGTTGCAAAACCGATTAAACAAGCTTCCATCTTGTCAGCTGCTGGAATTCGTATCCCAAGGGAGATTGATTCTGGATGGATGCTAGTTCTCCTTGCAACTAATCAGGGGTGGTTTTTTGCATAGGTGGACACCATTTCATTTTACAATGACTAAGTGGAGCCTCTTTCTTTCATATAGCTGCTTCTTCTAATTCATTATTTTTTCCAAGTGAAATGAGGATGTTGCTGCCTGACTAAATGATGCAGCGTGGAGCTCTGTGGCATGTGACAGCATAGCCCAGACTCCTCACATGTGCACAGCTCCAGGAGAGTATCCTATCATAGGGCAACTGTGGAAGTCTCAGACCTTTTTAAATGAGCCGGATAAATTTAGGTGTCAATAAGATTGTGCAGAAGGTGCTAGTACCTGGTGATCCTAATATTTGAGAAGCTGGTTTGCAGTGCTAGTCTCGACTCTGCTCTGCTCACATTTTGCAGCTCTTGCTGGGTGAGCAGAGAACCTGCTGATTTCAGAGATCGCACATGGTGCTGGTGTATATAAAGGGCCCACTATAAGACCTGAGGACCTGTAACTTGACAGGACTGATAACCCTTCTGAAAAAAATTTTTCCTGACATTCTACCTACATTATAGGGAAGGCAAGCACCTTTTTAAAATGGCTGTCCAAATGACGCATGAAAAGTCCGCATCTGCTTGACCAAATGTACCTTTTAACCACTGCTAGCTGTGTGCTTATAAGTGTTCATGATGTTACACAGCAGTTATCTGTCTATGTAGTTTGCGGGTGAATGTACATATTTACATTATAGATTTATTCCATGGTTTTGCATCGTCTCTTCATACCCCATGTTCTTACTCCTGCATGTTACAGATCCTTCCTTCCAACTTTGTAACTGCAACAAGACTCTCTGTGAAAGGGCCACCACTGTCATGCAACTGGTAGAAGTATCTGATGCAAGTATCTCCAGACGATGTCTCTCTTTCCTGGAAATCTCAAGGTTAAATAGAGATATATATGGGGCTATTCAACATCTATAGGTTATTATCTGCATAATTGTGGTCCTTGTACTTTGAGAAATACAAACATTGTACCTGGAGAGAGTATATCTAGATGGTACTGGTGTTGGTGAACTTCACTGTGGGCAGGATTTCATCTTAAGTGGATATTTGATACGCAGCTGAATTTGTTTCCCAGTTAACAATTACAGCGGCAGAATGCTTTATGGGCCTCCTTGCTGATGGGTTGTTTATTAAAAAGGAGCTGCCTCATGGGGGACTGCTCTACCGAGACCTCGGTTGCCACACCTTTAGTCCTGTGAAACTTTACTAGGAGGTGTTAACGTATTGGTTGCTTGTGCATTTCTAGAGAGAAAATCATGCTCCATAATAACTTATTTTATACCAGCAGTGTCTTCTTTGGCCTGTCCAGCAGTTCTTTTGTCAAGGAAATGCTACCTCTAGGCAGAATGTGCAGAGATTGCTCTGTATCAAAGATAAAGGTATAGTTGATTTTTTTTAAACAGATTTTTTTCAATTAAATAAAATGGAGCGTGCCTGCCACAAATCCAGATAGAGTGAAATTCTGTTTACAAGAGAACTAGAATGAAAAGTTGCTTTGCTGCATCAAATTCTACTTAATTGCAATTCTGATTATAATGAAAACCCCACTTTACTAAAGACATGCAAAGTTTAGGGGGATTGGTATAACTGTAAAAAGGTTCTACTGTACTTAAGGAAAAAAAAAAGAGTGATCCCATCTACTGAGCATGTAATATTTAATGAGCCCTGTGGGCTGGCAGAAGCACTGTGTGTTACTGAACCAGACTCAAGCAGAAAACCAGGGTCAGGTTTCAAACTACCCTGTAGGTCCTCAGAAATGAAGAGGCATCTGTATTAGAGGAAACCAGTCACTCATCCCCTCAGCCAGTGAAGTTCCTAGCTGTCAAAAGAAAGAAGGGATCCCCAGCTCTCTGAAATCCATTTGTCTGTTTTCCTCCTTATGATAAAACCTGGCGTTAACCTGTTGGATTGGTCGTAAGTGTGAACAAGCAAAATTAATGCTAAACCTGAGAGTGAAAAAAGGATGTACTACTGGGAATTTCCTTGTATTTTATAAGAAGACATATTGAATATGCTGCGGTCTCAAGTCTTCATTTATTGGAGATGAAGTTCTCTATTTAGAATCTCTATTTGAGTGCCAAGAACCTCTCTTTTGGTTTTCTCAAATAGCAGTAGACAGTTGCACTCAGCCTGGTAAACCTATATTTGATAAACAAAAATACTGAAATGTTTATTTATCAGTATTGAACGCTTCTCTTTCACCATACTGGCCTCCTTACCACCACCGTAGCATTTGTTCTACCTGCAAAATTGCATCACAGAGATTGCATCATTCCTGTCTTTTAGAGCAGTTCCCAGGCAGAGTGCTGGATAGAGCACAAGTGAGTTCATGCTTACTTAAGGTGGGCAGAACACACCTTTTGGACCATATAGAAAACCACATGCTGGTGGTGTTCAGCAGGTTCACGGACTCTTGAGTAAGCTGTGTGAAGGTGGTGTGCATGGCAGACAGCTGGGAGAATGGGGGAAAAGGAGAAGGAGGCAGCTCCATACTGTCACTATCCAGTCTCAGAGGACTAATATCAACTGGCGTATCCAGGATGCCCACATACGCAAAGGCTGGAGATGTGTAAGAGAAAGTAGCAATCACAGGAGCTTGTGTGCAGTTGTCAGTTGGTTAGGAGGGGTGATCTGAGTTTGCTACCTGCCGAACTGTAATCTGACAGCAGTTTGCTGAAGGCTGTTTGACACTGCTTGGGAAATGTATGCTTTCATGATAATGGATGGCAGCAGGTACGAAAAATGACTATAGTCAGTAAAGCCTGAACTGTATCAGTGCAAATGATGAGTTATTAATGACAATAGAAAAAGCAAGTTAACAAATGGAGGCTTTAGGACAAAATAAAGATCTTCTAGGAAGCCTAGGAGATCCACTGACTGGTTTATGCTATTTTTGTGCTATACTCTCTTGCCTTGCTTGGTCTGTTTGTGGCAATTGCAGTGTTAGTAGATCAAGGTATGAAGTCTGTTTGACATGAAGAAAGTAATTGGACATCTTCCCGATAGACTGGAACTTCCTTTTAGCCAGCTGACTGTTCAAATCCACATGGTTCAAGGAAAACTGCCACCGAAATTCACGTGCATAAAGAAAAAAATAAAACTGGTAACGATGGTGATCTATTGTATCTTGACGTATCTGTAATCGTCTCTAAAATAGAACTAGTAAGGGGTATCCACTAGAAAGAAGAGAACTAGCTGATAGAGATGAAACAGGTTAGTACTTACTGCTACACTCCAGGATCTTGCAGAATCACAAGAGAGCAAGCAGTTTTAGTAATATTAAACAATAGAACTACTGTGCCATATTTAAGTCTCCCAGAGTGCCATGCAGCTCAACTGTTAAAGTGCAGGCAGCAAGAATTTCCCTCTGGGTCAGAAGAATGTAGTATTTGTACTAAAGCGTCTGCTCAAGTGCAGGGATGGAAAGTCAGCTAGAGCTTGCCTGCAAAATTAATACACCTGAGGCAGCAGCAGGCAAATGAGAAGTTCCTTTTCAGTTAGACAAAGATTTTGGTAAAGCTGAGGCTGGATTTACTTGTTTAGAGTGATGCAAACCCCAACGTATTTAATGCTCTGGTTTCGAATGCGTCTCGGCTGATGACCTGCAAGACTTAAAGACCAATTTCTTCTCTGTCTTCTTGGCTAGCCTTTACCTCTGGGTAGAGGTTATTTCTGCCAAAGAGAGAGAGGAGAGCACACTGAAACTTTTATATTGATGCTGGCGTATGAGGAGTTAGTTGGTCCCCAGAGCTCGGTTATAGCTCTCATAGCCAGTGGAGTAACCAGACTTGTGTCAGGTGAGGGTAAAAAGGGAGAGGAAATAGGTCTCAGCCTTCTGGGAATTGCTAGATGCACCATTTTTATGTGGCTGCCTTTAAAGCGTGTTGTGAGATGGAGTGTGGCTGGACTTGATTGCAGAAGGGAAAACAGTGCTCTCAGAGTTGTTGGAGTGCAAGGGAATAGGTGCTGAAACTCAAGAGAGGTGTAGTACCCACACATATGTGCTGTTCAGCTGCCCACGAGGTAACGTCTCACAAAGGCAATCGCAACCCTTATTTGCAAGAAACCCCAGAATACCGAGGGTGCCTGACTTTGGATGACATTTGCTCTGAAGTGGAGGGTATTCTAGCTCACCCTTGAATTTTGTCAAAAACAAATAAAACATGAAATTAGGTGCTAGTGCCTTAAAGATGACTTCTTTTTTCATCTGAAGCAATTCAGTTTCTGCATTTTGCACATTCTATTCCTGTTACCCTTAAGCTGGACTCTCCAAAAAAGATAAACGCTTAAAAACTACATTTGACTTTGAACAGCTGAAAATATTCATACTACATTTTTTTGCATTGATAAAGGTATCCATTTCTGCAACCTATGTATAGAAAACCATCATTATAGGGTTTAAAAAATTCTTCTAAAGTACAAGCCAGATCATTTAAGCTGCTGTTTTTCTCTTAGCACAGGATATAACTACACACACTCCACAGCATGCCCTCACCACACAGAAATATTTGGCTGTAGTTTAGCGAACAGCCCAGGGATCAGACACGGGGAGTGCTGACTGCCTGCAGACAAAGATCTGTGCATATGTACCCTGAATGGCGAAGTTCTTGAAAAACTTTCAGTCAGAAAGTGAGGACCTTAATGAAGACCCCAGTGAGCCATCTCAAATCTTAAGATGGTGAAGGCCTAGAGCATTTTAAATTCAGTGCTGGTTGGTCATAAAAAGCATTTGGCAAAATGATGACCGTGGAGCACAGACCAGTGTGAAGGGTATTCACATCTCCAGGGTTGCTGTGGAGCATGATTCACATTTTTTCTCTTCTAAACAGAAATAGATGAAGTTTCAAGCCCTGTGTACTTGTGCGTAGCATACGTGTCTGTCAGGGATCTCTGAATCAGGTAGATGGTGCAACAAATACAACTTGATAGATTTGAATAGCTTTTGATGTGACGAGTCGTTTCTGTTCAACTTCATTCTCTTTGGACAGAAAAAGTCAGTGAGGGTTAATGAGTAGATGGCTTTCTTTTTCTGTCTTGTCTGTGATTGATTCTGTCCCTTTTTTGTGCACAGTTCATTGAGAATGAGGACTGGTGGAAGGACATAGTGTGAGATTTGCATAGTCGCTTTGCTGGAGTTGTATCTGCTTACTTAGAAACCTACAATAACACTGTAGTTACCGAGTTGTGATGTAAATTGTATTTGGGTTATCAGAAGCTATCGTTTTGAATTCCAGAAATCAGTGGGTGTTTTCCAGGTACCAGCTATTATCAAATGGTCCCAGTATTACCAGTGCCTGCTGCTGTCGGCTGGCCAGGAAGCAGGGGGACCTGATGCCGTGCCGAGGGATGCCGGGGCTCGGCACGAGGTGTGCTGAGACCGATTTTCTTCCCTGGTGCCGTCGTTCTTCTGAAAGTAAAAATGGAAACAGCAACCATTTCCTCCCTCTACAAGTTTTGAGGTCTGTGAAATAGTGCTGTAGGCACGCTAAGTGATAAGGGGTTTTATATTATCACTTAAATACCCTATCAAGAGCTAAAAAATTTCCCCAAATTGCTAGCATGTTCTCTGTAAAAGTTCTGACCTTTAACAGTGGCAGGGACTGCTGACTGTCTTTTTGTCCTGTCATTGTACAGCGTTACCACAGCAGGCCACTCTTCTGGGCCAGAGGCCACCCAGGCCTTACCGCATTACAAATAATAATAAAAGTCACTTTGGGACAGCATCTTTAATTATTCCCGGCAAAACAGAATGATTCACTTTTTGCTAGTGCCACACTTGCAGCTTGATAACCAAAGTTTCCTATAACAAATAAGGGGAGAATTAATAAACGGTACAAAATGGGAGTTCTCAATTGTGCCTAAAGTGTGCTGGAAGGCAGCAAGCCTGATTTCACAACAGTAGCACTCCAGTTTTGTTCTGACTTAGCATTGCTTATTGCAGTGGGATAACACTGAAGAAATGCAGTTGGGAATTAGGTCCAGAATACAAACAAACATATATAATAATGGTTGGCGTGTGTGGCAAGCCGAACGCATAGCCAAAAATCAGCAGGGTCCTCCTGAGGCCCAGGAGAGGCCTTGTGAAACTAGGATGGCCGCAGTGTTCCATGCTGCATGCTGGCACACCAGTGAAGCAGGCCCAGTCCCAGCCGGGGTAGGTATCTTCTGGGCAGCTTCCGCAGGATCTGGGTTAGCCCAAAACTTGCCTCCAGACTGAACCGTGGAAGAGGGACTGGATTTTAGGAGCAGTAAAGGTGTTAGGAATTCAGTGAGTAAGAGAGTGGGTCTCATGGCTGACAGGACCAGCAGCCTGGCTTGAGAGCTCTGGCTACTCATTGTGCTCGATAAAGCTTTTCTCACAAAAAAACCAAGCTGTCCAAATTCTGTGTTGCTAATGATATGAATCAGAGGCCAGAGTTTGGCTCTCAAGAGCTCATTTATGTAAATGAGGTACATTCACAGCTGGTACTAAAACTTAGGAAAGGGATTAAGAAAACAGAGGGTGTGTTACCCCATTGCTTACACTGTCGGTTGTATCATTACATGGCAGCAGCACAGATAATTCTTCTAGGAGTTTAAACAGATTGAAAACAGAAAATACATAAAAGGAAAAAAACACCAGAACAGAATCTCGGGTAATCTTCAGACCTTGTAATACAGATCTAAATCTGTATTGTTTTGTTGACAGAGATGCATCAGTGGGAACCCAATTTAGATTAATGTAAATGGTAGATTTTATCAAAGCAAATTGCACTGAGTCAGAATGCTACATTGTGCAGATTACTGAGTCTGTGACATTTGTCTGCATCTTTTATGAAACAGAAATAGGAAAAAAACATCAAGGGCTGGAATTAGCAGGTTTCACCTAGGTTGAACAGCAGTTTTGGTAAATTTTAATTGCCTTTCAGAACTCTTGTCTTCGTATTTCTGCAAAGAATAAACTGACTATATACAGTTTAGGGTCTTTGAGAGATGGGCTTACCTTTGTCCTTGAATCTGTTGAGCAAAGGCAGAAACCTTGGACGCTTTGTTCCCTCCTCTTTATTCAAACTGATGTAACGTGCAAACAAGAAAAGAGGTAGCTGGATAGGGCCAGACTCCCACTTAATTTACACTGAAGTAAATCCAGCATATTTTGTTTGTATTTGGTGGAATTACTCAGAATTTTCACTGTTGCTTACCAGGTCAGAATGCAGCCTGTGGACTATAAGATTAATCTTGTGCTCTGAACAGTTGTGCGTGTTAGGAAGATCTGCTCAGCCAGCATTTTATGTAACTTGTACCAACCTTAAGTTTGTAACAAAACAGTGCTGTCAAGATCTGCAAGGAAGATGTGAACAGTGATGTTAAGTGTCTAGCAGAAAGTGCATGGAAAATAGGAAGCTAAGTCTTAAATTCTCTACTTAGGTAGATTTCCACTGAGAAAGAAACAGGTGAATGACCATGGATTGGGTTAGTATTCATATATTCCAGAAAGTGATAAAGAATGTTATAAACAAATTAAAATGTGAATAGTGAAAACCTATAGCTGATCCTGAACATGGAGACTTTCTTGCCCAGAAATGTTAGCTACACTGAGTCACAAAGCCCTTCTCTGTTCGGAGAGAGGCACCACGCGGGTATGACCTGGGTGGACTAGATCCTGGACCTTGTCATGCCAGTTTGTACTGAGTGTGTTATTTCCTGGCTTTCAGCGTCCAAGAGGATTTGGCTAAGGTTTCTTAGAAAGGGTACTGTCATGTAGAATTCAAATTTCTGCCATTAATAGATCCTGAATCAATTGAAGTTTAATGTATGGTATAAATCTGTGAGTTCAATTGAGCTTTCACTTTCTGGTGTGCTAAATCTATGCTTAAACCAGCAAGTTAAGAAAAAAAATTGTATTTTTTCCTTTGTAAAATTCATCTCTCTGTTTTTCTTAGAATTAACAAAATTCAGTTTATGTTAGCGGTTCTGTAGCTCCTAGCATATCTTGATGATCAAGACTGTCAAATTGCTGTGATGAGTCAACTCATGCTGATTTATATCATGTACCTAGTATATGCAGAAAACTTAAGTATATATTTTAAAATTAGAACACTTTTTTGTGATGTCTTAAAATACTGATCTGAGTAAAATGGTGAATTTTGCTGGCTGTAGTCCATTAGGACCAGTGATAAAGTCTTACGTCTAATCACTGTGTCATATATTAAAATAACTCGGAGCCTTGAGGATGAAGTCTTTATTTGAAGAGGCAGTTATTTAGTGTTTAACTACTAACAAATTCTCTGCTCATTGTCTGCTTTCTAAACACAGATGTTAGCTGTACAGCAGCAGTTTCCATCTGCAATCCATTCGGCAAAAGTTTATGTCACTGCTTTGTTCAAGTCAGTTGCGGGAAAATAAGCTCTCGCATCTCCTGCAAACTCTAACGTGGAAAAGGTGAGAAGAGCAGCAGGAGCAGAAATGCTACCAGCTGCCCTTTAGGGGAGGGATACTAGCAGGAGGCCAGGGCTGTGCATGGTGATTACATGCCCAGACGAAGAGTCATTCCTGTCATCCACACAGCCCCATCTGTGGCAGAAAGGAAGTGATGGAGCAGTTGTGGATCATGGAGGATTTCAGGCAAGCACTTCTGCTCCCCAGGATGCCAGCAGCTCCCCGGCCAGCCCTTCTCGTGAGTAGTGCCACAGCAGCCTGCGGTCCCGGCTCTGATGAGGGTTACCTTGGGCTGTGCAGGGCTCTGCTTTAAAACATCCCACAAAAGCTTCATAAAAGAAGTGACTTAAGAAAATCAGCTTCCAGAAGGAATGTGTTTGCCCTTCCATAGCAGGACTATTACATGGGAGTTAATAGCCAAAGGATTTTTTGGGGGCTGACTCTGCCCTTTTAGGAGGTTTGCTCTCCTCTCCAATTGGTAATGGTAAGAGAGGCATTTTGGAGAAAGCCAACTAGCAAATAGGAGACCTGTGGGCTGCTTTGATGTGTCCCACACACCAACAAGGCAGTTTATCGCCATAGGGAGCATGTGGATCAAGCTGGCTGTATTCCACCCTTTATTCCTTTCTACTTTTATTCATTGAGCAAGTTCATTTACATTTTTTCTAACTGTAGGAAGGAAAAAACGCAACCCAGCAACCGTGAACAGACCATTCCTGTAGATTCTGTTCTGGTAAAATGTGAAGAATGACTCATAACAAGAAGTACTTTACCAGGTTATATCAGGTCAACATTGAGTTTGTTGTACTTTAATCAGATCAGTCACAGTCATTTGGGTCTGGCTTTTTAAAGCTTATTTCAGTTGTTTTTATTTACCAAACATTCACTTTTCTCTGGACATTGGAAACGTGAAATATTTCTATCAGCAATTTCAGTGTTTGCAACTTAGCTGCTACAACATGTAGATCATTTCTAGCTGGTGTTAAGCTGCACACAGCAGTCAGTAGAAGACCTCCCCACTGACAGCTATCGTATGTGTGGCTAGTGCCATTGCCAGGGCCAGGCCTGGTTTGACAGAACAGAAAATATGGTGTTTAAATAAGAAAGGCAGTTTTGGGGGAAAATAAGTGCTACCAGCAGTAGTTCAGCAGGTCAGAGAATGTAAAATGGCTGCAATTGCTGTGTGTAAGCATTTAAAGTAGCCTGGAGTTGATTATCTGCTGTCTCTCTAAGCAGAGGGTGTAAACACTTGCTGCTGCAGTAACTGAGCTGCTGTCTGCAATTAAAGCTAACTAGTAGTTGCTGACCTGCAGCCTGCTATTACAGGCATCGCTCACTGCCCAGACCTACAGGAACTGAGCTGCAGCTATTGTGGAAGTTGCACTGGTACAGATGAGCCAAAAAGGTTTGCGTTTTCAAAAGCCTGAGGATTAGTTGTTGCAAACTATTGTAGCAGTTAGATGTCTTTGAGACCATGAGCCCTGGCGCCAGCCCGCGCTCTTGGGATGGTGTAAGTGTGGGGCTGCAATAGGAGCAAGCTGTGCCTTCAGAAATTTGCAGCAGGACCCCATCCTACCATCTGTTTGATTTGGTCCCTGGCTCCAAGTTATAGGCTGGCCTCTAAGGTCGTTCGGCCGAGGAAGGATTTTCAAGAGATTTGCATTCACAGTCAGGGTGCTCAAAGTGTCCTGGTCTCAGGTTTAGCAAGGGACCCAGCCCAGGTCTATCATGATCAATTCCAGGAACCTACAACTAGTTCTACCTCTGTCTTCTCATACACTTTCTTACAGGTGTGTGCCTGCCTGGAAGGCTGTCACATGCATAAGTCATGTATGTCAATCTGAAAATATAGTTGGGTTTTTTGTTTGTCAAGTAGGAAAGAAACGTGAAGGAAAAAGTAGCAAAAGGTGTGAGTGAATAAAGATGTGTTTGTGCAGTTACTATACATGTGAGCTTTGACTAGGATTGGTTTTGTTAATAAGCTTGCAGCATTAGAAGTGTTTTTAAAGCTCATTTAATTTACCGATAGTTCAGAGTTTCTGCTAATCCTTCCTGAAGCCTTGATTTTTGACACAGTACTTAAACAGCATGTTACTTCTCAGTGCTGCTACCAGCAGCCCGCAAAAAGTTGAAATGATTAATCAAGTTATTTTAACAGATTTCAGCAGGATTAAGAATTAACTGGAGTTCAGCAAAGTTTTCCAGCTGAGATGCAGACCAGGGTTTTTCTTCTACTCGAGACAGCAAGTTAACATGTAACAAGACATTTTCTCTCATTTGGGCAGCGCTTGTAACTTAAGCTGAAATGGTGCATAGACGAGTATTTTCAGGGTAGAAATGGTGGCAGGCTTCTGGCAGACAAA
Organism: Elanus axillaris; assembly: GCA_026212715.1. Lineage (NCBI taxonomy): Eukaryota > Metazoa > Chordata > Aves > Accipitriformes > Accipitridae > Elanus > Elanus axillaris. Next base: position 13,013,574 of record JANZLQ010000002.1, read on the forward strand.
TGTTTTTCAGGCTCAGTCCTTTAAATACTTTGAGGACTATTAATTTACAACCTTTATAAGAGAAAGAACCAGCTGAAAAGCAGTAACTGTCAATACTGGGTTTATGTCATTTGTTAAAATTCCCCTTGGACTGGGACTGATAGTCTAAGGGTACACTGGCCTGATAGATGGGGTTTTAAATACTCCCAAATGCCAGCGAAGTTCAGTTCTGGATCTGAACTTCACAGCTCAGGCCCATCTCTTCGTGAAGCTTGAAACACTTGCTGCTTTATGCCAGCAGCTGGAGCGTACAGAATAAATGTTTCAAAATCTAATGTGAAGTGTGGTTACAGTCAGAGAAGTGACTGTAAAAAGGCATCTCTTACCCAACCGATATGCTTCCTCTGTGTCCTTCAGGCGCCTGTTTCTGCTGATCTTACTGATTCAGGGCAAGTAGTTTCTACTGTCAGTGCTGCAAAACCAGTAACACTGGAACGCTGGTGCAAAGAGCTAGATCCCCTCCTGCTATGTGCATTATCAGCAAAAGTATTGCTATTTTCTAGTGCAGATTTTGAATAATTGGATGATGGCCACAAGGAAGAATGAAGCAGCTTGATTTTTTCCAAATGAAGAGAGATTTTTGATCTCAAAATTAGAAAAAATTGTCTGGAGAGTATTTAAACTAAGCCGATCTGACCAGAATGGCTGAGAGTAAATCTGAAACCCCTCCACGTCATTTTAACATCAGCTTTTAGAGATCCTCTTAAGTAACACAGGCAAACACTGGTTCCTAGCTTGTTTTTGCAGGCACTATGTTGCTATTTTTCTTGCTTATTTAATGTTGCAGTGATGATTTCCAAGTCGATAAATAAATAAAGTCATACATGAGAAACTCTGAGGGCTGAGCAATGGAGCACTAAGGTCATAGAAAGAATGGAGCATGTAATTCTAAAAGATTTTTCTTTGGGATATGCTGATGATTCTTTAAAATTACTTATTGGAAAAATTCTAGGCTGCAGGGCAATAAATCTGATCTTCAAGTGTGGTTTTACTTTGAAAAGCAACAATGTAAAAATGCCACTGTTGCGCTCAACAAATCTTTTCTTTGTATGTATGAATCCAGATATCTTCCATTTACTGCATTGCCAAAAATAATTTCATCTGCTTTTTTACTCCAGTTACCTTTGAAGAGTCTGTGTAACTCCAAGGACCATTGTTTTCCCATTTTGAATGCTTTTTATTTTTCTTTATTTCTGAAACAAGAGGTAGAAAATATTTAAGCACGTGAAAGTGCAGATACTTGCCTTGTGGGAATTCCCAAAGAACCTAACCTGTGTAATCCTGTTAGAGTCTCCCTCTTTGGAAAGTCCGTCCCATACCAATTGAAGAGTCATTCATCTTCAAGCTTGATTAATGATTAATCATATCAAAGAGAAACAATCGTGCTTCTGGTCATTGACCTCCATTCCTTGAAGTGACACATGGGAAGGAAGGATCCTAGCTCAGGTCATGCATCCTAAGCTAAAACTGTTTGCCCGTGTTACTTGAACAGCATCTAGTGTGGCATGAAGAAAGTCTGACACACGACAGCATTTTTGCAGGGTTTTTCAAAGCAAAGTTGCATGCATCACCAAGTACAAATACCTGAATTCTGAAACCTTCCCTGGAGGGGCTGGGTGGAAAGGAGGGAATGCAGCAAAAAGGTCTTGGAGAAATGAAATTAGTGTGTATTTGTGGCACTCGGGCACTGGTTACACGTGAAATTCTAAGAGCAGAGTTACGTATTTTTGCCTTTCTTCTGGAGATTTAATGCCTTTTTGGACCTTAAAAAAAGTAATTTTTAAACACTTTCATGTTTTGCAGAACAGCTGGAGTGATACAGAGGATAGAGAAAAACAACAAACTGTCTACCAAACTGTCATGACTAATCCATTACTTTATGTTGAAATAATTGTAAAAAAAATGACTTGAAGAATAGCTTGTTGAGTTCTGTGTTAATGCAGCTTTGTGTATAAATTTACAAAAGCAGAATAAGACCCTCATGTAGAAACAGCCTCATAATGATAGCGATATATCTGTGAGACGGCAGTAAATAAGAAATGTCTTCTCTAACAGAGCTAATTTTTCTTCTTTCCTAGGTGTGTATGTATTAATAAGATCCCTTATTTCTTCTAGGCACCAGTAACAGATGTGCAGTTTGGCCCTATGAGACTTCATCAAAATCAACTTCAGGTAATACAACGGTTCAAACTGAAGTCTTAATTTAGCTTAAAATTTATGACTGGAATTTTTTAGGTATAGAGATCTTCACAGAGCAGTTTCATCAAGTGATAATGTGCACCTAGCAGATTTTTATCACAGCATTCTATGTGATACCCTAAAAATCTTGCCTCTTTTCTCCAACCATCTCTCAGTTCATAAAAATAGAGCTATCAGTAGTTCTTTCTGCTATCAGTTAGCTTGTAATCAGTTTCGTGTGTCTCGTGTGTTTTGTATTTTACTGGTAGTCAATCAAAATCTCATCAAAATGATACTAAGCCAAATGTCCTGTCAGGGTCTATCACACCATAATTATTACTAGCATCAACCAAACTTGCAATATCATCACAAAAGATACGAAGTGAGCTTGGCAAAGTATGGTTTTTTTGTTATTCATTATTGACTGGCATTAATTCATCCTCCTTCATCTCTTTATTAATAAAGGTCATATGTCAGTTGTCCCCTTATTTGGTCTGGGACGGGTGTGAGATTTGCAGATACATGACTCTTGGACTTCCTCTGAAAATTCTCCTGTATCCCAAGACATACTGAACCATTAATAATCCAAGATGTTTCTCAGTCAGTAATTACAAAACTCCTGAGTGAAAGTGATCTGGACCTGATAACTTGAAAATGTCTGTCTTCAAGAACTGCAGTTCAACATCTTCCTGACCTATTGTCAGAACAGACAGTAATATCATTGAACATCAGATCTTAGGACAGCCTCATGCAGCTGTTCCCCAAGTATATATCAGAAACATTCCTCAAATATTTCTGCCTCCTTTATCGTTATTAATGATTGTGTCGCTTTTGTCCAGTCACAGGCCTCTCTAAAATTCTACCAATTTATCCTGGTAATATAGCTGGCAGGTATGAGGGAAGGAGAGGTTAGACCACATCACATTTATGCCAGAATTGATCATACAACTCAGTTCTGCTGACTTTCTTTGCCATTGCTGAAAACCATTCTTCCACTCTTACAGAGTGTTATAAATTAACTTCAGTAAATATAGCCCAAACTATGACATGTTTTTTGCAAACAGTTTTGCAGGTTGCTATAAAAGGAATCTGAAATAAATAATACAAAGTCCTTCATTCTTACAAAAATATGTACTACATGGAAATGTTAAGATTTACTGGTAGACATTCCACCAGAGTGGTCCAAAGTGTAACCAGCACAGGAATTCCTAAAATAACCCAGAAGATAAACAGCAGTGGGACAGGGTACGAGTTACACATGCTCCACATTATTGTCTGACCAAAGCAGATTTCTAAGTGTGGTTTGATTAAGTTACTGAAAGATTGGTGTCTTGGGATAATAGACCAAATGCTGGTTTAGTTATGCATCTTTCCCAAAAGGCTGCATATACCAAGTCATCCTCAAAATCAACACTAACATAGACCTGTAGTCTGCCATTCCGTGTATTCTGTCAGGCAGAAGAAGTTTTCTTCTACAAAATATTATCCTGACACAAAGCACAATACTTCAGTGAGAGTCTTCCTTAGCAGACTTCATGTTTATCTTCTGTACTGTATTCAATCCTAGAATTTGAAATACATTTTAGAATGAATTGGGCCCTATCATATTTTGAGTATGTGGGTATTGTATTGATTTTAAAAAGGCTCAGAGAGATTAATGTTATTGGCAATTAGACAGCCAGTTAGGACAGAGCAAATACTGGCTCATAGATCTGACTTCCTGTTCTGGATTTCAACCACAGAAATCTCCTTCTGTGATAGAAATCCCATGGCAAGCTTTGCATACGAGTTGCATGGGATGTACTCCATATACAGAGGTACTGCCTATGATTTCAGTCTTGCTTAAGTTCACCGTGACCAGCCTGTCTGTAGTTTCCAGAAACCCCGTAGAGTGGGCCTGCATCCAGTACTTGGGGGAACTCGAATGAGATTAAAAGGAAAGCACATTTTTCATCATGTCATTGAAGCATCATTAAATATTAATTCCCATGAGGTGAACCGTGGCATTTTTTTTCTGGGGCATGATCCTCACAAGAAAGATAAAACCCAAGAAAACGGTTCTATGTTGTATGTAATTTCAGTGAAGAAAAGTAGACTCGCTGTTATTTCATGTACACTGTCTGAAGCGTAGGCATGTTGTCTCAACTGGTTGCCTAAGCTCTCTTTGTAGCTAATGACGAGAGCGCCGCTTCCCAAACTTTTTCATCCCATGTGGATATAAATAGCTGTGGCAGACTGTTTTATCTACTTGAAACACCTCTGTATACAGAAGATTATAAAAAGCAATAGTCTATAGAAAGCAATTCTGTTAAACAATGGATTAAGCCTTGGAAGTGGCTTTAAAAAACATGTTAAGAACAGGCAAAAGTCACAGAATCTACTGTATATGTAAGACTTGTTTGTAATTGTTCGCTGCCTGTCTTTAACCTAGGTACTTCTAGTGTTTGCCAAAGAAGATAACCAGAGTAACGGGTTCTGTTGGGCATGTGAGAAAGCTGGATTTCGATGTAATATTGCCAGGACACCTGAGTCTGCACTAGAATGTTTTCTTGATAAACACCATGACATCATCATTATTGACCATAGACATTCCAGATACTTTGATGCAGAAGCATTATGCAGGTAAGCACCATTTCGGTGTGATTAATGCTTAACTATATATAGTTAACACATCATCAAAATTTTTTTGCTTTTATATGACCCTTGTGTAAAATCTATCGAATGTTGATTTTTTTTTTTGGACAGCTGTGCACTGGCAGCATCAAATAGCATTACCTCAGTGCTTTACATCTGATAGCTGCAGCATTTTCAGTTGTGAGCTAGGATAGCTGAAGCTCAATCTGGCTTGGAGCCACAGCATAACTGGTGGTTTGGGGGTTTGGGGGGGGGGTTGCGTTGGGTGTTGGTTTTTTTTTTAAAAATTTCTTTT
>JANZLQ010000002.1:13018819-13041765 GCA_026212715.1 Elanus axillaris
GGGGTTGCTTTGGGTTTTGGTTTTTTTTTTCAAAATTTCTTGTTCCTTTTTTGCATATTAAATTAACTGCAAAGATCACACATGCCACCAAGCAATTTAATGAATACATTCACTTTATAAGTGTTCTGAATCTTTTGAAACGTCACTTGCTGTTGAGTAACTCCAGATGCAAACAGGCTATGTTTTGTGTGCATGTTTCCATACCTACAACATTTGAAAATCTGTTATGAAGAGCAAAGTTGCAAACTGATTCCAAGAATACTTTCACGAACTGCTGTAAAGCGTGAAAAAAGGGGAAAAGGATTTGCCTTTCTGAGTTTCTCCACAGAGACTTGACAGGCAGTGGTCCCTTGCTTCAGTGACTTTCCAGTGAAATACCCCTTGGGAATGTGTCTAGACTAAATAACAGTCTGTGGGGTGGGGTGGCAGGGTCAGATTATGTACCCTGTGTGAGTGTGGTGGGTTGGGGCACTGGGACAAAGGCTCTTCTCCTTGCTAAAACTAAAGTGACTAGATAAGATCTTTGTCAGGCAAAGACTAGATATCAGCGCTGTTCCCCTTGTTACAGTTTTACCATTCTGTCCCGGAATAAAGTAAAATGCTCCTCAAACGAGTGGGGCCAAGTCCTTCAAACAAGTCGATTACATGCCATTTCAGAGAGTGGAATTTTTGCAGTTCCCCCACTGAGAGTGTTTGAGGTTTAGATTAATCTACATTCTCTGTGTCTTTTTTTCATGGAGTCTCAGACACTGCTGAATTTATTCTCCTTTCTCAGTAGTCCAGCAGGCTTGGGATTTGATTTTTTGTTCTGTCGTTAAACCCTTTCAAAGAAACATTTTAAGAAAAGTACTGTGTGAAGATTCTGCAAAGTCATGTTTTCTGAAAAGTGAACTAAAAAAAAAGGTTAATTGATGTTGCTTTTTATTTAAAGGTCTATCAGAACAACGAAACCCTCAGAAAATACAGTCATTATTGGTGTAGTACGAAGGTAAATACTCATATCTTTACTTGCATGTGATCAACAAAATGTAAATCTTGGCATTGGAAAAGTAAATACTACATTAGAAAACTTTAATTAGAACTTCTTACTGTGCTAGTGATAATGTGTTATACCATATAGACTTTTCACCATCCTTGACCACAGGATTGGGACAGGATTTTTGATTTCTAGTTTTTACTGAAGAGGTCTCAGTTGGGATTGTTTTCTTTTGTTATGTTATTTCCCCTCTCCTCATCACTGGGGGCCTCAGGAGTATGTTTCAAATAATGTCTACAACATCGTGTACAGAACTGTGGAACTGCCTCATAGATCTGTCTTTTGGTATTAATAAAAATAACACTTTGAACCTTTCTTGATCTGTCTTTCAGTCTGATTAAACTCAGCACAAACAGGAGATCTGCTGAGTTAACAAAAAACAATGTGGAAAGATTTGATAAGTTTAAAGTGGCATCTGACCATAGAAGTATTAAAAATAAAATAGCCTGTATTATGACATCTCAGTAAAGCAGTGCATATGATTTTTTTCCACCTTCTCCCTCTGGAAACTTTACTTCTATATCATAAAATAATGTAAAAGTAACAGAAATATTTAATCTGAAATGAAAAAAATGTAAGATAATTTCCTCTAAGTACAATTTTTGGAATTGAATGTCCATGTCTCAGAAGACACTTACTCTGAAAAGCAGTTCTGAGGTGTTGAAATTTCCTATTAAAATCTTGTTTTCCATCACCATCTCTAGTGAACAAAAGACCATAATTAAATCATTTCAAATGATTCCATTGTGAGTATCATCTTTAATGTTTTAATGCCAGGAAGTCTTCTGACTATGGTAACCGTTGCTTCTACAGTCAGAATTGTCTCTCATCGAACTAATACAAAAGAAAAGAGGAAAAAAAGGAGCGAAAGAGCAAACAGTAACTCAAGAGCTTCTTCATGTACATCAGAGAGAAAGACACCTGTGGTTCTGTGGGCCAGCAGTTCCTCTCAGAAGTCGGGAGAGGTTGGAAGCTGGGCTGGCTGACTCACCATTAGGAAGCTGCTCAAAAAGGGGGGTTTCCCTGCAATCCATTTTTGCCTTTTCAAAATGTTCACATTGTGTGTTGGGGCAAGCTAATAGCCCCCTGCTGTGACAATATCTCAGAAGCTTGAGTTCTTAAACTTTTCATATGTGTCTTGTATTCCTGGCTACTGGAAACTTCAGAAGTGAGTTTGCCTTCCACTGGGACTGAGTTGACTGTGTCAGGTTCCCATGTGCTAAACACAAGCATTATTGAGTCACCATTTAGGATTTTACAGACAAGAGAACTTTTACACATTTCCTTTCTTGCTGCAAGAAGCCTATTTGTAAAAAAGCCTGACATTTAGCCAAGAGCATATGGAGGGTCTTCTCCTTCATTTTCCTGCAGTTCAGTTTGTTGGGTTTTAGGTTTATTTTTCCCTACAGAATGCCTGTCCTCTTGCTTTGTGCTTCTGGAAGGCAGCATTACCAGATAGCTGGCATGAGGAATGGGGAGGTTTTTCTCGCAGCTGCCCTTCTCTCTGCTTAATCTTGGGCAAACCTTGTACTTTAGTAGGCATCATTCTTTTCATCATAAGAAACAAGCGCATAGAAAACAAAAGTAAGAGGTGCCATGAGATTCAAAATTTCACACATAAATAAAAGCTATTGTGCCATCTGCTAAACTTGACCAGCTTCCATCTGCTCATTTACAGAAACTTAACATAATGTCCTTTCTTCCAGCCATACATTCTCATATGGTGGAGTATCTTTTAACAGTTAGTATATAGCCAAGTTTTTAAAAAAGATTCAGGTATCTCATTTTAGGAGTATGTCATCCCCAAGTGACCTGCTAGAAGGCGCTGGGTAGGCAACACTAGAAAAATCTGTCCTCATTCAGGCATCTTGGGTTGCCCATGTAAGATGTGGTACACTCAGATAACAATTTCTTAAAACTTTGGCCATGTAGACTTTCAAGTGCATCTTTGACTAGAGACAGCATAAACAGAGAACCCAGTACTGAAATAAAGGAATATTCCAACAATCTAGCTAATTAATTTGTTTTCTTGAAGCATTAGGTTTTTGTGATGTAAGCAGCTCATTACATGCAAAAAGGAGAATAACATTTTGGCTTATCCCTGCCAAAGATGAAAGCTTATAAAAATAACAAAAAATATGTTTTACTCATAGATCCTATAAGGATCTAGCCATGTTAGCCTTTAGTGTGACTTCTGGGGTACAGGTACGTCAATGGCTTGTGGAATTTGGTCTCAGTTGATTACAGAAATGATCTCTGACTCTATTATCCTTCTTTAAAAGGCATGCCGATCGTGAAGAGTCATCAATATTGCCCCTGATCTCCGCTGGCTTCACAAGGGTATGTATGTTTTATACTCTACTAGGTTGCTCTGACATTCCAAAATTGTCATGCAAGAAACTATCCAGAAGTTTGGCTGTCAGTGACTGTTTGTGTCAGTAATCCAGCTTGTAAATCTCATTCATGCTGCTCATTCTCATATGTATGTATCTCCCAATTCTGAATTGCCATACTCCAGTGAAATTAGAATAATGCTGAGGAGGTGGACATTCTCAGAAATACAAGAAACGGTGCTGAGACTTTTCTGCTTTGTGCATTTAGTTCAGAGTTGAGTATATGATGCTCTGCTTGAAAGGTTGACTTTGACAAAATTGACTCTAGTGACTGTAGCAGAGCCAGAGAGCAGCTTACAGTGAGAAACAGAATGTGCTGTGGGAACTCTCTTCTATCAAATGCCAATTCACATCTGTAAACAGGCTTCAGACACTGTCAAGTGCTATTATGTATTGTTTGGAGGCACCTGAAAAGTGTTACATTGAATCTGTTCCTTGGCAACTATTCCAATTAAGCAGGAAAGGTGCTTATTAGTGTGTCAGTTAAGTGGATTCCTCACTGTATTAATGTGACAACGAAACAAAAATGTGCATGACTTAAAACGTGATTCAGAGGTTTTGGTTGCACGCTCACCAGATTTTTTGTTATCCCATCACAATCTATTTGTATCAATTTGCTTACTTGTAGTAACGTCCTAATACAGGAAATGCTAGAAATGCTAGCCCGAAAATAACTGTACTTACATGTACAGAGTCATTCCAGTGAGCGCATAAATAACCCAACACAAGTTCTGAATTATTTATGGATCAGACCCTTGGAGATGGGACTAATGGCAAAGAGTAGAAAATTTTCTTTATCAGCCTTGATGTGGTGGCTTACCTTTGGTAATCAGTCCTCCTTCCCAAAAACTATCAATGTCTGTGGCAGTTAAGCATGAACACAGATTTAACATTCAGGCTCATACCCAGTATATACAAGGTGTTTTTAAAAAAATCAAAGATACTGAGGTCGTTGCTATACAAGCCCCCAAATGAATAATTGTGTCCAATAGCAGGTATATTTGTCAGGAAGCTTTGCTTTCTTCTACGTATACAATTTGCGGTATTAGCAATTGGAAACTCATAGGAATCTCAAATTTTGATGACTTGAGACACAACGTAATTTTTTTCACTGTTATTTTAAATAAGTATTATGAAAGCATATAACTTCATTAAAAATAGATCATCTTACATATTGACCATGCTGACAATCACAGAAAATAAACAGATTGGTTGAACCTCATTGCCGTGAAGATCTGTCACCTTTTCAAAATGCAGTATCCTGAAGAATTTTATTAGTCCCAAAAAATAATATTCTCATGTTGCTTATGTTACACGTTCATTTTTTGCATATCTGTTCCTTTTTATTTCTTTATCAAGCAAAAGAAAACAGAGCTTTATACCCTTAAGTATGGAAATATGTATTAATGAATTATTTCTAACCTTTTATTTGCAGAGATACGTCGAAAATTCTAATATAATGGCCTGTTACAATGAGTTGATTCAGCTGGAATTCGGAGAGGTGCAGGCACAATTCAAACTAAGGTAATTTTACCGAAAACATTATCAGCGAAGAAATGCCAAGTCAGCCACATCCTTAAAAGAGTATTTCACTATACTGTAGTTAATTATAGAATGTCAGTTAGCTGAAGAAACTATGTTAATCATTAAAGTACAACTTTATTCAGTATGGAGTTGCAATACCTTATTGTCATGTACAATAACAATGACATGGGTTAAATTTAATCAGATGCCTTTTTTTTTTTTTTTTTTTTTTGTCTCCAGGGCATGTAATTCATTATTTACAGCATTAGAGAAAAGTCAAGAAGCCATTGAGATCACAAGTGAAGACCATGTAATACAGGTTTGTTCCAGTTATTTTTATAAGTACAGATAATTGCTCTATGGACTGACTGTATTTTATTTCATCCATGATTACATTTACTGTTTCTTACAGTACAAGAATCTAACCTAACTGAATGGTTCTAAAAAGATTGGAGTGAGTTTAGCTGTAGAGTAGAATTTTTTCCATTTAAAATATCTTACATAAATCAAGTCAATTTTAAGGGAGGTTGGTGTTTCTGAATGAATAAGGACTTACTCTCATTTTTTTATTTTTTTGTAATGATTCTTTTATATCATGAATGAATGCAGCCAGTGCCTTGTATGCATTCTTTTCCAAAAATATTGTATGTTAATTTGATGCTGTTGAAAAGCAAATCTGATTGATGTTCTCTTTAAATAAACGTAGTACACTTCTGGTTTTTTTTGCTTAAGTCTGATACTGTTTGATGCATTGGAATTCTTGGGCAGACTGTTCTTGAATGTAATCCTTTCTTAAAACTTTCTTTAAAAAAGGGAAAAGAATTGTGCTTAGGTTTGTGGTCCTGAAAAACATCATCTTTAGAAGGGAGTTAGTTCCATTCCTAGCTATGAAGGCTGTGAGGAATGAAGTTATTATAAGTGAAGAGCTTGCGTCTAAGACTCTGGGAGTTATAACATGTATATAAATTGTACCTTCCTGACCCAAATCTGGACAATGGCAATTTCATTGAAGAATGTGCATTCTTCATTGCTTTTACAAAAATAACAGAACACATCCTAAAGTTGTTTTAAATACATTTTTTCAGACCAAATTTTGTCTCTGTGCTGACAGCCCCAGAGCATGAGGGAACCAACATATGCAAGAGTCCTGGAGCTCCAGCAGACAGGGCTTTCTCACATAGTGGGGGAAACTTTTGGAAGGAACCTTTAGGGGGGAAGTCCTAAAAGGAGCAGAGGGCATCCAGTGCTACACTTTTAATTTCTTTCGTATTGAAACGTTGTAAATCGCGAGGCTTTCACGTGCTGTTATGACAGGACCTGTGTCCCTAACTCAGCGAGAGGGTGGTGAAGGTGTGGTGTGGCCTATGGGTACCAGTGTTCAGTCTTGTTGGGCAAGGACCATAAAATTGCAGTGAAACCCAACATTCAGTTCAGAGAGAAAGTCGCTTTGTTAGATTCCACTTCCAGTCTGCTTGGCTGAGCTTTGCCTGGACAGGGGAGTAGCAATTGATTTGTCAATAGATAAGGTTAATACTCCTATGGTATCCCACCATCTATTTCGTGATTTTTAGGAACACTGGTGTAGGTTTGAAGGTTTACGGGTTTGAGAACTGACAGAGCTCATTTTTCAGGAATTCATGTTGTCTGTCTAAACTTTGCGGATATATAATACTCAGCTGTTTCCATAATTTCCCTCTCTTTGCGCACGTGTACACACTGCACAACTTTCTAACATGGATATTCCTGTTTTGCTTCACAAAGAAAAAATGTAGGCATCTCTCTGAGGAGCAGTACATACAGAGATTTATTTCAGGCTGGGAAAGAGATCCCTTGGTTTAGCAAATAGAAAAAAAGGGATTCTGTTTTGCTTTAAGTATTCACTTGAATGGTTTTTTGTTTGTTTTTATTTCACAGTATGTCAATCCTGCTTTTGAAACAGTGATGGGCTATCAAATAGGTGAACTAATAGGAAAGGAATTAACAGAAGTGCCTATAAATGAAAAAAAAGCTGATTTCCTCGATACTATTAATTCCTGCATAAAGATAGGAAAGGTGAGTAATAGCATTGTATCATTTATCATTTGCTACCTGTAAAAGTTATTTTTTTCCAGGGATGACACATGATGTAACTTGCAGCTTCACAGACACTTAACATTTGCAGCTTTCTTACTCAAACAAAAAGAGGAAGTAAAAAATTGTTCATTTTTTAAGGGCTTCTTTCTCTTTTCTTGCTTAGAAGAGGTACATGTTTTATGAAAATAAGTGACTTGCTGTGTTTCTTTATAATATATTTTGTATGTAGTAAAAGGTGTGGTAATACTGAAGAGAAATGGGCTGGATGCATGTTATCCAGTGTGATGTAAATGAGAAAAGAACCATGCTGAAGTATTTCAGCATGAAATGTGGAAGTTCATTTGGAAATTCAGAATGTAAAAATACCAGAAGACACATTTGCAATATCACTTGAGAGTGATAGGCAGTGGCAGCTGCCAGTATGTTTTATTCTCTAATAACATGGTAGCTGTCTAATGGATTTCCATTAGAAATGTTTTTGCACCAAGGAAGTGCACGAGGAAGTGCAGCTGCCTTCAAGGGAGGTCATTACAGAGAGACACTACTGTTTGCCTGGCAGCTCCATCATGTTCCTTTGGGACTGTTGTGGCTGTAGAGTGAGGATCCATGTAGGAGCTTTCATATGCATTTTGACAATGAGGTGTAAATGCTTCTGATGTCATTGAACATGTCATACAGTACCTTACAGGAAGAAGATCGTGGAGGTTACACAGAGAGGTTTGGGAATTGGTGTGTTTGTAGATGCGTCATGGCCCATGCTCAGACCTGAGTCAGGATAGCCGGTTGGGTCATGCTGACTGTCGATGGGCAAGCAGCGTGTCACTGACACAGAGCAGAGAGATGCTAAAATGAATCATGGCACTCTGGGTATCTAGGCAGTGATGCAAAAGCACCGATGCAAAGTTGTGATGAGTCATACTCCGTAACTCAGGGTACTAACATAAGCATTCGTCCACAAAAACTGCACTCTAGCTGGGTGCATGTTGCATGTGCATTTCAGCAAGAATGTGTCACTTATTTCTACATGTATTGGCCTTTTGGAAGAGATCCGAGCAATAGACAATAGCTTGGATTATGGTGCTTCACACCTCTGTTGCCTGACCAAAATTATTTCAGTAAATGTGTGTAATACAAAACTGATGTTAGGAGGGAGTATTTATTAAGTCATAATTCAAATACATTAGACCTGTCAGGCTTTAAATCCACAACAGCAACTCTCAAGATATCAAGTGATTCATTTTTTAAATTTTAGTGTGCTGACAAAAATGTCTTTAATAATGGAAATATATTTTACTCTATGAGTGATAAAAACCTAACTCTATTCCATCTCCTTCCTTGCACTTATTTTACTTCTGGCTCTAGGACTTCCAACTGTGAGGGCTAATGAAATACTGCTTATTTAAACCTGTCTCTCTGGGACAGCTTAAGCTGTTTTAGGTGGATATATTATGTTCACATGGGTTTTGTGTTTCCTTTTAGAACATTGTATAGTATGCAATCTATGTAGCCTTACATTTACATATTAATAGAAAAATGAATTACAAATTAAATTCTTACAGGAAGCATTTGCAAGTAGAGGTTAACTGTGCAGAGCAGTCTTTGAAATACTGCAGCTTTTTGAACGTGCTTTAGTTTGAAATCATTTGTGACAAGATGTTACAGCATTTTCAGAGGTCCCTAACTTGCGTCTGGATCATTCTGATGTGGTCTGTGTGTTGCTTTCAGGCTTGTGATTTCTTTATATCCTAAATTTAAAAGACTGCTTCCCATTTCAATAGGCTATATATGTGCTACTGTAGGTTGCAGCATACAAAAAAAGCCAACTGTCTACAACTGGGATATTCTTCTGTCAACAGGTTTAGCTTTTGTGCTTTGAACAAACATGGTAATATAACAAAAATAATAGAAAGCAAGATTTTCTGATCTGTAGAAAAACGTACACTATATAAAAATCTACCTCCAGTCTTTAAATGGAATTCGGGAAGGTGAACTCCTGCAGCATTTCCCCTCTTGTGCTGACAAACAGCGCTGTGAGCAAGTTCAGTATATCCAAAGACAAGTTCATAGGCATTATACACAAAAATTGCTAGTTGCATGGTACACAGAGATGCTTGGGTCAGGATGTTGTTTCGCTTAGCAAAAAATAAAAAATAATCTCTGGAAGTTCATTTTTTCTTACTAACTACAGCTGGCTGCAATTTGCAAGAACCCAGGAAAGGCATTTTCACCCATCCATACTTGAGGAGTTAAAAAACAAGTTGTACTTTCCTCATTCTTCTGTTCCATGATTCAAATTACATCCATTATAGGATGAAATGTGCAGTTCTGACTAGAATTCTTACTGCCTCTGATCTCTGCAGTTTGACACAAAGCTCTTTATCTTAGTTTCGCTTTTTCTGAAGTGAGATGGATAGCTATCAGTAAATCAGACAAGACATGCAATCCCTCTCACTCCTTGGGAATTATTTGCAAGATAGCTATCTTTACAGAGGGGGTGAGAGAGCGATCACGCTCTATGATAGAGCTCTATGGCAATTCCTTCCTAACTCGGTCTTACTCTCTGTGAGATTGTTTTCATGACATCTTGTGTTCATTTTGGTTTGCCCTGTTTTCTGCAAGTAGCTTGCTGAACTTTGCTGTCTAGTGCAAGAAGCCCCAGCCTAAAGAAGGCTGAATTGGGGGATTACTTACTATGAATGTATGACTGCTCAGTGGATAGGTGCATGCCGTGGCCTTCTTCATGAAGTTTGACACCTCAGTGTTGATTTACTCTGTAAAGGATGAAACTTTTTTTTTTTACTGTGTACGGTTTTCACTCTGCATTCGATCCCAGCACACCAGACCATGCAGAGTGAGTGATCACTGGACTTGTGTGGCTGTAATGTAGACATAACGATGAGCTTGACTGACAGCACGTCTTGTGAAGTAGCTCTTCTCTGTTGGATTGCTGACAGAGGCTCTGTGAGAGAGCATATGGCGTTCTTAAAATATGTTTAAGTAACATCCCTGGGAGAACTTTTCCTACCAGCAGAAGTTTGGCTTGGACCTCCTATTTCTCAGAATTCTGCTGACCTTTCCCCTCACACATTTCCTGCCACAGTTTCACAGGTTTTAGAAATGCACAAGTTGAAAAATTATCTGTTGACTAAGAAGAACACATTAGTGAATAACCTGTCTTGAAAAGGATGCACTTTCAACGTGGGAATTACCCAATCTGTACCTTATGACTTCACTCCTTTGTGCATATTCCAGGTTTATTACCTGGGTTAGAGATCAATTACTCATCTCTGCCTCATCCTGTTTGTCAGGAAACTATTGATATGCACACTTTTAATTATGAGAGCATTTAATTTTGTGATGTTTTCTTAATCTTTGTTAGTGTACCTTATGCAGCTCACAGGAGAAGATACTATGCTTGCTTCACAATTTGTTATTCGCAGTTCTTTTCTCTGACAGATCCTCGGAAAAGCCTTTTGTGGTTTTTTTCTGCACAGCCTGTCACCATGCAGCTCTCTGTGGGCTGGAATCTTTATTTGCTGGCTCCACCAACATATATGCAAAACCGTTCTTTCTGTACCTGTGCTCTGGCATGCTTGACTGTGAGATCTGTCAGTCTAACATAAAAAAATATGTATCATCTGCCTCATGAAGGTATTTTCACATATGTTTGTAAGATCTGATCTAGTCTGTTGAACTCAACCGAAAGACAGCAATTGGCATGGGTAGTTTGTATTAAGTGAACATGCAATATGGAGTCAATTATTTATTAATCACTTGGTATTTATTAGATGCCCAGCTCAAAATATGCATCTGCTAAAAAAGACCACCAACAACTATTCTAGTGATGGAAACATGTAGGCAAGATCGTAAATTTTGTCAGCTGCCAGGTTACAAAAGACTGGCTCTGTTGGAAAGTTACTGGCCTTTGTGCTGCTGTCAGAAATGAAAGGGGGAGACACAGAGTTCCCAAATTTTGCTTTCCCCGAGTTTTGCTAAATAGCCCTGTGAGGAGGCAACTCTAGTCCAGGCACCACACGCAAGAGGAGACCCTGGGAGGTCCGTCAGTGTTGTGGTATATGTCTTTGCTGTGGTATTTGTAGCACAGTTTGAGAAGCAGCAGCAGCATGGTGAGGAAGTTGGGAGGAAGCAGCAGGTAAGGGGCCCATGCCCCGGCACGCGCTGAAGCCGCATGTAGCTGTGTCTGCATGCGTCAGCATGGGAGCTCTCCTGCTTCACAGCGTGGGTGTGAGCTCCACTGGAGGGAGGTGGTTTGGGGCTGGCTGTTAGACCATAGTGGTGCCTTCTGGATGTGAAGTCTCTAAATAACAAAAGTGATTGTTTTAACAGTATTTCATTTTAAAGCATGTCTTAAACAAGGGAGAAGGGACATTTCCCAAGTCTCATTGAAAGGAAAAATGAGGCTCGGCACTAGAAAGAGATACCTCATTTCCAGAGGAAAAAAAGACTTCTCACTGCAAAATGACTCCTCCTCTCACTCCTTTCCACCCTGTCTTTTTTTTCCCATTTATGAATTGTATCAAAAACCAGGGATACTGGTAGTGACAACGTGATACTTCAAAAATTGTCTACTTAAATGTGATCCTGAAACCAGAGTGCCTTTAGAGGGGAGGTGAGCAGATGGGAAGCAGAATCCAGTAGCTATTCTACTAGGCTCTCTTTTGCTTTAAAAAAGCCAGGATAAATCTCTGCCACTTTTTGAGACTGAACTAACAGTGTGGAAAGTAAATGTGCTAGGATACCGAAGTGCTTTTAGTCACAGATATATTTAATGTTAATCAGTGATAAGACTTCCCAGCTCTGTAGGGGAGACAGTGCAGTCCAGAAATCAAGGCAAACAGATCAGCATAATGGTTTCTCGCTGGCATTCCTGTCCCAGGAGGAGTCAACGCAGTCGGGGAGAAAGTCCAGCAGGTCGGCATAGCAGTCCCAGTGGTGTGCTGGGTGGTCCTGGGGCAGGGCAGGGGGGTGCCCCGCACTGTTAGAGCCTGCGGGCGTTCCTGGAGCCTCTGGGGGACTCTTGCTCCAGGGGCTGGTCTTGAGCACTCACTCTTGCGAGGGTCTTTGACAGGTCTCCTCCCCCCAGTGGCTCCCAACACCATTGAGGTAGGACTGGGAAGAGAATATGTGGTTCTGATTCCCACAGCACCTGAGGTTTGGCTGTTGCTGTCAGAGCACTCACAGGTTGCCCCTCTGGAAGTTCTCAGTGCATTGACAGCAACACCGTGACCTACAGGTTAGTTACAGGGGAGAAATTTGAGGGTAAGCACAGTTTAACCAGTCCTGGCTCATTTTGTATTTATTGTAAGACAGCTTTCAGTGAAAAAAGGTATGAAGCTACAGCTTCTCTTGCTGTTTTATCTGAACTTCCTTTCACTTGAACTCCTTTTTTCAGGAATGGCAAGGAATGTACTATGCGAAAAAGAAAAATGGAGATAGCATACAACAAAATGTGAAGATACTACCTGTCATTGGACAGGGAGGGTAAGTATGAAAGCTAAAGCCATGATTTAGGTCTGAATCAAGGCTCAATTTAGAGTTCATTTGCTTTCAGCATACATTGGATTGTCCTGAGTATAAAGGAAACTTGAGCCTGAGACCTCTGCATTTAATTCCTTGGGGCAAAATCGACTTCACATGCTGTGTGCAGGGAAAGTATAATTCTCCTAATTCTCCCCAAAAAGGAGCCAAAGATCCAGACGTGCTTACTTGTGACTCGACTCTTCTAATACTTCCTGAAGTGCAAGTGCACTCTCAGCTCCTTCTGTGCGTTGTGTTGGGACCACCAGGACCTATGTCCTGTTCCACTGTGCACCTGTACTATGTCCCTCTGTGCTCACCTACTTAAGGCTGTTGCTGAGTGTCTTTATGTGATTAGGTCACTGTGTGCTTTGATCCTGGTCAGAATACAAAGGAGAGAGAGAGGAGACAATCTTTGCAAAAGATGCTTTCGTTTTGTATTCCCCATCCTGTGCAGAACTGTGGGGTTTTTTTCCATTCCCAGTTGAGCCTTCCTGCCAGAACAGGATTTGTCCTATATTAATTAGTTGCTCTTACCGATTCTGTATATCAGCAGTGAATTAGAGCTGAGGTTTGGATGGGAATTAACACATTGTTTTTTGCCTACAGAAAGATTAGACACTATGTGTCAATTAGTAGACTGTGCAATGACAACAATAAGGTAAGTGAAAATAGTGCTATGCTTGCTTTAGTTTGAGCCCTAAATGTTACAAAGTAAAGGGAAGGTTCTGACTAACTGGATTTCTCATACCAAATTGTAGGTGGAGAAGACATGTGAACGTGTTCAGGCTGAGTCTCAGACAGGTATGACACATCTCTTCTGTCCTAATAAGTGGAGAACGTACCTGGGGGAAAGAATAAAGCCTGTTGTTAGTGATCTGACTGAAAACCACAGCTGCACAGGACAGTCTGAACAGTAGTACTATTTAGCTAGCGATAAGCTGGGAATACAGCTCAAAAAGCAAGAAAATAAATACAAGCCCTCTCTACCACCCTCATTTGTTTTATAAGTGATATAAAACAACCCACCCTTGAAGATGCAGTAATAGGGCCTCAAGTTGATATTGTGGTATTGCTGGATTCATTGTCACATTTCAGGTGTAGGCAGTGAATCCCTGTGACAAAATCAGAAATAAGAAGGTTGCTGTCTAGTTGTCATGTTGCTGTGGCTGGTCTATAGCTAGTGGCATGTATGTTTGTGTTGCTTTTAACTGTATTGTGCGGTATTTGCATGAGGGTGGAAATGAAGATGGCCAACACTACCATTCACCCTCATTCCACATGTCAACACTTCAATTAAGACATCCTTGGCATCCATGCTGCAGGTACTTGTTGTATCTGTCAGAGTCTGTGAGGGACCTAGGATGCAAAGCCTCGTTAGCTAGCATGTAGTCTACTTTGGTCCACCAGTTCTTTGTGGCAGTTGTTACTTGAGTGAACTAAGGTGTGTTGCACAAGTTGTATTCACAACTAAATCGTATCACTGTGTCAAGAGAGGAACTTTTCCCTCCATACTGTTAGATCCCTTCTGCAAAAATATTTAGGCATGTTCTGCCAGAGAGCATGACTGGGTTCATGACAGTGTAATTGGGCGAGAGTTTAAAAAGGAGCTTTCATTGACTCTTGTCTGCTGAAGCATTGTGGTAAGTGTCACTCAGCTGCTATCAAGATTTCACTGAGTTTCAGTTCCTTTAACATACATCTTAGGCACAACTTACTGTCATTGTACGTATCATTTTCTCCACAGATATTCAGACTGGCAGACACAAAGACAGGAGGAAAGGCTCACTAGATGTCAGATCCACAACATCAAGAGGGAGTGATGGTATGTTAAACAAATAGATTTTTCTGATTTCTATATATATTCAGATTTCTATGTACATACATACATAGACGTACAAATATAGGTAAGTTTGTATGTGTGTACAGATACACATACATGACTAAAATAGCAAGTTATCAATTCATGAACAACTTTACATTTGTCAAATAGTCCCACTTTCTTATCTTGAACTACTTCGAGTCTTTTTTTTGAACCAGTGGAGAATGGAAGGCTATCATCTACTATCCTGCCTGGAAGACCTCATGAGATTCAACACAAATGGCAAACTCTAAACCTAAGAAATTATTACATTTCTTACCTCTTCTCTCATGATAAAAATATGAAGATAATTTTTTTACGAATTTTGTTTTCTTTTCACTGTTTTGTATTTTGCTCTATTAGATCTCCCCAAACTTGATAGATGAGTCACATATTCAAAACTATTGCTGATTCTTACATGATTTTTTTAAAGCATACATCATTACAGTCTAGGCAGCATACACTAGTGAAGTGGGTCTGTGGCAGTGAGAATACAGTCATGCTCCAGTATAGCAAAATTGGCATTGATTCTTCTTAAGAGCTGCTCAGCGCAAAGAGTAACAGAGATGTATCTGCATTTTATAGGGAGCACAACTTAATTATCCAGAAAAATCCCATCTTGGCCTTTTCTCTACAGAACCAAAATTGCTGACTGATCTAAAACATTTCAATTTCCAATAAATAATAGGCCAGAACCTCTGCTGTTTTAATTTGGCATAGCTATCTTCACTTCAAAGGAGCTTCACTGATTTACCTCGGCTTGGAAGCTGACTCATTATGACTTGTCACGTTGCATCAGGCAGCACAAGTACATGTATACTGTAATAACCCAAGTGCAACAGTTACCTACCTGTGCCTGCCAGTTTATACTCTCACACACACCCGTATAGTCTTTTAACTGAGTTTTTACCGTATTACTTTAATTAGTTAAAATAAAAAACCAAAGCCATGATTTTGCCAGGCTGTTGCAGCTGCTTATCTCTAACCAGGGGTATCAGTGGTTCAGCAAGCATCTCTTTGCATTTGTGTGTCCCCAGCATAACAAGCATGTGTACGCATTTTGCAATAGATTGTCTCTGAAGGGCACAGCAGGGTAAGCAGTTCAGAAAACGAAGCAAGATTTCTTGGCTGATTCCCCCTGTCGTGCCTCGTCGCTGGAATCGGGATACAAGTTCTGCTTTATTCTCCACACAGGCAGCTCACAAAGGCGGCACTCTTCTATGGCCAGGATACATTCCATGACTATTGAAGCACCCATCACCAAGGTAATGTGCACTGTCTCTAGCTGTTGTCAGTTGTGCTGTACTGGAATACTGGGACACAAGGCTCCGGTAAAGCACCCAGATTGAGGAGCAAGGCAGCTCTGGCCTCTGGTGCAACTTCTTGCCCTGTTCTACCTGCCCACTGCTGGCACTCCAAAAAGCTAGATGCTCTGGACAAAGTTCTCCCAAGCCTGCTTAGTAGCATGCCCTCCGTGTGGTCATTGCATGACCCTTTTTAAGGACTTTTGCCTGTGTGAAGGAAGGACTAGAGTTCCTCCTTCTTACTTATGCATTGTAAACTGCTTTCTGAACTATTCAAGGATTTGGCAAAAATCAGCTCTTTAAAAAACTGAGAGAGGCAAATGGGAGAAGGTTATATTAAATCCATTCAGAGACTTTCTGAGGTTGTGCCTTGAACAGGAAAGTCATTAATAAGACTGCTGTCTTCAAGGCTATGATCTTGTTCCCAGAGTCAGTAGCAAAACATCAGTGTTTTATCAACATCCCTTTCATTTTTGTTCTCCCACATGTGGATTAAAGTTGTAGATCTCATTTATTTGCTATGAGTTTTCCATAGTAATTGATGAGTGTCTCTGTTCTTTCTAAAATCAATTCTAAATTCAAAACGTGTCTAATGCTAAACTAGGTAATAAACATCATCAATGCTGCACAAGAAAGCAGTCCCATGCCAGTTGCAGAAGCTTTAGACCGGGTTTTGGAGATTTTAAGAACCACTGAACTGTACTCCCCACAACTGGGAACAAAAGATGAGGATCCACATACAAGTGACCTTGTTGGAGGGTTAATGACAGTAAGTACATACTGCCACAAACAGCTATTGATTGATGTTCCACTGCCTGATTTTCCCAGTTACTCGATCTTTATCATCTGGCATGTGCTTTGCCTCTGCAATGCCAAATTTTCAGGAAAAACTGTGCACCTCTTTTTGTGGATTCCCCCCCCCCCCATTAATAATGTAGCTCTGAAAATGGGAAGAAAATTGCCCAGTCCCTTTGAAGCATTAGTTTTGCTAGAAGTAGAGAGGAAAACCAATTCTTTTTTCATTGTGATTCATTTTAGAAAGGTATAGATGGGAGAGGAAGAAAGGAAAATAGCTAGGCACTTGCATTTATTAATTAGGATTAGAATGGCATGGTTTTGGGGGCTTTTCAGTGTATAGGAAGGATGTGTTTTCAAAATAATGCAAAACATGTACTTTTATTGCTATTTCTTGGATTATATTTGTACCAGTAGAGACTCGTAGAAAGATCAGAGTGCTTTGAGCTAGAAGCATGAATGTTCATGTATTAAAACAAAATCATGCTCCATAGGACTCATAATTTAAATAAATAAGGCAAGAAAAAGACTGAAGAAGGCATGTATTATGTTGTTATGCTATGAAAATAGGAACGCGGCTTTGGAAGAAGCAGTGTTGTATCCAAAGTTGAACAAAGGGAAATTAGCAAAGCAAGAATTGAACCCAAATCTTCAGAGCCTGGGGTCTGACCCTCCTGATAATAACTAGATGAACTTGGATGAATGTTACCTGTGCCTTAAGGATATGTGTTCCCATTAGTCTGTAGGTTGCATGTAAAAGGCTACCGTAGGAAAAAATTTGCCAGTGTGTTGGATGCAAAAAGGCTCACAAGATGTGAGCATTTCAGAGATGTCTCTGGGCTATTCTAATTTAATGCTGTAACTACCAAGATGCCTTTGCAGTATCTTACCAGAATCTTGAAGCAGTTTACATATATTTTTGCCTTTCAAAATACCAGAGCAAATATCTAATCAGGAGAAACATACAAGAGACTTCATGAATATCAAAAGGCCTGAACAGTTCATACGGGGTTGAATTTACTAACTCAGTAACTAAAATAATATATTTTTACGTTAACTATAAAAGTGTAGGAAGAATATTGATTAGAGTCTCTAAGTGGATCTTTTCTCCTGCTGAATACACACAGACCATAAACTCAGCTGTTTTCTCCTTTTTGTGGATTGTTGATTATTACATATATTTGTATTCTGACTGTATTCAATCCATGGTCCCAGAACATGCAGGTAACAATATTGCAAAATATAAATTCCTTACTGAAAATAAAACAAAGGCTATTTTATGGAGCAATAGAAAAGCTGAGAAAATCCTTTTCAGAGCATGAGGGTATATGGTATAGTATGAGTTTTAAAACAATCTGGGCGAAACATTCTCCGGCAAAGGTTCTGTTGAAAACGGAATCATATTATTCCATTTTCGTTCAGAAGTTATGTCTGAGTAGGGAAGCAAGTAGTAGGTTATTGGATTTGAACTCTCAAGGAGAATTCATGATGGGACAGACATTTGGAGTTCAAAGATGGATTTGCTAGATACAGTTACACCTGCTGTTTCAACTCTTAAAAAAATGAATCTTTGATTCTAAATGATAGACAGCATCTGGTGTCCTAATTATTTATGTCATAGCAGTGCTATTGAAGAGTCACTGAGGCAGTTGTAAGAGTAGTACTCCCTTTACTTTTAAATCACAAAACTCCAGACTAATTTGCTTACAAATGTGAAAATAAAAATAAGATACAACAATTCTTTTAAGTGGAGACATTGCATGTTCAGATATTTACTTCTGCTATACTTTGGGTGCATAACATTGTTAGTAAGGTGCATTCAGAAAGATTTATTTTTTTTTCAGAAACTTTTTTTACATCATGATCTAAACATTAATGTGCAGTAACTTAACAGCTGTATACATCAAGAGAGCAAGCAGGATTTGAGCCACAGCATTTAGAATTATGAGCTGAAAAGTAAATATTAAATACATCATTCTGTTAGCTTTAGTCCTTTGTCTCCGTTTGCACATCTAGGCGTCATGCCAGAATTAAGCCTAGGAGCCACTGAATTGGAGAATAAACAAGCATACGTTGTTCTTTGATAGAAGGGAAGCCCCAGAGTAATCTGTTGCTCTGCAATCACAGCAATAAATCACAAGATTCTTATGCTGCTGAGGTGACCTGATCTGCCAATACCAGGGGGAGGAGAGCAGAAGCATGTCTCCGTTCATTCCTTCCCACCACCCACCTTTGCTTGTTGATGGGAAGTATGCAGACATACCGTGTCTGGTTTGTGGCACACATGCAGAACCTCTGTGTGTGTTGTCCAGACAAAGGTGGATGTGAAGCTGTGATTCCAGACCTCCATCTGCACCTGAGAAATTTGAGTTTCTACCTATCTGAGTTCATATTGTATCCCCTATCGTGCAGTTTCTAATCCATTATGAACTCTTGGTAAAACAGGCAAATCTTAACAGTACACACAAATAAGGGAGAGGTAGCTTTGATGACCGCGCCAGTTTGCAGTCAGGCTTCTCTAAAGTTATTGTGCTACTATTTGGTGTCATTACCTTATAGACCTTTTGTACAATACCCTGCATTTAACTCTCAACTTTTATTGAACAGGATGGTTTACGAAGGTTATCAGGGAACGAATACATATTGTCAGCAAAACGTAAGTTTTAATTTGGTGGTTACTGAGATATTAAAACGTGTTAAGAAATTTAAGAAATGGGAAATGTGATCAGATGTTCTTTTTTTATAAGCTTTGCTTGGTTTTGTTTTATTTATAACCATTGCTCTGCGGCATAACTGACCTTTATAGAAATGAGAGTTGCCAGGCATTAGTAAGGAAATGAAAACAGGTACATTGAGTGAATATGTATCTCAGGGTTATTAATAGTGATCTGCAAATATATTCCTCAACAGAAACTCATCAGGTCGCTGGCAGTTTGATCTCTCCAATCTCCCTCAATGACATACCCCCACAGATAACACAAGCAATGGAAAATGAAGAACACTGGGATTTTGATATCTTTGAACTTGAGGCTGCCACCCATAAAAGGTCAGTAAACTCAAGAGCTCATCAATTGAAGTTGCTGAAAACTGACTTAAATGTCATCCTCTAATCAGCTCTTTAATTCCTCTACCTGTGCTTTTAAAATGGAATTACTTCTATTTTCAAAGTCAAATGTTTGAAGTTTTCTCATTGTCATTTCTAGTTGTATATGAACCCATTAAATATCTTCTCTTTCATCATACGCTATTTCCTGCAGATTCCCAGTGGATGTAAGTGAAGATTAAATATCTTTGATATGGTATAATAACAAACCAACATAATTTAAAAAGCCTTCCTTTTCTGTTCTTAGTAATAGAAAAGTTCTACAAATCAGATTGTTGTCTTGTGGGGATTCAAATTCAAATTATGGCCAACTACACACAGAGTCAACATGCTGGTCTTAATTTGATCAGTTGATACAGATCATGTTTTATTTTCTCTCCATATAATTGGGTAATTTTAGTCCTATACAGTTCAAATATAGCTTTTCAGAGAATTCCCATTGCCTTTTTCTCGGATTAGAGGAAGGCCTTTATTGTAAAATCTTGGCAGGCTACATTTTATGTATAAGATTAACTGAAGAATATTTACTGATAAGAAGTAGGGCATACCAATTTCCATCACAGAAGTTTTCAAAAGCAGATCAGCAGTTTTGATAGACTGTACTCCATTAGTAGCACATGCTCCCACTAAGAGTGTAAATTGATCTTTCTTTTTAAATCCTTGTTTTTATCTTCTGATGCTTATCAAAAGTTCTCCTTTGGGTCTAGTTTCATGTATCATGCTTTGTCTTAGCTTAAAGCTTCTATGAGACAGTAATTTGGAGGCTAGATTCTGCAATGAAATTGACTGTCTTAAACCCTCGTCAAAATCCTAGATCTGTAAGAGCTTTGAAAGGTATTCAAAAACAATGTCTAAGAAAGATATCAGGTATTTAGTTAACATACAATCACTTCACTTTTAGACACTGTTCTGTGAGCCAAAAAAGTGAAAAAATAATCAAGTTTTTTATTCTTCTTTGAAGTGATTTTATTCTAAGTGAAGAAATTTACATCCAGTTACTTTAGGGTTTGGTTTTTTTTGCTTTGCTACATTTCCATTTCTAATGAAGTGTTATAGATACAGTGATTAAAAAAAAGTAAAAATGTAGTCAGTCTGTGTGATTTACAACATTTAATACGCACATTGCAGTAACTTAAGACTTAATTATCCTAGCCAACGTGCATGAGATCACCAGATAGGTTTCTCTGTTTTTACTGATTTGGAGAGACCACAGAGGGACAAAGGAGATACTCTATTGCCTGTCCTCTTACTAAAGGCATTATAATTATGACTGATTTCTGCTGTGTTTAAATAAAGGCAATTCATTTATTCAGAGAATTAAAGTGATCTTCAATGAACCACAAGTATGAATATGTTATTAGTATAGCCTTCAAGTCCAAGCAGACATATGGTAGTAAAGTGAAGATAATTCATTAAATCTAAGCTTTAGTGCATTACAGTTCACAGACACAGAAACCTGGAGAGACCTTTGTCTGACAGTGCTACGTGGTGGGGGGGGGGGTTAAGAGGGATTTAACATTAGTATATTATGATTCTAGTATATGACACAGTATTGTTGAGTGTTTTTGCCGGAAGATGTACATCCAACTCTAAATTACCTCAGCAACTCTAAATGACCTCACCTTGCCTGTCAGGTGCAGCTAAAAATCAGAGTGCTTGATGCATCTGGAATCAAGCAGCAAAGTGAGATGCCAAAGTAAGGGTTTAAGATCTATTTTTAAGAATCCATATTTGAAAATATTTACCATTATACTTGTTCTTCTTAAGCAAAAAATGTATTGGACAAGAAAACAGTGATATTAGCTGGGTTTGGGAAAAGGCTAGTGGACTAAAACTTGATTTTTTTTTTAATTTGCTCTATTAAACATACTGCACTTTCACAGCTTTCAGATTAGAAATATTCTGTACTGCTGTTCTGATCTTCATTCACCTGCCAGTCATTTGGGTTTAAATTGTGCAGTTTGGCCTGGGAGAAGCAAGAGTGCTGGAATACAGTGATGTCGGCTGTTTTTGGAGGCAGGTCTCTGACTGTGGGTTAGCCTGAAGGTTCATCTGGCCCTTATAGTCTTCTAGAAATGGCACACTCTGGCCTGGTCGTTTGCTTCCGAATACCTCCGTCTCTCGTCCTCCACTGCATGCAAAGCCAATGAGCAATGGAAGCCTGCAAGGGTGGGCATAAAAGAAATGGAGCAGATCTGCAGTACAGAAAGAATAGTGATTGCAGCATTGTATACTATAGATATAATTAATCTAACTGTAAACAAGCTAGTTTAGGAATCTATGGCAGCAGCAAGATTACCTCCCTTCTCTTTTGTACAGTTTAGTACTTGCTAATTTGTCTCATTCTGACTGCAGTTCTGCCAACATAGACTCCCCAAGCCCCAAAATACTGCTACATGTAGTACGGCAGCAATACAGAGCCTTTTTAATATTCCTGGAAGAGTCAGGAACTGGCATGATTCTGAGAGTGTGCATCTAATAGGTAGGCAGAACATACCTATGGGTCTGGATTGTAATTATGTAACAAGTCCTTATACCTAATCTGACGTGTTGTTGGTTAAAAATGCTGTATAGATTCATACTATTTATGCTGTGTAATATTCTTTCAACCTAATTTGTTTTAAAATTTTGTGTTTATTTTTCTCCACAGGCCTTTGGTTTATCTGGGTCTCAAAATATTTGCTCGCTTTGGAATCTGTGAATTCCTAAACTGTTCAGAATCAACTCTGAGGTCATGGTTACAAGTTATTGAAGCTAACTATCATTCCTCCAACTCCTACCATAATTCTACTCATTCAGCAGATGTACTACATGCCACTGCTTATTTCTTGTCTAAAGAAAGAGTAAAGGTGAGTCCACATTTGTAAGAAACAGCATAGGTGGGAAGTACAGGTGCGTTCAAAGGAAGATCTCGCAAAAAAAAAGATGCCAAGAGCCAAATGTCTACCTAGAGCCAACTAGTTTGGTAACTGAGTTCTAAGAACTGGGCTGCTTTAAATGAGTTCTAGGATCAGTCTTACAGTGTATGTGGAAGGATGGATACTAATATTACAGGAATTGAGCTATTCTTGATGAGAGAATAAGAAAACCTTTTAAAACAAAACTTCTTTGTATAGTTAAACTTTCTCAGATAGTTGAGCTAGTGACACAATTATTTTTATTATTTTTGTGACAGTACATGTGTGGTGGGTTGACCATGGCTGAATGCCAGGTGCCCACCAAGTCGTTCTATCACTCCCCCACCCTCTTCGCTGGACAGGGGAGAGGAGAAAAAAATATAACAAAGGGCTTGTGGGTCAAGATAAGGACAGGAGAGATC
>JANZLQ010000002.1:13041865-13061879 GCA_026212715.1 Elanus axillaris
AACCCCCCCCCCCCCCCCCGCTACCAAAACCTTGCCACAGAAACCCAATCCAACAGGCCAAATACAGATTTAATGTAATAAATCACCATCTCTTATGCCTCGTGGTGGTGATTTTCCAGTAGACTCCCAGGACAATATAGCCCATAAAATAGGTTTAGTGCTTCCAAAGCTATATCACCTCCCTGGACGAGACACCCTGAGGCTCAAAGAGACTGCCTTGGAGAAGAATATTGAAAAAGATTACTTGTCGCAGTTCTTTGTATCATAACACCCACTGGTGTATTAGAGCCACTGACAACCAGAATAAATCAGAGCAACCTTTGTTCTCACCTGCCTGGAGGGCAGGCTGGAGAAGGGGAGTTAAAACAGTGCTTGCATGTGTATGCAGTAGAGTGGCAGTACATATTTCTGAGTTGCATTTTTGGATAGAAATTCCTACTCTGAATTGACCTGCCTAAGGATAGTGCTAGTGATGGGAACCTGGCTGAGACATCTGTGACTATAAACGAGCTTCTGACAACTCATTAACTGTAGTAAGTCCCTTCACCTGGAACTGCAGCTCATTAGTGTGCTCTCCGGAGGCTGACTTACGAGTACTATATGCCAAGTGGGAATAGAACTTCACAGGATATTTTCAGCCCCTGCTTTTCCAGGGGTTTAGCTGGTCTTCCCAAGAATATCTATGAAAACCAGACAAGATCTGGACTTGCTTTAGTGCCACAGAAGCATGACTGCTTCCTCCTTTTCCAGAAAGTTATTTCCATTCCTCTGTAGACATAGGAAGAGAAAAAAAATGTTGCAGCAGGAGCAGAATCAAACTTCAAAATTCTCTCTTTATGTTTTCAAAGTTACAGCCCAGCTGCTTTTGCATTGTCCAGAGTTCACCTTAACCTAAATACAGAAGGTCAGATTCTGCCACTCAAATTCACGCCGAGATTTTTTTCGGTAAATTGAACACAGTTCTTGCCTGGGAAAATTTTCTCGCTCCCAAATTGGAGCAGTATTCTTAGAATCATTTCCACTTGTGTGCCACAGGAGTTAAGATGACAAAGTTAGAACACTTGACCTGAAGTTGGGGTTGAAGGTGCTGTAAAGCCCTGCAAAGTTGGTTATGTCAGACTCAGGAAATAAGGGTCAGATACACTGCTGTGGTCCTACAGATTAAGTATTCTCCGGTTTCTGGCCACTTCCCATCTGCACAGGTCTTTCTCAGCCAGACTTGAGCACTGGTTACTGTGTCCCTCTGAGGACAGCCTGTTCTGCAGATCTCTCTTCTAACTTCATGCCACAAAAATAGAATCCCATGAGCAGCAGCTGAAAGAAAGAAGAAGCTAACACACAGCAGATTATATTTCAGACAATGCTAACTATGTAACTAGAGTAGAAATAATTCTTTACCTTTTCTTGTACTCCACAAGACCCTCCTGACAGTCCTCAGTGAATATCCTAGCTCTATCAAAGCCAAGTCATTGCATTAATTTCAGGAGGTTTAAAGTGGAGTAGGGGCTGTCTTTTCACCTACCAAGTCTAACCATTCAGAATGGTACTGGCAAAGCCAGTAGAGAATTTAGACCTTAAATTCAAGCTAATTGGAATGGAAATTATCTGCCCTTCTCCCATGTTCAACTGAGAACATTCCTGCTCTTGTGTCTCTTTCATTATATTAAGATATCTAACATAATTGGGTTTTATCTGTGATTCTTCACAAAAAGCCAGCACAAACACAGCAAAAAGGCTAGTTTCCAAATGCATACAATGTATTTCTGAGATGCCTGGTTCTTTTTCTCCTTTATGCTATTAATACAGTATTAAAACTTTATGTATAAAACCTTAGAAGTCAAATAGTTTTGTATTTCATTAGATGGTAGCTATAATTAGACATAAAGGAATGACGAATGTAAATAGGCATAAAGCATGGAACTGAGCACTCTAAGAGAATGAGAATCTGATACAGAAAGTGGAGAACATTATGTCATGTAATTTTTTTCCATGGGTGTAAAACATAAGTATTCTTCATAGAATTCATATTAGTTGTAACCCCAGGACACTTTTGTTATAGAACTGGATATATGCGAAACATTCCTTACAATTGTAAACCTAGCCAGCATGTAAGTGGAATGTGATTAGGACACATTAAGTTTCCAAAAGAAATGAAGGTGTCTAGTGGAAAGAAAGTAATTTTTAGCAGTATTGGTCTTCTTTCCAAGCCAAATACCTAACTCCAAGTGAAGGTGGTCTCAGTGTTCTTAGAAAACACAAACTAATTTATTACTTTGCATTTTTTTAATTTGAGGTGCTTTGTCAAAGGTGTGGCTCAAGCAAAATTCAGGAGGCCCGAAATGACCAAAAAAGTCATGCAGTGTTCAGTGAAGCTTATAATGAATTTTCCATTGCTCTGTCTAGAACATCTGACCCTTACTGATCTGCAGAGTTCTGGGTTTTATTCCTCAGCAACTTGGCTTAATCTTATGGACAGAGTAGAGTTTCTAATGAGCCTGCCAGAGCTGTTTAACATCTTTGTTGGCAACACGGACAGTAGGATTGAGCGCACCCTCAGCGAGTTTGCGGGGTACACCGAGCTGTGTGGTGCAGTCAACACGCTGGAGGGAAGGGATGCCATCCGCAGGGACCTTGACAGGCTTGAGAGATGGGCCCATGCGAACCTCATGAGGTTCAGCAAGGCCAAGTGCAAGGTCCTGCATGTGGGTCAGGGCAATCCCAAGCACAAATACAGGCTGGGCGATGAGTGGATTGAGAGCAGCCCTGCAGAGAATGACTTGGGAGTGTTGGTTGACAAGAAAGGTCAACATGACCCAGCAATGTGCACTTGCAGCCCAGAAAGCCAACCATATCCTGAGCTGCATCAAAAAAAAGCATAACTGGCAGGTCGAGGCAGGTGATTCTCCCCCTCTGCTCTGCTCTCGTGAGACCGCACCTGCAGTAGTGCGTTCAGTTCTGGGGCTCCCAACATTAGAAGGACATCGACCCCTTGAAATGAGTCCAGGGGAGGACCACAAAGATGGTCAGAGGGCTGGAGCACCTCTGCTATGAGGACAGGCTGAGAAGAGTTGGGGCTGTTCAGCCTGAAAAAGAGAAGGCTCTGGGGAGACCTTATAGCAGCCTTCCAGTACCTAAAGGGGGGCTACAGGAAAGCCAGAGAGGGACGTTTTACAAGGGCAGGCAGTGATAGGACAAGGGGTAATGGTTTCATACTGAAAGAGGGTAGATTTACATTAGATGTAAGGAAGAGGGTATTCACTGTGAGGGTGGTGAGGTGCTGGCACAGGTTGCCCAGAGAGGCTGTGGATGCCCCATCCCTGGAAGTGTTCAAGGCCGGGTTGGATGGGGCTTTGAGCAACCTGGTCTAGTGGAAGGTGTCCCTGCCCATGGCAGGGGGGTTGGAACTAGATGAGCTTTAAGGTCCCTTCCAACCCAAACCATTCTATGGTTCTAGGATAAAACTAAGCATCCTTTTATTTTCAGCAAACTCTGGATCCGATTGATGAGGTTGCTGCACTCATTGCTGCCACAGTCCATGATGTGGATCACCCAGGAAGAACAAATTCTTTCCTGTGCAATGCTGGCAGTGAGCTAGCAATTCTCTACAACGACACCGCAGTGCTGGAGAGCCATCATGCTGCCCTGGCTTTCCAGCTCACCACCCGGGATGACAAATGCAATATATTTAAAAACATGGAGAGGTAAGCTTAAAACCTAAGGTCCTTGTCTGCCCACTAACAATTCTCACATTCTTCTGTGTAACATAAGGTAATGCAAACAAGTATCCTAGAGGAGGGCAGTGCCTTGTGGATAACTGTCCGTAGCCCTTGTAGAAGTTTGCTTCTAAACCAGTAGAGTGCTTCTGCCTGTCCTGCACAGACTCATGAGTAATCCCATGGTTTCAGTTCCTCCTGTGGATAAAAAAGCAGACCCTATCTAAGGCACTTAGTGTAAATCCTAATGTTAGCAAGTCTAGAAGAATCATTTTGTATCATTGGACATTGCGGACAAGCTGTGGCTGAATGGGTAGGTGTTTGCTGGTAGAACAAGGACAGAAAGAGTCACAGAAAGTGTAAAAAATTAAATCCCTTGCTTCGATGGGAATGATAGTGAGGATCTGTTGTTCTTCTTCCAGCCCTAGAAAGACATTTAAGGTGAGGGTGTTACTATTGCTTTGGCCCTTTCAAGATACAGCAGAAAAGTATCACTGAAAATTTGGCTGGAGCACGAGCCACTGCTGAGTGTCTGTGCTAAAAGCCTTGGGAACACGCTGGTGTGGCATGTCCTGGCAGCCTTCCTGAGTAGCTGGTGCCTCTGCTTCTGCCCAGCTCTTGCACTGTTTCTCCTAGAGATCCAGTCGTGCTTCTAGCATATATGTCTCTGCACACCAAAGGGTACTTCATCCAGCATAGCTGCAGCTGCCCAAGCCTTTAGTACTGTTCTTTCTTCCTGCAGCACCTATCTTCAACGGAAATGGTCTGTAGCATTTTTGTTAGACTTGTTTTAGCAAGCAGCCCTTTGTGAACCAGCCAACATTCTTAATTGTTTCCTTCTTTAAACAGGAATGAGTATCGAACCCTTCGCCAAGCCATTATTGACATGGTCTTAGCAACAGAAATGACAAAGCACTTTGAGCATGTCAACAAGTTTGTCAACAGCATTAATAAGCCCTTGGCAGCGCTAGAAGAAAATGGGGTAAGCAACACTGCAAGTCCTCTTTAAAATGACTAGGCAGGGACTGGGAACCCTTGGCAGTAGGAAATTCCCATATGGTATTCTGAGAAAGTTCCTCAGAAATGTGGTGAAAGAGAGGTTAGAAATGTGTCTTTCACCTCTGGGTTTGAATGCCCTTCTGCTTAACATGGTCATCACACATTTTGAGGGTGAGTGGGACTCACTTGGATCCTATTAATATTGTAGCGCTATGATGTTGTACTTGGGACCAGAACCTTGGGCTATTGTATATTTTCCTGGTAAAAATGCCGTTTTGATGAACCCAGTCACTCCCATGGAGAGAGTGGTAGTGGCAAGACTTGGCATTGTTGTTGTCCATTTCTGGAAAGGAGCAAAGATTTGCCTCAGAACAGAAGCTGAATTACTCCCTCACTCACAATGGGAACCGCTGGTGGTGCAGCATAAGGGCAAGTGCACTGATTGCCATAGGGCTCATTCTCTGGAAATGAGGGCCTTCGCTGCTGCCTGGCAGCATTCATGGGTTTTCTGTCTACTTTCTTTCAAAAATCAATTTAATTTGTTACCAACCAAATCAGAGTAGGGTACGAGAAATAAAGCTAAATCTTAAAAACACCTTTCCCCCACCCCTCCCTTCTTGCTGGGCTTAAGTTTACTCCCAATCTTCTCTACCTCCTCCCCTTCAGCGGCACAGGTGGACAGGGAATGGGGGTTGCGGTCAGTACGTCGCACGTTGTCTCTGCCGTTCCTTCCTCCTCAGGGGGAGGACTCCTCACTCTTCCCTTGCTCCAGCGTGGGGTCCCTCCCACAAAAGACAGTCCTCCGTGAACTTCTCCTGTGTGAGTCCTTCCCATGGGCTGCAGTTCTTTATGAACTGCTCCAGCATGGGTCCCTTCCACAGGCTGCAGTCCCTCAGTCACAGACTGCTCCAGGGTGGGCTTTCCCACAGAGTCATGGCCATCTTCAGGGGCATGCACCTGCTACAGCGTGGGCTCTTCCATGGGCTGCAGGTGGATATCTGCTCCACTCTTACTTCCATGGGCTGCAGGTGGATATCTGCTCCACTTTTACTTCCATGGGCTGCAGGTGGATATCTGCTCCACTCTTACTTCCATGGGCTGCAGGTGGATATCTGCTCTACTCTTCACTTCCATGGGCTGCAGGGGGACAGCCTGCCATCCCCACAGACTGCAGGGGAATCTCTGATCCAGTGCCAGGAGCACATCCTCCTCCTCCTTCTTCACTGACCTGGTTGTCTGCGGGGTTGTTTCTCTCACATCCCGCTCCTCTCTCTGCTGCAGGTTTTCCAGCAGGTTTGTTTGGGTTTTTTTCCTTCTTAAATAGATTATCCCAGAGGCAGTACCATCATCACTGGTTGGGTTGGCCTTGGCCAGAGGCCGGTCTGACTCGGAGCTGGGGAGGCTTCTAGCAGCTTCTCACAGGAGTCGCCCCTGCAGCCCCTCCCCTGCTATCAAAACCCTGCCACACAAACCCAATACCATATCATATAGACATAATCAATAACTATCTGGAACCCCATGGACACAATAAAATTGCCTGGTAAGAACTCATTCTGAAAAACCACAACAGTTTCAGTAACAGCTTCAACCAGCAGTTTTGTTGCCAGTAAGAGCAGTGTATAATTTTGTTGGAAAGGTTTTTTGCAAAGGGAAGATTTTCAGAAATTATTATAATAAAGTGCATCGGTGGCAACGTCCTGTAGGAGCTGTAATGGTTTTATGTGCTTTCTTACCATGTTTTTTAGAAGGCACATTTATGACTGCTGCATGTAATGGGGGAGGGCAGTCTTTTTATTATCTGAAGGTGGGGGAGGGCAGTCTTTTTATTATCTGAAGGTGGGAGAGGAACAGGTCTTGTTCATTCACCCATCAGAAGCAGACTGGAGCTTACCTGGAGGAGAGTACCTTTGTCCACAGGAGCATACACTAGAATTAGTTTTGTTCTTCGCACCCAGTGATGCTAATGAGAGCTATGTGAATGTGAAGCCTAAGTCCCAGTAGGATACTGGTTTTTCTGACTAAACTAGGAGAAAGGCTGTTAAGTCCTCAGTTGGACAGCCTCTCTGGGTGAGTGTAACAGCATTTAGCATAGGAGGGGAAGAGACATGGAGAAGGACAAGGGAGCTGCCTTGTGGAGTGTGTAACTCTGTAGGGCACATGGTCCTGCTGGAGGGATGCATACTGGCCTTGCTCGGTGCGCAGAGCCCCTCTTCCTAGCCCCAAGAATTGGGATGCAGCAGTTTTTTGAGCAGCAGCATCCATCCAAGGAGCCAAACTCCTCTTCTTGCCTGTTACGGAGAGCTGAATAGCTGTTGCTGTTGAAGAATGAATGGGGCTTGGACCTGTACAGTCAGACAGTAAAAACAAATATGGTGACGTATAGAAATCAAACAAAAGTTTAATTCTGCCCTTGAGCCCCAGGCGCTGCAGAGAAATAGCTGCCCCATAAGGCACTTGTGATTCCCAGCAAATTCTGCGCAAGGATGGGAAGAAAAGACAAAGGCTATGTAATTTTTATTGAAGATAAGAAGCAAAATGTTTCCCGTCTTTTGGTTGGGAGTTTCTCAGTTCAGCAGGTTCCTATTAAAAGGCCTGTAATGTGTGAGCGGGTATACCACCAAATCATTTGCTGTGCTTGTTGCTAGTAGAACGACACTGGGAGATCCTCTTTCAAGTCTGGTTGTGTATCTGGTTGCAGTGGTAGTGTGTGTTTCCTGGCCCAGTTTCCAGTCGTGGTGGTGACTCAGTGTAGCGTTTGCAGGCTGAGCTGCCAACCGTGTGTTCCAAATGGGACAGTTCCACTTAGTTTTTTTATTTATTATTTTTATACATACTTGTTCAAAGAGCCATGCTGAGAAGCTGCTCTGTTTGTTTCCTTTCTTCTTTTGTTTCATAAACTGAAAAAAATCCTTTCCAGCTCCAGCATCCTTTGTCCTCCCATTTCCCTTCATGATGTCACCTAAGCCTATGACAGGAAGCCAACATCTGACATGCAGAGACACCTCTGCACTCTGAGCAGGATGCTGGGACTAAGCACAGTTAGCACATTTTATTCCCAAGACATCCGCATACAGTGCCCTTGGTTTGAACAGATCACAGAAGCAAACATCCTTTCTTGATTGCTGGTGGTTTACCTACTAGGATATTCTCTACTATTCTTAACTGAGTGATCACTAATAATTTTCCATGCTTAATTTCCGTGGTTGTGTTTCTGGAGCTTCCATCACTTTATTCTGGCTTTCTCTTACGTAATTTTGCCATACATTTGGAGATGTATTTACCTCACTTTGTTTCCTCTGTATCTTCCCTTCCACATATCTAAAAATGAGGGAAGAGAATTGGTTTGGGAGTCTCATTTTGGTGAGAACTGTAGAGCTGATGTTTCTGAGCCAGTATACTAGCAAATAATTTTTTTATTCTTATAATTTTATTCCTTTAGGAAGAACTTTCTTCCCCCACAAGAACTTTCTTCTGAAAAATATGTCCTAATAAAAGAACAGAATGTTTCTGCTGCTTTGTATCTCCCTCTTTGTACAAAATACTGCAGGAACATCATTATCATTATCAGTTGTTACTGTTAATTCTGCACTGCTCTGACTGTAGACCAAGACCTTGTTAGGTGCCAGAGAAGTCTAGTATACTCCTTGCTGCAAAGAGTTTCTATTCTGGGTAGATGGTGTTGTAAATTTCTGTACCTACCCATCCCTAAAGAGTCAAGTAATAATATTGTACTCACAGGTAAGTTTTTAAGATATTTTAATCCTGAATCTCTGTCCTTTGGAAACTTACTTCATCAGAGCTCCACAGAAAATAGCTTCTAATCTGGATCATTGGAGCTTTTACTCATATTAGCTGTATACCGGCTCCAGATATAGAGTACTGTTGACACGCTTATATGTGCAGCCTGGGAACCAAATATAAGCTGTGTGTGGGCTGAAAATTTTCCAAGACTTGCAGAGCAAAGACAAGGCTGTTCAGAAGCACGTTTCTAATATATTGCTTTAATACTGATAAGCTCAGAAAGCAAAATTCCCAGTCAGATCAGAGACTAATGGGCTAACATGGGTCCAGTGGAAGGAAATAAGGAGCATGGCTGGGAAGCAATGTGGAATCTGACTCTCCTAATAGTAGCAGCACTGTCAGATTGATTGATGCTCACACCACTGAGATTTGCGTGCGGAGGATGACCGTGCATGCCGGGTCAGTCCTTTTTTTTGAACCAGATATTCCACTCTTAATGTGCAAGTCCATTAAGCCTTGGATTTCAGCAGAGAATTGCATTTTTGTGCCTACACAGTACTCAACACTATGTGTGGAGTGATGAATGGATCCTCTCCACGCTTTTAAGGAGGCAGATAAGGCACAGGGGGATTAGATTACTTGCCCAAAGATGCCCAAGAGATCTGCCACAAAGACAATGACTGAATCCAGAAATTGAGTTCAGTGCTAGTTCAGAGCTGTGGCTAACATTCATAATCTCCCTATAAATTTGTTTGGACATCAAACAGGGTAGCCAGTAGCAGGACTGATCCCTGCAGGATCTGCTGAAAGCATTCCCAAGGCACAAAGCTTTTTAATAAGTGCAGAGACCTTGCTAATGGATTGTTTTCATTTCTTAAATGTTACAGAATAATGGTGATGGAGAGTCAATCAAAACTGTTCTCACATCTCCTGAAAACCGTATCCTTATAAAACGTATGTTGATAAAGTGTGCTGACATTTCCAATCCATGCAGACCCATAGAACAGTGTATAGAGTGGGCTGGACGCATCTCTGAGGAGTACTTTGCACAGGTAAGGCAGCTAAAATGGGCTGCTGAAATTCCAGGTGAGCATCTCTTGAAAAGGGAAGAGAAGGGTGCATATACTGCCAGTGTCCCAAAATGTCTAAGGCTGCATTATATAATGTGAAAAATAACAGCTTTTTAATTTTAAACGATGGAATATTACACATGTCAATATAAGATTAGATGCCTTCAGACAGACGAAAGTTGACAACATCTACAGTGCAGGTTTTGAAAAATTTAAGCTTTCAGGTTGTTCAGTATGGAGCTGGGCTTTTTGAGTTTTGCCTGCGAATGTGCCCATCGCAAGAGGCAGAGGAAGGGTGCCTTCTGTGTACCCACATTCTGGCTATGCTTCAGTAGTAGGATCATCAGGTCCTAGTGTTAGCATGGGAACAGCACTCACTCCAAGAAATGCTGTAAGACCTTAGCACACTGTGCTGCAGAATGGTTCTTCTTAAAGAAGATGGGGAAAAGGAGAGGGCAGAGTCGTCATTAGAGATGATAGACCGAATACTGCAATTGGGACTTGGTACCTCAAGGCGGTAGGAAAGAGGATAAAAAGATATTTTGCCATCTCTGAGTTGTACAGATTGTCACTTCCATCAGAGACTGAAAATGATTGAGCATCTTTTAGCTTCAAAGCAATAATAATTTAATCAGTAACGTGTGAAGTTACTTAGGGTCAGCTTTGTGTATAGATGCAGAAGGTAAATGTATCGTTTTGTGGGAAATACCAGAAGGCACTATTAGTCTGCTGTTTTGCTGAAACCTATACAGCTAGGTGCTTAAGATTAAATTGCTGCTTCTTCAGATTTATTCAGGTTCCTCTGTTTGTTTAGCAGTTGCATGCTCTAGTCAGTGCCAAACAATCTGCTGCTAAAAGAAGCCAATTAATAGAATGTGTCTTAGATGAATAATCACAAGAGTGTTTTTTGCAGACTGATGAAGAAAAGAGGCAAGGTTTACCTGTTGTGATGCCAGTTTTTGACAGAAATACTTGCAGCATCCCCAAATCCCAAATATCATTCATTGATTACTTCATTACTGATATGTTTGATGCCTGGGATGGTAAGCAAAACTTTGCTGTATTTCCTGACAATAACCATTTTGTGAACATTTGAAACTACCGTGATAGAAAATTGCTTCCTTATGGCTCCTAAAGAAAAGGGAGAGAAAAGGGAAGATTTCTGCATTTCAAGTAAGCTTAGTAACTTCATTATTGCTTAGAAGTATTTTGATACTGCTACAAGCCATTCTCGTGGCTTCTCTTTTATATTTTACATTCAGGCAATGTTTAACTTCCTTCATTTTAAACTTGCTTCTCTGTAAATGGAGAACAGAATATATTGTCCTTGTTAGCACTTCGGGCACAGTCATTTTGTCCATGTTAATATCAGTTACTCTTCTAGACAAATTTCTAAAGTCTGGAAACTGCTTGGGGGAGCAGCTGTTTCCTTCCAAGTGCTGCCTCCGTGGTAAAAGTGGTCAGAAATGTGACTCTCCTGAATGCCAGATCATGACATGTGACTGAGATTTGATGAAGTAGAATAATTACAAGCATAATTAGCTATGCCCCTCCTGGAAAACTGAGTCCCTTTTCTGGGACTTGCAATACCAGTATTGAGTAGACTTACAGAATTGTTCTCAGTGGCCTGAGCGATACATGAATGATGAAAGCTATACAGCCAAAACCATTTCAAGTATCAGTATGACAGATTTAAGCTTTCCTACTTAACACAGTTGCCAAAACCATTTCAAGTGATATTTAAGCAGCAGAATCATGTGACTGTTTCAATTCTGCAAACTAAATACACTCTGCCCTTTCTTCCCTAGCATTTGCAGACCTGCCAAATTTGATGCAGCATCTGGATAATAACTTTAAATACTGGAAAGGACTAGATGAAAGGAAGCTGCGGAGCCTTCGACCACCACCAGAATACCAATTAGACCATGGTGTGTAATTTACTAACCAGATGCATATTTATTCAAGCTCACTTTTATTCATGTGATTTGAGATTTGTTTTGGTCTCTTCAGTATTACAGTAAGGCTAGCCCATGCACTTGGGGAACTTTAAAATTCAAGAGAACATGAGGTCAGCAGTTGACTTCCACAAACTACCATGTGTGGACTCCAATGAAATAAGCCTACCAAGTGGAATTACACTGGATTGCTGCAGTACTTGTCCTGAAGAGGGTTTATTAGTGAACATATTTTTGTGATGTCTTCATACCAGTATGTGAAGCTGGAAGACCTTGAAGAATCCTCATCAAAAGGACATTCACTAGAAGATTTTGCTTAATCCTCAATCCTGCAAGTGAAAAAGATTTATCTATTAATAGAGACTCACGGCTTCTATGAGAAAGCTACATGCTTTTTATAAGCACTTAAGACAGTTACATAGAACAATCAGACGTTTAAAATGCAACTCTACAAGAAGGAATTTTTGATCTATGAAAAATAGATGTACTCTTATTTTTTCATATCACAGAAGGTGCAATCATTCACTTCTAAGCACTACTGAAAGTGAGTTCTCTAAGAAATTTAGTAGCAAATGTAAAAAATAACACAAGATTTTTTGAGGTTGATCGTTAGCATCTATGATTAAAATGATACGTTTTATTTATTTTGTTAGATGTTCAATATTTTCTATGAATTTATAAATACTTAAAAGCCAAAGCCAACTTTAGAAGCATTACAAATTTACATGATTCATACTCATTAATATACATTTAATTGATGTACAGACTTTTTATTTTCATAATGCAAATACAAAATACTATACAATGATACATTTTTATTGCACTGTAAGGATAGATGTGTATGTTTAAATATTGTCTGATTTATGTTAATTAAAATAAGTTTTATTGAAAAGCTCTCACCTGAGAATAGTAGAATAAACAAGAAATGTATACTGTCTGAGCACCAGAACTGCAGTAGTTCTCCCACAAACCAGTGACGACCACCTGATGTTCCCTTGGCTACATAAATAATAATAATAATAATATGTTGAACTTTCTGTTTTCTCCCATGAAATTTTATGACTGAATCCCCTGTCAAAGTCTGCCTTATTTTATATAGTATTTCTACAGAGCATTCCACAGCATCTATGAAGAGGTAATACTAAACATCTAATGAATTTCAACATTTTATAGCCTACGTATTTTCCTCTGCCATCAAAGAAACAGAACATAAAACCATGAACAAAAACCTTCAACTCAAGAAATTTGTAAAGGCTGTGTACCTTCACAATTTGAATGAAACCTTCATAGCAAACAGCAGAAAATAATAAAATGTATATTTTAAGAAGCGTCAAAGTCCTAGCCATTTCATTTGAAACTTGTATGTACTTTGTAGTTTGCAGACTAACAGATACATGAAATTCTTTAAAAATAACTAAGATATTTGCTGTCTGGGGAAGGGAAGAGTTGAGGGGGTTGGACTGGCATAAGGGTGATGAAAGGCAGTACGTGGCTGTCAAGCCCCTCTATTTGTGGCCTGCCCTTGGCAAGCCCATCAAACCCTTGTGTGCTCTTGGACAAGTCTCTTCACAGCTGAAAGCAGTGCCGTGCTGTATTCCACTGAAGGACCGGAAGAGTATCCTGTCAGCCTTCCAGGTAGGCAGAAAGGCACTCCAGAAGCACTGAAAGAGTTGCTGAATGTGGTCAGTGCAGAGGCAATTGACTTTAGACACGTTTTGAACTATTCCTGAATAAGCACAAGCAGGGCTGAGGTGGACGATGGAGCAATTCAGGGACTGCAGCACTAGGAGCCTTAAAGCAGGTAAGAAAGGAATGGGTGACTGCTCCAGGTGTTACCTGTTTCTGTGTTTCTTCTTCATCTCCAAGCCAATGGGACTCATGGGCCGCCACCATTTGTAGCTCACTACTGTTCATGTTTGCAATCATGCCTTTCTGCCAGTGCTGCCCTTACCCAGCTTGTGTGTTCTCCCTACACAGAATTTGGGTTATATGTTGTCAGGGCAGGGAATTCCCTTTCATATTTTCCTTTAGTTCATTGATGCATGTATGTTGCCTAAGCCAGCAGGGCTTGGATCCTGCCTAGGAGTGCCCAGACCATGCCACTGTCTCACTGACAATAGTAGGACAGAGGGCTTGGGGTCTTTGTCAGTCTTCCAGGGGTTCTACAACTGGTAGTGAAGGAGCGGATACATTTCCATTGAAGACTGAAAAAACCAAGTATCCCATTTTCAAAGGGAACATGCAAGGAGAGGGAGAATTAGCTGCTAGATACATTGTTCTCCTGGCAGTATTACATTGTGTTTCCCTATTTATGCACCTCTTCTAATCATCTGTAATTTGCCACCTGGCATAATCTCTTCTATTGCATGCAGGCTCCTGTGCTTAGTTCAAGGAAAAACTATTCTGGCTGCATGAGAGGGAAGCTGCATCACGCCGTCAATATCTCCTCCACTTATCTGCTGCAGTGAGGGTAGGAGAGAAAAAGTAACAGCATATGGGCCCAGAGAATGTCTGCAGGAAGGGGGTAAAAATATTTCTTCATAAGCGTAGTTAATATTCTGGGTTATATTAATGAATGGTAAAAGCAGTTAATTTAACCTGCTGCAAAAATGCCTGATTCATCATCATTGAAAAGATGTGATCAATATGATTAATTCCCTGAAATTCACACTGCATCTTTAACGCCATTACTCGGAGTGTAGAGCTGTGCTAATCAGCTCTCTGTAGCAGCCAGATTTATGTCCATATTGGTGTACAATAATTTCACTTAACATAAAACACTGATCTTATCAGTGCAGCCACTGAATGCAGCTCTGTTCATTCTGTTGCCCATTTAAATTTTGCTGTTGCCAGGGCCAGATTATAATTAAAGTCTGGAACCACCATGCTTGATCCTCACCTAAGACCTCTTCCCACTGAGCTTCTCTCTACAAGCTACACCTCTTACACCTTCTGTGCAGTGTGAGGCTGCGCAGGTTCGGTGGGGGCGATTCCAGGCTGCTGCCCATGCAGCCGGAAGGGCCTTGCTGTGGAGCAGTAATAGCTCTCATGTGATATTCATCGCTCCAGGATCCAGATGTCTTTGGATCGCATTGCAAATTCTTCAGCCATTCCTGATGCCCTTCCTTTCTTCTCCAGTATTACATAGCAACATCACATGCCCTGTGCTCTGAACCCTTTCCAGTTTAGTATCTCTTCCCATGCTTTTTGAACTGTCACTCAGCGATGGAGCTTTGCTTGGGACAGTAACCATAGCTTTACTGGTGGTCCTTCACCATAGAAGGAAGAACACTGGAATAAACTGAAAGAGTATGATTGAAGTTATTCCCAGTTTCAGACAGGCTGGCAGTCTTATACAGTGTCTGCACTTTTCATTTGTTCTTGCTTTAATGCTAATACAAGATTAAATTCCTGTGTAGACATGATGAAGGAGAGGTCCTTTATGCACCTCCAGGGTTTTAATCTTAAAGCTTTGCGTTTTAAAACTGAATAAGGTTCAGCAATTCAGTATTAAATGACCCATTCAGAATGACTGGCTCTAATTTTCCATGCTGCATATTTTTTATCGGGTAATACTGCTGCTAAACCTGGGTATCACTTTAGTTGCTTCCAGGTGAGTCTGAACTATTATGATCTGGTAAAAAAAAATGTTGGCTTCTCAGCAAATTGCCCTAGATGAATATCTTGGTCCCTTCAAGGGATTGGTATAAAATCCTGAGTTAGAATTGCTTATTCTTGCAAAAGGAGAAACCAGACAGGTGTTGTGCACAGCTACCTTATCACAGGTTTGAAGATGGCTTTCATACTACGATTTTCCCAATGGCTATATATAAATTAAAGATCACCTGAAATGGAACAAATGCCTTGGGTTTTGTTGCAGTGCTTTTTGCTATGGCTGTCTCTGCTTGTCTCAGTAGAGACGTCATTGATACAACACTTAAGAAAATGTGTCATGAACATGAAGGAACTGAAGCAATGACAGAGCCATTCCTACATAAAAGATACGAAAGGGTAATAAAACTAAGTATCTACTAATCCCTTACATGATGCTCAAAAACAGCACAGAGAAACTGTAGTCAGTTGCACCTGCGAGACCAGAAGGGTTTGTCATGACTCTGAGTGGAGCACTTTGAAATGAAGTCTCAGAGCTATTTGCAAGCTTCAAAGCAAATAATTTCTCTGCTGACGTGTGACATCATGCCTCCAAGGCACAGTGGTCCCGGGGGTGCTCGTTAAATGATAGCAGGATAGATTGCATTTCATCCTGACATGATGTTTGGATGCAGAAAATGAGCTTTTAAATTACTGCGCTGTCCCTGTGCAGCCTGTACCGCTGGTTCAGGACAAAGGGGATGTCCAGGCAGGCACTTCAGCTATTTTGTGTTCTGCTGAAGCTGTGGCTCTGTGGGCAAAGGACTTCTGTGTTGTAACTCCACTGAATGCTTTCCCTCGGTGCCAGCTTTGAATGTTACTAAGGCAAAGTGTCTC
The DNA here is from genome assembly GCA_026212715.1 of Elanus axillaris. Taxonomy (NCBI): domain Eukaryota; kingdom Metazoa; phylum Chordata; class Aves; order Accipitriformes; family Accipitridae; genus Elanus; species Elanus axillaris. The sequence goes on from JANZLQ010000002.1 coordinate 13,057,832, forward strand.
ATTTTCTTTTTCCCTTGTTTAACATCTTTAAGAATCTCCTTGCATGTTTCCCATGCGAATGTCAGTGAACTTAGCTTTTCAAACCCTGCAAAGCTATGTGTTAGCATCCCCTTTAACAAGCAAGGCAACTGAGTTAGAAGAGGCCAGAGGACCCAGAGCCACCGAGCAAAATGGGTTTGAGACTTCTAAACAACTTTGAAGTCCTGGACCTTCAAGCCCTGCCTGTGGTTTAACAGTAAGTCTTTTTCAGGCCAGGAGAGTCTGGTCTTCTGATGCTCCACTTTTTCCATCTCAGCTTCTCTGTCTTTCGTTTTTCTTCTGATTCCATTTACTAGGAGTCCTTCCCTTAACTTCCATTGGCTGTGGATCTCCCTCAAACACAGCCATATTGCTGGGACTAAATCCTGCCTTTCAAACTCACTGTTGCTGTTTACAACTTTTACCACAAGAAAATCTTTTTCTGATTCAGGTTAAGGTGAGCCTGGAAAAATACCCCATAGTGGCTGAAAGGCTTGCACTGGTATCCATACACAGGAGAATACAAACACAGTTAACTAAAACAGCTTGTGAGCACTGCATTGCTACTGTGTGCAGTGCGAATATGTATGCAAGGTCTTTTGTATTGTACTCCCACATGCCAAACTGAAGTTCGGGAGTGTCCACAGGCACCTCTGCCTTTGAGGTTATGTTAGCAAAGACAAGCAGCTGTGGACACTTGTTGAAATTTGAATCTCTCTTTTCTTGGTTTGCTTGCTCCCCCCCTCGAGTGGCAAGAGTCATTGCTAGAGCTAAAACTAACCTTCGTTTGTTCAGCCCATGGTAATTGACAGAAGTTACTTAATCATTTAATCACCTATGTTTCTCTTGAGGTAGTGAAATAGCACAGCAACGCACACAGTTTTAGAGAAGTGAAAGAGGTGATTGCCTGGTTTTGAAATGAAAGGAGGAATTTAGCTAGTGTGTAATTATTCAAGTGAGAAGTCGGTCCTGTCTGCCTTTAATATTCCAAAGTGGTATTTGATGTAAATCCTTCCCCACAGTTCATTACATTAGCTCTTAGCTCAACCTGAGCACGCTGAGTGCCAAGTTCAGCATGCAGCATGTTTTATAACCAAGTAGAATGACGTCATCCTCGTAATCCTGCAGCTCCCTTGTTGCTCGGGAGGAGGTATGGCTTTGTCTTCAGCCTAAAGATGAAATGGAATATGTTTGGTGAGATTCCCTTGGTATTTGCAGCGTGGTTGTGTGAGGAATATTGCTTTGCACCTCCAGCAAGAACTGTCCTTTTTTGCCTAAAAATAAGAAAAAAAAAAAAAGTTACTTTGCCTGTAATATTTTTCTTCACAGAAAATTAATATTTTCCTTTACAGATCCCTAAGTGCTTTACAAGAAGACCCACAGAGCCCTTTCGCAGGTGGGTAAAACAAGCTGCAGAAAAGCACAGTGGCTTGTCGGCATCCACCGTGGCAAACCCTGGCCTAGTCCTGGAGGCTGTCAGGCTGCTGCTGAGGGCTCTGGGTTGAACCATGCTGACTTTCAAAAAAAGTGGGAAGAAAAATTTAAAAAGCAGGTGCTTTCATAATGGTTTGTCACTGCCGCTTTACAGAGATACCGGTCAGAGCTCCTAAGAAGCCAGAAATCTGTCCTCCCTCCCCACTTTGTCCTGAGCTCAGTGAGACCTGTGGGAGTGCCAAATGCCATTGGTGTGTGCACATGGAGTCCGTGGCTGGTGCCAGCTATTTCAGATGCTGTTTACCGTAAGTAAGACAGACTGCAATGATATAGCATGAATGTAAGTGCTAAGAAACAAGCGAGTTGCCCAGCCACCCCACCGAGACTGGGCTAGGAATGGCATGTGTAACATCAGACACAGCTTTTGGAGATAGTTAGGGAGAAATTGCTTGAATAGACAGTTTTCAGGACATTGTGAGCCATACAACCAAGCCCTAAAAGTGAGCAACTTCTTCCAGCCCCTGAAAATCCAAGCTGGCAGACTCAGTGCAAATATGCCGTCCCCTGTTATGACAAATCTCTGACAAGCCAAGGTCAGAAAGCAGAAAGTTTTAGCTGCTCTCTCATGCCAGGAACAAAAAAAGAAAGAAAACAAAAAGCCTTGTTTTAAAATAAGCTGTTTTAAATAAACAAGTGTTCTTTGAACCACATCAGAGTGCATACCTAACAATATTTGTTAAGTAAATATCAGAGACGTGTTTAAGTCTGGCTCCCTATGTATTAGCAAAGTGGTATTTGTGTTGCTTTTGTTGTAACGAGTCAACAGTGTTTCTAGAAGGTCTGAAAAAAGGGACTTTTGGGTTTTTTTTCCTACTTAGCGTCCCACAGAGAAACATCTGCCCACCAGTAGCCCCACCTCAGGACTTTAAAGTAAAAAACCTTCCCAATGCACTGATTTTGAAGTTACACTTTGCTTTCATTGGCTTAGTTTGGTTCATAATCTGCCTATTCGGTGTTATTTTTTACCCACAGATCCACCTCTTAGGTAATTTTGGCTTTCTGAAGGAAGTCTGCCCTGAGACTGGTTGCAAATACAAGGTCACATTATTATAGTCTGTACCTGAAATGCTGTCATGGTTTAACCCCAGCCAGCAACTGAGCACCACACAGCCGCACACTCACTCCCCCCCACCCAGTGGGATGGGGGAGAAAATCAGGAAAAGAAGTAAAACTCATGGGTTGAGATAAGAACGGTTTAATAGAACAGAAAAGAATAAAGTAATAATTATAACAACATTAATAAAATGACAACAGTAATAGTAAAAGGATTGGAATGTACAAATGGCGCACAGAGTAATTACTCACCACCCGCCGATCAACACCCAGTCAGTCCCCGAGCAGTGATCCCAGCTCCCCCACCACCCAGTTATCTCCTGAATGTGACGTCCCACGGTCTGGAATACCCCCTTGGCCAGTTTGGGTCAGCTGTCCTGGCTGTGTCCTGTGCCAACTCCTTGTGCCCCTCCAGCCTTCTTGCCGGCTGGGCATGAGAAGCTGAAAAGTCCTTGACTTGATATAAACACCACCCAGCAGCAACCGAAAACATCAGAGTGTTATCAACATTCTCCTCATACTGAACTCAAGACACAGCACCGTACCAGCTACTAGGAAGACACTTAACTCTATGCCAGCTGAAACCAGGACAAATGCCATGGTGCCGTGGCTGAGCAAAGTTCCTGCCTTTTCTGATCAGCTGCTCCCTGAGCTTAGATTTTCTTCAGTTTGATCCAAGTGCTGTAAGCACAGAGAGCCACCCCCGCACAGGCCTGCTCTTCATGGCTTCACAACTGAGCTGACCCTGCGTCAGCCAAGATATACTAGCGATATGCAGAAAGCCACTGAGGGACCAAGAGGGCAACCATGCAGCCTAAAAGCCAATGGTTGCTTTTCCATGTGCAGCAAAAGAAAAAAGTAATATAAATTTCTAATTTAAACAGATCTTTGTATATGCATGTGTATTTTTGTCTGTTTGTCCTTCAACTTTTCAGCTTATTTAACTCTTTCAAGAGCCAGATATTAGCTCTGGGGTTAATGCAGAGACAGAGGAATGTAAAGCGAGAGAACGGGTTGTAACAATGATGATGCCAAATCTGAAATTCTCCACCAAGGTTTTCTTTTACATCTGATGGGCTGTGAGGAAGCTGGACTGCTTCTTAAGTGTCCTCTCCTGTTTGTCAATTCAAGTGATCTCTTCGGGTATGTGCAGAGATTTTGGGCTTAATAAATCATCACTGTAGACCCCGTGCTTTCATGTATGGGAAGCAATGTGACTGTTTCTCCCTGCATTTGTGGGGTGTTGGAGAGGAGGCAAGGTCGTGCTCTGTGGGACCCAAGGGGGAAAACCGCAGTTCATAAATCAGGCTTGAGCTACCCCAAAGTCAGGCCATCGAAGTCACGGTGAGGCTCTGCAGGCAAAAGTGACAGCTAGGCTTTTATCTGTATGGCACAGCATCACAGGTTGATACTATGACTTCTTTCTCTTCTTTAAAGCTTTTATGTCAGAGGAATCAAAGCCCCTACCTCCCCTTTCCAAATT
>JANZLQ010000002.1:13066509-13082824 GCA_026212715.1 Elanus axillaris
AGGCACCAGGAAAAATGCATCTTGCGGCACATAACTCACTGTCGGAGACAAGGACAACTCGTTTTTAACTGACTGTTGTTCTTTTGCGTGATCTAGTTCAGCAGTGAGCTGAGCCAGAGTTTCTATAGACGGAGCAGAGATGACAGCTGGCATTGCCTCACCTGAGAGACCTTTAAATGGAAAGAAATAGCTCTCAGATCGACAGCTCAACACAGTTCTCCAAGATCAGTGCCATACCCAGGATTCCAGATAAACCAAATCTGCTTCATGTTAGTCTGCCTTGGGGTACCGTGCTGGACTTGTTACTGCCCTTTAGTGTCAGTAGGAGACTCCCGTTCCACTGTCAAATACAGCTTTCAGTTCTGTACGCGGTTTGGCCCTTACAGTCTCACAGATGTCCTGCACTTCCCCCCGTCTGGTGGGCTTATACAGAAAGATGAGGTTGATGGGAACTTCTGGCTTGGGTGCTGTACTGGTCTGAGCAGTAGACCCTGTAGTGGAAGTGGTGGCCTCCCTGTAAAGGATTTGTATAAAGGTAATTCACAGTGACGGCTCATTTTGAAAAATTCAGGTTATTCATGCCTTTTCCTTTGCTGTATTAAGTGACAAGGTTGGGATTCCTAAGGGAGGAAGTACTTGGGTTATTGCTGAGAGATGAAGCTTTTATTAAACAGAAACATGCAAACTCATTTCCCATATTGTTTTTAACCTAGTAGCCAATTACTGTTTATTTGTTCTTTTTGCAGATAGTTCTGTTGCTGCCTTAGCTGTCTTGTACCATGCCTAGCAATGACAACCGAGTCGTATTCTGCTGAGCAGGCTGCTCCACACTTAGCCATCAGGTCTGCATTCTCCAACAGATTCATCAGGCTGGCAATGGAGCTGTTTGGTACCCGTCGAATCCCACTCCAAGGGTGTCCGAGCACCTTGCATTTGGCTCAGAAAATCTGTCCTTGCAGCAGCCCTGTGAAGGGGTTGTGAAACCCCGGGGACTCCCAGGGCAGTTCACCAGTTGAAAAATATTTTGGATTGGGTTCTTGTATCATCTGAAGTGAACAGCTAATCCTGGCGCCAGGATACAGGTATGGTTGAAATGCTTGAGGTGAAAGCTGTTGGTGGGGAGCAGTGGGACTGTTCACAACAGAACACCTGCTTTCATCAGAATCGTTGGGGTCACCAGCAGTCTTTCTGCATTAAAGGCTGTCTTGGGTGGGTCAGACATCCTCATACCTCCGCTCTGATACTCGCATGTTTTACTCTCTCTGATACCTCCTCGAGAGTGTGGCGCTCTGTTTTTGGCAGATGAAGGTGAAATATGTTCCAGTGGGTGGTAGCAGTTGGACCCCGTATCGAGGCACACATCTTTAGGCAAAGAATGGTGCTTTCTTGCCACTTCATTCCCTGGCAGAGGAGCTGTACACACTAGCTGCTGTTCTCTGGTATGGCCTTGCTAATACCAGCAAGGCTTACGTGGCCACTGCCTGCCCTCTGCATTGGCAGTGGTCGCGGGCTGAGTCACCTGTTTTTGGTGGACATAAGTTGTGCTCAGTGCAAGACATAGCAACTGAAAGTTTCTGGCCTGCCTTACAGGAGGTCTGACAAAATGACCGTAATAACCGTTTCTGCCCTGGAAATCTCTGAATTCCTGGTAGGCAAAGAAATTACTCTGTACTTACATAGCTCAGTGTTGCTAAATCTGGCTTGGTTTTGCGGCTTGCAAAACAAACAGATATCTAAGAGAAGATGTTATTAATTGCTGCCATAATGACATATTCAGCTCCTGTTTTTATGGTTGCTGCAAAGCCTGTTTTGTGGAGGCTTTTTTTTAAGCTATTTGGGGAAGAACAGACAAGCTTTTGGTATGTGGTTCTACATCAAATCTCTTCAGTTTTGCCAGGCTGTGTGTATTTGTAAAGACCCTGTATATTGTAGAGGCCACTGCCTGTCCCAGCCCCCACTGGACACCCAGAACTTGGAGGGCACAGCATCTTGGTGAGAATTCTTCAGTGCCGAGGGGGAGAACAGATCTGTAGGTGGGGAGGATATACCCAAGTGGAGGTGAGCATGGCCAAAAAGAAGCAGCTAAAAATGATGTTTTAGGTTTCTCTATAGGGGCAGTCAAGCACTGCAAAAGGCCTTGGTTTGTTTTTTTGTTTTTTCCTTGGATGAATGAATGAGAAACGTGGGCGTTCCATAAAAATGTCTTTTAATATTTGAGACTGTAGCACATGCTTGGGTATTTCAAAAAGCCTCACTGTGTACAGTAAGTGCCAACAGTTCACACACAAGGGAGGCGTATTTGATTATCCTGTGTCACAGACTTCATGTAGCAACAAGAGTACTTGATTGTGAGATCATCTTCATGGTTGGAGTGTTTTCAGCTCTGTCTAGCAGCTGTACAGTGATTATGCCTTTTGCTATTTTTGTTTTTCCCTGAATCTTTGGCTCTTCAGCAGTCAGAAGAGTGGAATTAATGATTGCTCTGGAACAGGGGAGTTCCCTAGGCCTCAGATGGGTACTGGGGGAACCAGTGATACAGCTGTCACTGCTGCTTGGTGACAGTGTCACCTCTGAGAAGGATGGTATCCATTTCTAACTGGAGAATTCTGGGATGCTGATGGATCTTGTGACCATAATGGTTTTCTCCTAAGATCCTGCCTAAGAGGACAGAAACTGTCATAAGGGCTCAGGCCTGGCAGCTGGTTTGGGTCAGGTTGCTTTGCTGTCTGTCTTGGGAGAGAGCTGGTTTATGGGGAGTGTGATGGAGCAGTTAATGCTGAAAGAGGGCATTGCTCAATGCAGGTTACATGTAGATGTGGGAGCTGCGGAACATGGATTATGGGAGGGCAGTCCATGGGGGTGTTGCAATTCCAGTATGTATCCGTAAGATACCAGGTGTTTCCAAAGCAAAGCAAGGATGGACGTAATGCTGGAAATGCGAGTTGAATGCATAAAGGTGCTGGGCAATATCTGCATTGAAAAATGACAGTCTGCAGTTCTCATAGTCCAGCAGGATGCCAATCCTTCTTGGGGGGATAGTAATTCTGATGTCTGGTGTCATCCCGCTGTGCAGGAATTCGTACTTATGCCTGTAGGTAAGAAACAGACAAAAAACTTGAGGGCACCCTGGCTGCTCTCAAAGGGAAGTGCTTTGTGCGCATAGGTGTATTCCAGGGTATGCTTCCTGCTTCACGGTCCCATCAGTTTTGTGTGCCCTGTGGTTACTGCCCCAGTCCCATCTACTTTGCTGAGCAATGGCTGTGTTTGCTGAGGAGTGGTGTGCTCTGTGCTTCCACACAGCCTTATGCCACAGTGCTCAGACCTGCCTGTCTGACCTGCCTGTCCAACCTGCGTAACAGGCCTCCTGTTTCATACCCCAGTCTGTCTGTGAATGGTTGGGTAGTAGCCCTTAGATATGGACGAGGTCAGAGCACAACATGGGATTTCCATTTTTTATCATGTCTCAGAGCACAGTGTGGGTTTCCTGTAAATCAGAGGGTGCACCCTGGCCACTAGGTTTAACCTGAAGCAGTCCCTCCATGAAGGAGCTGTGCTCTGTTAGGCCAGTTAGGCTTGCCCCAGAACAACACTTGTCATTTCCTCAGCCTTGCCGCTAGACAGCTGTAGGCACTGCCAAGGCAGATGGTGAGATGACTCGGTCCTGTCCTTCCTGGCCCTGCCATGCTGCGCAATCGCTCCCCGAGGGCCTGTGGTACTGAGCCCTCTCCTGCCAACGTTATGGGAACTGCTCACGCCCACCCTTACAGCAGCAGCGAGGGAGCGTAATCCCTTGGGCAGAGGCTGCCTGACTCAATGTGGCTAGGCATCTTCCAGACTATTGGACATGGTTTTTTAAACCCCACTCTCTAAATGGTGTTTCTGGCTGCTTTTCCTACAAGACCTCCCTGCTCAGCCAGGGTGGTGCTGATGCATGCTCATTTTCTAGATGGTGACGTCTTTTAATTGTGATTCCTGGACTGGATTACTGGAGGCCAGGAAGGTGCTCTGTACATAAGCAGCTTGTCATGAGGGTAGCCCTCTTCCCCGTGTAGTCGCCGTTCGAGTACTGTTGAGGTCATTTAACAGTTACTTAAACACCTCTCCCTAGTGTGGCATGCTGCAACCAAAAATGAGACTTTTACAGGAACATGTGCCTTTCTGAGCAGAAATGAGAAGATTTATTCAGCTGAAGTGAGTTATCTGGCATTTCATAAGGGCCAGCTTCTTCACCAACTACCTCCTCCACCCACACCACTCAAACCTGAGAAAATTTCCCTGCAGAAATGGTTATGGCAGTGAGTCAAACTGAGCAATGGCCCAGCTCCCTTTTCTCTCTGAAGTCCATGCTCATTGCTCCAGAAGAATGAGAACAAACCTCAATGTGCTTCTTAGCTCAACATAGCAAGTAAGTCAAATTAGCCTGCCTGCAGTGTATGGGAGAGTCATTAGCTTTAGTGGGTTTGGTCTCCCTCATTAAGCAGCATTTCTTGCTCTGTGGGAGGCGAATGCCAGCACTGCTAAGGATTCTGGCTACGCAGCAGGCCAACTGCTGGGGAGCCGAGAGCAGCAGGCGCCTGGGGAGAAGGGTGTGCTCCAGCCAACTGAGCTGCATCTAAAACCTCCCTGTGTACCAGCAGGCAGAGGATGTGCAGATTTGGGCCCGTGCTATGCCATCCGTACCGTTTACTGACCGTGCCTGCTGGGGGCACTCAGGTGCTGTCCAGGCTCCTTGTTCAAGGGGACCCAGCACTACCCTGGCAACTCTTGCAGGCTGAGCGGTGAGCCCTTCAGGCAGGTAGTAGGCAATACTCGGGGATGCCTAGGGGTGTGACTTGTTTTCTTGCTCCTGGATGCTTCACAGGGTGCCTAAATCTCACACGGGAGTCAAGGGCAATGGTGCTAAAATAATACCATTAGAGGGAGAGCCAGCAGGTTCAGCTGAGGCATAAGGGGAGCTGGCATTTCTGCATGCAGATACGGCTTTTAGGTTCTTCCATAAGTAGGAAAGAGATCAAAACCAGTTGCATACATCCGGGTTTTGCCAGATACGTAGTTTCTAGGTTACCTGGATCCATTACTCTCTGTCTTCCCACCTGGGTTTCAGTGACCTAAAACAAGGCCTTTACAGCTAACTTCTGTAATGCAAATTTTATTCAGAATTGTTCTGGAACTGCCTATTTCAATGCGAGAAAGTCATTAAGTAGAAGATTTTGCTTAAAGGTTCCAGTATCCTTACAACACCAGTTCAGGGTGCCACTGGTGGAACGGCAGAGGCCCCTGGTTAAGTGCTTGGTCTGGGCTTTGATATAAAACCTCTGGCTGCTCCCTGCAAGCAGGAGCTCTCTGCTGCTCTGCCTGCAGGTGTACAGGTAGGAGGTATTCCTGTAGGAGACCTGTAGCCTCCACAGCCCTTACCTCGAAGGTGTGATGATATGCCTCATGCACCAGGATGAGTTGTTTGCCCCCAGATAACCATGTCTCGGAGTGTTTTCAAAAGCCACGCCGATTCTGTACTCTGTATCTTCCTCAACTTCCACCTCCCAGTAGTGTTTTCCTGGAAATGGGATCAGACTGCCCAGGATCCCAATACACCTGTGGGAGACAGACAGGAATATGTGCTTTGGCAGGGACTCTCTGCAATGCTATTTACAATGTTTAGGTATGTAACGTACCTGGACATTACACACCAATAAACAAAAGCCACTTTTGCTGTCTCCTTAGCAGTGCAGTGTGGATTTTTGACTACAGCGAAGTCCACGTGCTGAGGACCTGACACAGAACCTGCAGGTTTCTTGGTGACACCTACCCTGTTTTTACCTGTGAGTAGCTTTGTATAAATGAGTGCCCTGGGCACTTTCAGGAATAGGGAGAACAGCATCCTATGCTGCCTGGGTTTTCCAGGAAAGTTAGTACTTGCTAGAAAAGCCAGTGCCCTGCTGAACCCCAGTATAGCAGGGGAAAATGGCTACAGATATTCTGTTTTCTTCCCAAACAGCCCAGGGCTTTAAATGTCACTCACCACTGGGAATTGAGCACTGTAACAGCATGAAACTCCTGGGTCAGATGGGGAGGAGGAGACCTAACTATGCTGTGTTTGGAGAGATGAGCAAAAGTTGAACACAGTAGGAGAGCTTAGAATATGCTTAGGTATCTGGGCCATGAAAAGTTTTAACAGTAGACTGTCGTTCCTAGCCTTTATGATAGGAACCATGTAGAAGATAACTCTTCAAAAAGATGTGTAGGAGAGACAAAGACAATATACCACAGAGAGACCCTTCAGCTTGACTTGCAGGCACAGACTCAGAGGAGCTGGGCGCTTTGAAGATGCAAGTCTGCAAAAAAACAGGTTCTGAAGCAAGAAAGTTGGGCAAAATAACCCATGCCAAATGCTTCTGAAACACCCTAACTTGATTTAAGATGACAACATAAATCTTGTAAGACTACACTCCAGCTTTTCCTCAGGAAAACTACACGGTGTATTAGCTGTATTTGCTGCATCGCAGGTGTAGCAGGTTTCAAAACACACCTTCAGTTTTGGATGGGGAGTCGCACACAACCAGTATGTTTGTGTGGTAGGGTCATCTAAAGTTGTAAATTACAAAGGCAAAGGATGTTGCTGGCAGATACTGTGAGCTCCTCTACCTCTAGGTAATGCTGAGAAAGAGCTGCACTCAGCATTCAGAGGGCCTGACATGTAAGGATGGGCACGAACAGCAAGATAGCTGTACTCTGTGCCACCTCAGCAGCAATCACTTAAAGCAAGTGTACGGTTCTTGCAAGGGCATGTAGATGTCTTGGAAATAGCTTAAAGGTTGCTAAAATTGGGACTTGAGGCTGTGTTGCTACAGCTTGAGAAGGAAAAGGAATGATGCAAAATGGATGGGTAAACATCTGTGAACAAAATATTACCATAGTAATGAGAGTTGCAAAGCCACCAAGGCAAAGCTAAGTCAGACTATAGGAGCTGCTGTGGTTAGGCAACACATTAGTGTGTCAGAGATCAAGCTTCAGAAAGAAGAGTTGGCGATGTAATTTCCTTGTAGTATGAGTGTTAGTAATTTCAGCTTGGGAGCTTTTTCTTCTTTTTCTTTTTTTTCTTTTTTTCCCCACAGTATCTTGGCATGCAAGAGGCTTCTGAAAGTTCACAGTGGCATCAAAAACTCAGCCTCACAGTTCAGAATGAGATGAGTGCCAGCTCTGGCTGTTTATGTGAAATATAAAAGTACCCTGTGGAAGTGGGATGAAATCCCATTTAGGCTTACCGTGATGACTGTAATGAAGAGAATCATCTACCTCCTGGCTGTTTTCTACCGAGCCCTGTAGTAACACTGCATTTCTGTGTAGAGACTAAATTATTAAGGGCTTGTATTACTCTGTGTCTGCAGATGCATGTCCTGGTTATATGCTGCTTCTGTGGTTCTGACTGAAAACATGTATTTCGGCAAGCTAAGTCTCTCATTTCGGTGGCAAAGGGCCTAATTCTTTTTTGAAAGTAGGATCTGTAGGCCCAAATAGTATCAGCTAGATGTTTCAGCAAGAGGTAGGTATTCAGATCCCTCTCCTTTCCTTAGCATTTGCTTTCACACTTAAAATACCTGTTCAAATTTAGCTCAGTGTGCCCAGTGTGTAAGCAGGTTTGGACATAATTGTGGCTGGCTGCATCTGTAATCCTCTTTATGAACTTGCGTTAATTTTGAAGTGATGCTTAAGTTCCAAATTGCAGCTAGAGAAAGAGATTTAAACTCAGAAAAAATCAACGAGAGCTGCTGAAAGCCCCATTAGACACTTCCTGGCATCAATTTAAAAAAAAACCAAAAACAAACAGACCAACTGTGCTTTGAACTACACAAGCTTCTTTGAAAGAAGAGAGTCAGGTGCCCAAAGCACCTGGTTTTTTTGCCCATTCTGTAGTAGTTGCTGTAGTGAACAAGTTTTACATAAGATGACTGTTCAGTGGCTTCCATTGGACAGAGCTATATAAAAACAGCCCCCAAATCTCCACATGTGAAACCAAGGAAGGATGGGCAGACACTCCTGCACATTATGGGCAAGGCTTTATCACGTTGGCAGCTTGCAGAGGAAGGGGCCGGAGAGAGGCAGCTCCTCAAGTCCTGGAAGTGTGCAAATGCCGGGTCACTGTAATTAAGAGAGAACCTAATAATTATGCTTTTTTTTTTTTTTTTTAAATCCCACTAGTGCTGTATTAAGAGTATATGGGGGTTTATTTATTTTCTTGTGACATTTTTCTGGGATTTTTGGGCTCTGGAAAGAACTAAATGGGAGGAAAGTTTTTGGAGTTTAATAGAAGTTGATGCATACATCATGCAAAGGGAGATGTTGTAGATAATATGTATTAGCTACCCTAGAAATTCTCAGAAAAGAGCAGCAAGCCACAGGGAGTTCAGCAGTGGTGCTCAGGAACAATAACCCCAGTGAAACTACGGGGCCTGGGTAAATTGATGTGGAGCTTTACTCTCCAAGGAATTATGGGGAAAGCCTACCGTTTCAAACTGAATAGTTATCTTAGGAGCCCAACTTGAAATACCTTAAAATAAATCTGATTTTCTAAATGATGAGTAATCCATATTTTAGAAGGACCAACAAAGATGTTTGCAGTGTCTGAAACTGAAGACAGCCATAGTCACTTAAGCAAAAAACAAGACAGAAAAAAACACTATACATTATACACACACATACATTCTGGAAGTTTTACTTGGTTGGTACCTGGCTTGAAGGTGAGGAGAACTGCAATACCAGTAAACCTTTTTAGTGGATTTAAATGCAAGGTACGCGTGTCATGGGCAAACCAGCCACAAACCACATGCATTAGTTGCAACTGAAATTCTTCCATGTACCTTGTAAAGCTGTTATCATAGACAGGCAGATCACACTCTGGGTTTTCCAGTTCATCACATGCAATTGTAAATCCATCGTCTAGAATTGCCAGTAAAGGATGGGCTGTGTCCTCATTAAGGCAGAAGTAGGTGCCTGCAAGAGAGAATGCCTGAAGGTAACTCCAGCAACTCCTTATGGAATTAGGGTTTGCAGCAAGTGTGTGGTGAAATGTTTGGATCCCCAAAAAGATTAACCAGTGCTTTGGAAGGAATGTGTGGCTGACATTGAGAGGGCAAGGTTGTCCATTTGGAGTTTTTCAAATAAATGGGTGTTTTAGAGCTTAACGCTGTTTAGTTACAGCCTTGTGAAAAGCAGAAAAAGGGTCTTAACCTGGTTTTGAACCTAGCCAGGGCTCAAAGCTGCAGGTATTGCACAGGAAGTAGCTATTCAAAGATGAGAGGTCCTACCTGGAATGGACTGTCTGGTTTCAAGTCATCTTCATCAGAGATGGAGTGATCTATTTTGAATCACTGAAAGGACAAGGGGGGGATTAAAGGCCTCTCCATGGCCTCACTCTTCCATGTAAACGCTGACCACAGTTTGAAGAGAAGGAATCTGTACAAAGGTGTCACATGCAGCATCCCTCATGCTTCAGCACCTCCTCATCAGATGAGCCCTCAGAGAGGCAACTCAGCTAAGCCAGCCCAGGATAAAAGTACTTCTGCCTTTCTCTCTTTGGAGACTTCACAAAGCAGGTCTTTGTCACAGGTCACTGTGCTCTGATGAGCAGCCATGTGCATCACAGCTGCTGTTTGTAGTTGGTGTTTGTGTATCCACCCCAGTAAGTAAGAATCAAAGGTCATTTGCAGTGTTGGGGGTGAGCGCTTGCAGCTGACAGATGAATTTGCATCAGCTGTTTGCATAATGTAAACTCAGAGAAGATAAATCTCTCCATGCTAATCCCAAATGAAATCATTATAATCAAACTGCAAGTTACTACAATGCAAATACAATACAAACAATGACAGGACAATTACAGGCATGTGCTGCTGAAAACAAACACATGCTGTGCAAGCAGAATTGGCAATTTCAAATATTGAGCTTGATTTAAGCAGCTGAAATATACACAGACAATGGTAACGCAAGGACAGTCTTCCTCTCCAGGGATTTAAGGATGACCCTGTGGTGGCACTGATACAGAGCAGACAGGTTTCTTACTGAAACGTAGCCTTTCACAGATTAATGGGGGTGTGGTCAGCTTGCTGAATAAGCAGTTTGCAACTCTGTCACAGAAGGTAAGGGCAGAAGACACACAGGTATGGTGTGAATGTGTCTGAGAGCGATGTGGGAGGTTTGAGACACCCGAGTGAAGTTGCAGCATCATTACAGCAGTGATGAATATGAAAACAGGTGTCTACCTAAAATGAGCTGTGACTAGATGGCTGGGAGGGGAAAGGTTAATCCTTGTCCACTGTGGTACAGACAGCAGAGATGATAATGCTATGTCAGTTACCAAAAGCAAAGCTTCCAGCTGAAAGCTGGACTGCCTTTTTTTTCCTGATGAATAAAGGGAACAAGCCTTCAGAGCTTCCCAAGCCAAACTGGAGACATTCTAATATATACAGAGGAAGAGTTTGCATATCCAAACAACTCTGGAAATTGCCGACTGTTTCAGCCATGCTTTCCAGCAGCATCATTGTTACAAGGTAATCTCTGAAGTAAAGTAAAACCACAGCACAACTTGCTTCATTGGTGTGTCAGTACTTGGCCGGCTGGCAACAGCTGGGGGTGTTGGGTTGATACTGTCTTTTAAAATGTTTAGCAATGAGTAACTTTCAAGTATCAAATGTACTGGACAGAAATAATTTTAAATTACAGAGCTAAAGCAATGCACTTACTGTTACAAAAAAGTGGTTTTTTCATTCCTAAAAGGTTGCCAGGTGTGTAATTAGATGTAAGAGATTAGGACCTGATCCAGAGGCCATTGAAACCAGCAGGTATCTTTCTGTTGAGAAAATAGATGCTACAACAGGCTGCTGGAGTTGTTCCGAGCTGTACAGTACCTGTGGTGTTTATCAGGACAGGTTCACTTCTTTCACTTGAACCACCGAGGTTTAGGGCTCTAACGCAGATGTGATAGCTTTGCATTGGCTGGAGGTGAATTAGGACTTCACAGTTAGGAATCCCAACAATAGATCTACAGAAAATAAATCCATGCAAAACAATAGGGTAGAGAACAAAGGTAGGCCTTTGAGATTATTTTTCTGAAGAGCAAAGAAGAAATTACATGATCAGCTTCTCTTTTAACCCATCAACAACACTTGTACAGTTGTCAGTAGCAAGGGCAAAAGAGTCTGTGGCAGACTGTGCAGATTTTTACATTTGCTTCTGCCTTCTCCCATACACTGTATAGTCTTTTTCCATTAACATTTATACAATTAACTTTACTAAGAGGAATGTTTATAAAGGTGAATTCACCAAAGGGTCATGAGTCCTTTCTTAGTGCTATCTGATGCCACGTAACTTGAAACGGTTTCAACTCTACAGGTCACGGACTTGGTAGAATAGTGACTCACTCTGTAATAATATCACCATGTACTTCATCTGTCAGCTTGGACAATTCAACCGTGTAGGAATCAACAGGGTTAAGGTCTCTAGATTCCCAGCACACTAGTGCTGCATTTTCACAGCTTCGGATCTTTTTACTCTTCATGGTAGGTGGTGAAGGAGCTAAAAAGTAAGCAAAAAGAACAATTCTAAGCTGTTGCTTGAAGATGTTTGCAACAAACATGCTTTGAAGACTTAAAAAATAGAACAGAGATGTTTACTAATACTATATATTTAAAGAAACCTGCTTCCCCCATGGACAATAAACAGCAGGAACGGTGATTAACAGTACTATTCAAAGACTTAATTTGGACTATAAAGGTCCCAAGAGAATTAATCAGAGCAGTAACATAGATAGGGACTGATTACACAACCATCTTCCTATCATTGGTTTTATCTTTGTCATAAAGGTGCATCTCTGCTCTGAGATGTCAAAGACATCTGGAACAAGTGCTTGAAAGTCTCACTCTGACTTGCTCCATTTGATGTCAGGATTTCACAAAATGAGCTTGACTGAACAGCAGTTACAAAGGGCAGCATTGCAGATGAATCCACAAAATACCTACAGGCCAATAAAAGGAGGACTGGCATCCACCTGGCAGAACTAGGAGACTTGAGCCTTATTCCCAGCTCTTCTACATGCTTGCATTTAAATAATTTATTTTGTCTATGTGCTTCTGTTTCTTCAACTCTAAAACAGGGGTAATTAGCCTGATAGGCTCTCCAAAGAACAGTAGGAAATTCCCATGCAGTCAGTAGACTTACATCGGAAGAAACAAAATGCCCGGAAAGCATTACTGGCATAAAATTCAGAGATGACTGTGAATTTCACCATGAAGGTCACATAGTTGTATGAATAAAATATTTTTACCTGTTACATAAACTGCTCTTTCACTTGGTGGACTGATACCAGAGGCATTTAAAGCACTGACCCAAAATTCATACTGTGTATTCGGCAACAGATTAGTAATGGTGCAGTATGTTTCTTTGACTTTTAGCGTATGCTCTGAAATGAAAACAACAAAGCATTTACAGTACCTTTACACAGTTACCCAGTCTTCCTCAAAGCTGCCTCAAATAATGGGGTTGAGGCACATTGTTTTGTTCAAGAGAGTTCAAGAGAGCTCCTTGTGCTCCATACCCTTTGATTAGCTGTCAGGCTGTTTCACCAGACCTTCCTCTAAGGAGGCATAAATGAGATAATGCATCAGCTTCTGAAGGAGCCATGCCACTCAGGAGAAAAAACAAAACAAAAAAAAACCAGGAAGAAAGGTCACCTACCTGTCATTAATTTTTTTTTTTTTTCTAAAAAGACCCTACACGTTCCCAATCCAGGGATGCTGTCTGGTCAGCTCATGCCAGCAGTGGGACAAGAGCTGAAGCTATTTCCCTACTCATTTCTCATTCTTCATCTTACAAAATTTGGATAGGTTCTGCTTTTCTTTCTGAACTGTCCATTTGGTACTCTACTGGCTTCCACTTTTGCTGGAGAAGTGACTGGGTGTTTTCAGTAAAAGGATATTATTAGCAAAGTCAGTTTTGTCACAAGGCTGGGACATTTTAGGATGGTTCTGTGGTTCTATTTTGTGCATGTGGGTGATGTGGAGTTACAGCCTATTATTAGCACTGAGATGAACTGTAAAACGACTGTGGGGGTTTCAGTGGGCGTGACGATAATGTGGTGATTTGCTTTCTAAAAATACTGTGGATGCAGTGCATTTGTATCTAACACACTGCCTGCCCTCCAGGAAAAGAAATGCTGCTGTTGAGACCTGACTCCATCCACTGTCCCCTTCCCACTCTTCCTATCCCAGCTGCTGCCCTGTCCTGTCTTTGCTCCTGTGATAGGTCCTGCTGCAGCTGGCAGCATGGCAGACCTGGCTGGGGAAGCGTAACAAAACCAGAAGCAGGAAATACGGTGGCAGATATGACAGTTTTGGTGGCAGAGAGAGCACCGAAAGTACGCTGGTTGCCACAGCAAGTCCAGAGGCACTTTGGAACCAGCTGGTTTTGCCAGTGGAGGGCTGAAGTGTCCCCTTGGGTCCAGGCCTACTTACCTGCTTGTACATCACTGCGCCTCTCATTGCTCACTGGTTTATAGCACAGTTGGTAGCACTCAACAGTATCATCTGAGAAGAGGCCCCAGCAAACTCTCAGTGAGGTGCCAGTTGCTGTATTGGGAGCCTGGGGATTTATCACAGGGGCACAAGGAGCTGCAGAGGGGAAAATGGATCAGTTTTTTTAATGTGTAAGCATGGTATGTTGTTCACAGGCAAACACCTCTCCTCTCACAAAGGTGTTTGTATGGAGCCTAGACATTGGCTGGGGTTGTATTACTCCCACATGGCAAAAAGTTAGGAGGTGACCCTGTAAATAGTTGTAGGTAATAATCAGGTCACTGGTGAACGTATTGGTCTTGCTTCAAATCAGAACAATAAAATACATAAGCCTCACCCTAACCCTTCTCCATACACTTGACCTCCCCTGCCTCTGAGGGCTGTTGTTCCCCTGCAAGCTAGTGAAGCCCTGCAGGAGCAACATCTGACACGTGCTGCATTGCTGCGGAATAGCCCAGGGGCTGAGGAGCCTCTGGAGGAAGAAAGATGAGGGAAAAGCTGTACAACATGGGGTCAGCAGCAGAAGAAAACAAGTAACAAATGCTATTTTACTTTAAGAAAACACAGTGTATGGGCATTAAAAAATGCCTATTGTTCTGACCGTTTGTGGTGTGCCAGAAAAGTTTTTAAATCTTTTGTATTTGGGTTTTTTTTTATTATTAGAAATTTGTTTGGGTTTTGCTCTGTTTCCTGTGGATAATAGAAAAAAAGTTTGCTAAATAGCAGAGGAACGAGCCACTGAAATCTGGTTATCAAGAGAAGCTGTGCAGGTTGTTTAAAGCAGTCTGGTGTCCCTCTCTACTTTGTTCAAGCAACTACAAGGTAGGACAAGTTATCACCAAGTACATATGCGTGACCCCTCAGCGGAAGGGGGTAGTCTTTGTGAGTCTTCTAGGAAATCATCCAGCAAAAGCAGGGAAGGCCAAACTTGTCAGTTCTGTTAATTTTATACTGAAAACATGAAAAAAAAATATATTCCAAAAACAGCTTCCAGTGTCTCTGTATATATAGGCAAACAAAAAAATCTAAAGGGAAAACTAGGGAGAAGCTAATTCTGCCTTTGCAGTTCTCCTTTAAAAGAAGTAATAGACCTCTGTTTAATACATATCCCTAATTAAATGTAAATAAGTCTGAAATAATGATCAGATAGGAAGAGTACCTGGAATAGTATTAATAGAGTTCATTAGTTGTTCAACTTCAGAGAAATCTATGACCCGCTCTTCAAAGTCTGGCAGTGTTGAAAGCTCTAAATCCACTTCTTTCTTTAAGAATTCTTCCAGCCTGTAATTGTAGGGGAAAAAAAATATGTCTCATTGGAAGTACCATAGTGTTGGAGATACCTTTCTATGATACCTACTGGTAAAAGAAGCGCAAACTCTAAAATAACAGCTATTTCCTTAAAATAATGTTTTCGTAGTTGTACAAAGCTCAGCCTCCCCATGCCCTTTGCTTGATGATACATGACCATACATCAGATCAGTGCTCCAAGATGCCAAACAGAGCTGGATGCTGAGGGGACTGAGCGACCACGCTTTTTGTGCCCTGCTCATGCAGTGAGCCATCTGCCGCACACTGCGCTCCCACTGAGCAGGCGAGTGAGGTTTCCCCAGCAGCCCTTTGTGGGAAGCAAGATACTAGCTCCGTGACTTTAATTATTTTGAATTTATGACACTATTACTAATTCAGGACCTCACGGTTCTAGGTGTTGTGAATTTGAAACAAAGAGGTTCTTTTCTCTGTTTTCATAAACTATGACAGTCAATTTAAACGTATATTTTTTGTAATTTAGTGTGCCTTAAGACTTCTTTCAACTGCTCCAAGATCTTTCGGTATCTGTTTTGAGCTCCCACAGCTTGACTTTCTACCCCTCTATATTAATGCATAAATAAGCTTATTACTAATCTATTTAGGGAGCTCAGGTTTAGTCAGATTTGTATCCAGAGCAATTCTTTCAAGATCTTTAGCAATCCTGTTTCTCAGTCACTGAAATTAGTTCCTTATAAGCTGAAAACAGTGATTTATTCATGCTCTAACTCTCCCTTTGGGTTTTTTGAAATTGGCTCAAAACTAGTTTTGAGTGTTAAACTTCTTAGACCAACTTTTCCTGCTGCAGTTTAAACCAGGAATACTAAAGATTTCAATAGCTGTAGTAGCTTAGATAACATGTGTGTGCCTGAATGGAGTCCAGAACATGCAAGTGTCTCCAGTAACAGGTCCAATTAGCAGGAAGAAATGTGACACAAAACCCCAGACTGTGATACTACCTGTCAACCATGGTTACTGCTGCCTGTGGAAAAAGAGAGAGAATGTTAAAGACAGAAAAGATACATTTCTTGCATTAGTCCAGAGTCGGACTACATCATGCTGTTGACTTGTCTACATGAATTGTCCCAAATGCAGCCCTTAGAGTGAATTAACTGGCTCTCGCTCAGCTCTGAGAACAAAGCCATACCTAACTGTTCATTCAGATGGACAGATCTTGGCTGAATTTGCAGTAAGGTAATGTGCAATATCAGACCAGTGTCGACCCATCTAGGCTCTAGACTGTATCCTTCCTCAGTTGTCCCAAGTGGCAACAGATCCTTCACAAACAAAAACCAACAACAGCTGAGGAAAAAACCTGGTGAAATTATCTGCATTGGAGGGACTCTGAGAAGTGCAGATTACTGGAAGACAGACGTACAGTCCCTGGAGAAACCTAAGCATCTGAGAGCTCATGACCAAGAGCTATTCACTTCTTGGTGAATAATGGCTCC
>JANZLQ010000002.1:13090193-13105526 GCA_026212715.1 Elanus axillaris
CGGGGCCGGGCGGGGGGGCGGAGGGGCCGCCCCGCAGCGCCGGCGGGGCCTGAGGGGTCCGGCAGACGCGCCCGGCCTGGCCCCGTTCGCCTGAGGGAGCGCAGCGGCCTGGGCCTGTCCCTGCGGGGTGGGGCTGCTGCAGGGCCACCCCCCTTCCCCCCCCTCCCCCGTTCTCCCTGCGGGCAAAGAGGTTTCCCTCGGTGTAGGACGGCCTTCGCTGTTTAGTGCTGCAGCACAGCTCGCAGGCGCACCTGCCTGAGCCTCAGCTGTAGCATCTCTTGCTCGCCTGGGAGTTGCATGCGTGAGGCTGGCAGCTTCTGCTGCAAGAGCTTCAGTCGCTCAGGTCAGACTCACGTTTGGGTAATGTGAGCAAGGGTGACCAAGTCGCTGATAACCTCTTGTTCATAGTATCATCCAGTGTTCAGATTAGTGCTTACACAAACACTTTTTTGATTGTCTGGAAACCACTAAGTCAACTAGTTTTCTCAAATTCTGAGTGCAGTCAGGCTTTCTAAGTGTTACTTAATTATTAAGTGGGGAATAAGCCAGCTCTGGGTGGGCAGTCAGTACAAGACATTGGGGTGCTTACTTAAGCTGCAGGAGCTCCTACAAAAACACATTACTATAAATATCCTGCAGTGTTGTGCAATGGGTGGAATGGTAACAGAAGGGGAGAGTACAGTTATGCTCTAATTTTCTAACCTCCCTATAAGGGTCTCGGGCTGCTTGTTTGCAGTAATGCCTATAACTGGGGGATTCTCAAGTTTCTTTTTATTAAAAGCAAACTTACTTGTGGCCCTATGCCAAATAGGTGTTTCATACTCAGAGAAGTTGTGTTATGTTTTTAGTGTCAAATTCTGGCCTAATGATTGTATGAACCAATGATGATGTTAGTCCTTTCTCCCGTTAGTGCCATAAGTTTCTTCTTGCTGTATATGTGTTCCTGGATTATTTTTTCCCCCTTGTAGTAAGCATGAATTTAAAGGATAGTATCTAGTACTGTGGTTGCAATTAGGACATCAGTATGTTAAAACAAGAGATACAGATACTTCAAGCTCACCAGTGTGTTACTGTTGCAGTTTTCTGGCAGTATCTGCAGTCCATTACCTGGCAAAGTAAGCTGAAAGGTATTATATAAAAACTGATCATAAAAATGATCATGCTTTGGAGGAAAGTTAAGACAGTTGGCTTTAGCTTTCTGTTTCTTGTTTCAGTATTTAACAGCTGTAACAATGTTACTGTTGCAGAAAGATACAGTTTTTCAAAAAGACAACTTTAGTTTACATGAACTTGAGGTACAGTGTTGTATACAAAAGCTATGGTTTCTGTAACTGACTATAACTGTTCATGGCCAGTTAGAAATACATTCTAGCCACCATGCTCGTTTGCAAGCAGCACAAATATAACTTGGTGCCGGTTATTCTGTGATTTCCAACTATGTTTTAGGTAAGGCTAAACATGCTATAGAGTGTTGTATTTGCAGGCCTAACAGGGACATAAGTTCATTATATGCAGTCTAGACCAAGTTACACAAGATTCAAGAAATGAAACCTACCTCTTCTTGGCACTAAACTAGCCTTAAGTATCAGAGCATCCTTCTTCCCTCAAATACTTCATCCTTTGGGCCAGGAAATTAATTTTGAAGAATGCAGAAGATACCAGTACAAGATGGAGGAGAGTAGTATTGTGCAAATACTTTTTTTGCACGTATGTGTTCAAAGGCAAAGGAAAAACTGAACAGCAATGTTATTAGCCCAACTGACTCCTCTGGTTGTTGTAATGACAAACCAGAATTCTATGAAAAGAATATCAGATTGTGTAAAAGCAAGCATTTTACTTTAAAACAGACAAAATGTTGTCGTTCCCCACCCCCCTGTCCTCCTCCCTTAAAAAGAACCCTAAACCCCTGTAAATGAGTAATTGTCTCATGAGTTGACTTTAAAATTTCACTAATGCTTTCCCTCTGCTCACTATAAACATCCTTCAGGAACAGCGTGACCCTCACTACTTGCTTTGAATATGGGAACCAGAAAGTGAACTATTGTGTTTCTATTTGGCTTCAGTAGCAGGGGGAAGCAGACTGTTAAATTGCTGCGGGTGGGTCCTAGGACCGTGTCTGAGCTACCACAAGCTCCTGGGGAAGCCTGAGGGGTTGCAGGACTTCTGGGATTATCAGAAATGTTGCAGTTCAGATCCTCTTGTTCCTCTGTTCTGCCTATGCCAGGCCTGGAGGGAGGATGGGTGGGAAACGCTCTTGAGCTGACTTCCATGGAGTTTTCCCTGGGGAAATGCCTCCACAGCTGGGAGCTTTGCTCCTGTTGTCTTACCCAGACTCAGCTGGCAAGAGCAAAGGTGATGGTTTAATTTCAGTGCTTTTCAGTCGCAACGCGATCAAGCTTATATTTCTAATGTTTTTTCTCATTGTAGCACCAAATACCCACTATTCCCGTCCCTCCTTAGATAGAGCTGTAGAGCAAACACTGTCCCTCCAGGAAGGTCCGTGTTTCTCAGTGGAACTTAGCTGTGTTCTCTCAGCTGGCTCACTCTATCCTGGCACATAGACTGCACCACGATCTCTGCTAGCTGCTGCCAAAGAAAAATCTTTGAAGCTTTGATCAGTGCCAGTAAACAAATGCAGTTGAGGGGAAGTTTCCAACTTTGTATGTTGTCATAGAAGCAAATAAGACCTTAAATAAAGACTAGTGTACCAGAAGGGCAGTCGTTCCATGGAAAAATTACCAGTCACAAAGTGTAATATCACTGGAACCGAGATTAGAATAAACTACTATAAATTATAAAGATGTTAAAGAAATTTAACTGCAGGGTATATCAGGAGTAGAAATCTGTTTTTGAATTCTTATTTTTAAACAGTAATCTGATTTTTCTATGCCCCAACTCAGAAATTCTGGATCCAGAAACTCATTTCATATTAGCAGGCATTTAGTAATTGTGGAAGCAATGCAAGAGCTAGTTTAAGAATACTTTACTTGTCCTTGTAGTACACAGACTTCCCCAGTTTCCCATTTGTGTTTATAAAAAGCAGCAGCCAAGTCATCTGCACACAGCTATTAAAAATTCTGTGGTGAAAGCCCTAGGCATGATACTCCTTGCAGTCTCCCAGCGCAATATGCAGCAATTGGTGCTTTTAACAGTGTGGTGTTAAATACGTTTCCAGCTAGGGGTGGCTACTGAATGCCTGGCGTACACCTCCTGTGTAGTGGAAAGTCTTGCTTGTTCATCAAATGACAAATGGCAGGTCCTTTGCACCAAAGCTCGTCAGCAGTCAGCACACACGAATGCAAAGCAGCTAAGTCTGATTTACCTTTTCTCCCACTAGGTTCTTCAGCAGCATAAAAGTGCTGACACCATGGTGGCTTTGATGAAGGTTTATGAAGAAGAAGACGAAGCTTATCAGGATTTGGTCACCATGGCAACACAATTCTACCAGTATTTACTGCAGCCCTTCAGAGATATGCGAGAGCTGGCAACACTGTACAAACTGGAAATCCTGGTAGGTTGGTCTTTACAAAGTGGAAAGCTAAGTTATATAATAGGGCATCAGCTGCTCTTGGAGCAGTTTAGACTCAAATCACTTAACATTCCCTACTTATGTCTGTACCTACTTTTTTTTGCCCTCCCAAGCCACCAAACATGACTGAGAAATTCCAAGTTAGGGTAGAACCAGAGGATCTCTGAGTCTATGACACTGGCTTGAATAGAACAGCAGCTGTCTTCCCACCAGTGTCCCACTTCCCTGTTTTGAGGAATTAAAACATCCCCAAGCTCTGCCTATCTGGGGTTTACTCTCTGGTCTCCGGTAGGTTGAATTTACAGAGATCCAAGTAGCCTTCATTGTGCCACCTTGTCCTGGGGTTAAACCGCAATACACCTTCGGTGGGATTAGTTTGTGACGTTGAGAATGCCATCCCCCAGCAATACTGATGCACCAGATTAACTCGGCTGCGGAGGTAGAACAGAAGGCAGAGGAGACCTTACCACACAAAGCAGTTTTCTGTTGGTGCTACAACCTACTAGAAGTACAGATCAAAACATGTCAGTTGTCACTTCATTCATTTGATTTTATGTGCATCTTAAACTGGAAGCACATGCTGAAAGTTATGATGCCCTGGAAAAGACAGCCATTTACTATTTTGATTTTTCCTTAAATAGTCTGTTAAAATTAAAGTGAGCTGTTAATGTTCTTGAAAAAAGTAGAACAGTTTTAAGTTTAGACTGAGGTTCTTGGATACCAAAGGTTTAAATCTGTGAAGATAAAATATCCAGTTTGCTATACTGAAAATTAAAGAGAAAATTGGAATGGATTTGTTTCTGTATTAAAAAAAAACCACTCTAAGGGATATTTAGGCTCATTTGAAATCTAATTCTTTTTAAAAAATTGGAGTACTAGTCTTGTACCCATGTACACTTTGTGGACTTGAAAATACTCACATTTCTTTTCTGTATCACTGTTCTTGTGTGAAAGAACTGCCAAACTGGAGAACCTGACAGTGCAACGTGCTGTCAACACGTGGGGAAAAATAGAAGAGAACATTGCACGTAGAAGAGTGGTTTTGAGTTACTTTTAGTAACAACTAAAAACACTTGTGTTGGACGTTATTTTTAAGGTGATAGTTTAAAAATATTTTAAGACATAAATTAATCTGAAGTTAAGCGTGAAGTCATGATTAGGGAACAAAGGTTCTAAGTTACTCTAGAGAATGAGGAGCAAGGCAATACATAGGCGTGAGTAGTGATTAACTTTGTGACAGGTGAGGGGAAGATCATGTTTGCCACCGTGCTCTGCCTTGCTTGAAACATCTCTAAGTATAGCATAATGCAGGCTGCACCACTGTGGTAACCAGTTGGTAACTGGAAAATTTTGTCTCCTTGCAGAAATCTTTGCAGTATGATAATTTGGGGCCTAAAAGAGTAGCAGCTTTGCAGAAAGATGCTGAAGAATGGACTAAGCAAGCTGAGAATGCTGTGTGCTCCATTCAGGATATCACTGTGAACTACTTCAAGGAAACTGTAAAGGCTCTGGCAGGTAATCAGAATGATCTGCACAAAAGGTTGAGTAAAATACTTGACTTAGGGGACTGAGAGCTCTTACCACCTTTGCTGGTCTCTCTCTGCAGACCCTGAGGTTAGGATGAGTGTCGAGGTTAGGATGCGTGGCCAGCTTAAGAGAGAAGCATTTTATTCACTTAAGATTTATATCTTTTAACCAATTTGGTTGACAACATGCATTTGGATTGCAAACAGGCATTATCGAGGCCTGAGACTTACAGGTGCAAACCTCTGAACAAAAAACATGCACGCTTTTAATGCTTGATATGCAAGCCTCAAGGATTTCAGTGTGTTAACTGAGTAGATTGCTATGTAACTGTTAAGGCATGTTTCTATGGTACAATGAAGTATTTTACTTACATATATAAAATCATAAATTCAACCTTTTAGTCTTGTAATTTCTAAAGAAGCTTCAGAAATTGTTTAAAAACATTAAACAATTGTTAATTGATGCTTACTTGTTTAAGCATCAGCATTTTTAGTACTGCAGCTATGGTAGAAACACACAAGGGCTACTAGGACACTGCATTTCTCTCATGTTATTGCAATGTTTTAATCCGCAGCAATGCACAAACAGATGGAACAAGATCAGGAAAGATTTGGTAAAACCACCTGGGCATCAGCTTTGCCACGACTAGAGAAGCTGAAATGTATGTTAGCTAAAGAAACCCTTCAGCATCTGAGGGCAAGAGAGTTGTGCCTGAAACAGAAGAGAGATGGCTTTCGGAAAAATGTAAGACCTTGCAAAGCCTCCTTTTCTCTCACTGTTTTGTGAAGGGCTGATCAAAACCTACCGAAGTGGTTGTGGGAGTAGACTTTCAAAGTCTTTGTCTGTGAAACAGCTTAGGTTTTCAGCATTGTTTTAAGCTGTGGAAAAATGCATGTCTCTGTTTTTTTAAAAATTGCTCCTGCTCATATGAGGACACTTAGCAAAGGTTAAGGTACATGCTTTTGCAGTTCAAGTGTCGTGTTAGCATTTGTGATATTAACCTTTGAAATTGTTAGTTTTAGGGAGATGAGGACCAGATATTATTTTCAGAGGATACTGCAAAATAAAAATACTTACTTAGTTTTAATCTTCTGATCTTCTTGATTTGATACCATCTAATTGCTGCAAGGAGTACCTGATACTTATTTTCCAAGAGTAGTGTGCTGCACCACATATAATTGTTTTCAGAAGCAGTATTATTTGTGCAGATTATAATGAAGTCTTTCCTGGTAGACTTATGGTAAAATTACACTTCAGGTTAATAAGGGTCTCTGCTCCTCTGAGTTTCTGCTCCAAGCCATTTCTAATGTTCTGTTGTTTCCATACCAAAGCACCTAAGCAGCTGCCAGTTAGGTCAGGCTCTGTACAGGTATTTGTGCATCCATGCATGTTTCATGTGTGCATATTTTGTTATTAATGCTTTTTATTTTCTCTTTGGGGCTATACAGATGGAGAATCTCAGTGAACAAGAAGAGAACTTAACTGTAGTGGAGGAGCTGGAAATACAATATTATGAAACACAGCTGGAATTATATAACGTACAGCTTGAAGTATTGAAACATGAAGAGATGCTGCTTATTGTACAGTTGGACACTTTAAGGAGACAGATTAAAGGTAAGAATAAAGAAATATTTAAGCACATCGTCACAACACAGGAGTGATATAGCCTGCTCTGTTTTCACTTTAAAAAAAAAAAAAAAAAGGATGATTATCGCTGCTCAAGTCTCAATAGTAGAAAGCATCATTGGAAAACATTGATGATGTGGCACCATCTGATGTTTTGTCTTCTGATTAATTAGATGCTAATTTGATAACACAACTTTAAAAAAAGCCACAATGGTAGCTCATCTTGATGGGAGCTGTGATATGTGCATGCACTGGTTTAGCATATGGAATAACTTATATTGAAAATACTTAACTGCTCGTGTAGTTACAAGTTCTATGCATAGAAACTGTGGATATTGTGACCTGCTGAAATGGGTGCTGAAATTCATCACAAATCTGGTGTAATTTAAGATGTAGAAATTACAAAATACATCCTGTAATGACAAAAAGAGGTGGTTATAGCTAGATGGTACTTGATTACTGCTGTATTCCACTTTAAGTGTCTCTTTGTAACATATTTATGACCAAATTACGTACCAGTCTTGTTTATACTTACTTGTGCTTATGAATTCTCTGTTACTGTGTACATTGTGAAGTAAACATTGCTCCTGCTTGTTGCGTAATTAAAACCTGGTAAATAGTAAAATAAGTCACCCAGTGTTGATCGGAACGGTCTTCAGTTTTCCAGGAAAACTCCAGTTGGTGAAGGTAGGAGTTAAAGCACAGAAAGACATTTGAAAGAGGAAGCTAAATAACAACAAATGCTAACAGCATAAATTTGATCCTGCAAAGCACTCCTGTGAGTAACATGACATGTTTGCCTAGGACTTTGAAGGACCAGGCTTGGCTCTGGAGCACTACACATCCTAATAACTAACTCACTGCCTTCAATGGCTTTTAAAATGTCATTAGTTCTTTAAATGTTTAAATAACTGTGGCAGTTTGGGGGTTTTTAAAAAAATGCCAAATGCCTTTTTAGAGAAACAGGATGAAGTTGTTTACTATGATACATGTGAAAATCCTGAGGAGCTCAAGGTCATTGAACAGACAATGGGACAACATAACGCTAACTTGTCAGAAATGACGATGCTGAGGCAGAAGACTAAGCAGTTGGAGACAAAGCGTGGGACTGTCTGTGCGAGAAGAGCCTACCTCAGGAACAAAAAAGTAAATGCAGTCCTGGACATGTGCATTTTATTTAGCTGATGTCTTGACTCACCAGGGTTGGACAGGAAACAACTGGAACCTTTGGGTGGAGTGTACAAAATGATACAAGATGACTCAGTGCCAAGGACTCCAGAGGGGCAGATGTGATTTTAAGCCAGCTTTACACTCCACTGTGTGTGGTGTAAGTGCCTCTCTAGCTTATTAAGAGAGCACAAACTTACATAGGTGACACAGGAGTTGTCCCCTACCAGCTAAACCTTACCAGAGCACTGCTGTGGCCAGCTGGAGCCTTTTACAAAGCAGCTGCAGTACAGGAAGAAACCTGGCCTGCAATGAAGGAAGCTGCAGCAACAGGACAACCCACACAGTGGATCTTTACCTTTGAACGGGAGGGAGGGGAAAATTTAACTGCTGCAATTCTCTCTCCAGCCTCTCAGTTCTGTGCAAAGGGCAGTTTTTTCCTTTGTTTCCCATGCAGAGTAGAACACTAGGAAGACACAAGTGAGATCACAGTTGACTCTCATGAACCTTCCCAGTGAACTGAGCTTACCTTACACCTGCACAGTCCTGATGGGGCAGAGAGCAGAGTTTAAGCTCCAGTCTGTCTGGCCTTTTACCCCTCATTAGCCTGGACAAAATGGGAATGACATTGGAAATGTTTTGTGAGCCATCATTGTCTCTTGCTTTCAACTGCTTCCTCAGCAGACACTTCCTTTGCTTCTGTTTTCATTCACTTAATTGCTGTCTGTTGGTTATATAACACTAAAGCTAAATGCCAGATGATTTGCAAATGCTTACCCAGCCGTGTGGCTAATCCCCCTCTCTACAGTGACAAATAGCGACTCCCAGAGAAAATATTGAAGCCTGCAGCTTTTCTGTGGCACTTTGTTACTAACAGAAGGTACCCCTGTTAGACATTCGTTGTGCTTTCTATACCTTTGCTTCCCTGGCTTTTGTACTTGGGAGCTATAGCAAATAAGGGACAAGGGAAAGTCGCCTTATATTTTTGTAATGCCCTGCTAGCTTCCCTCTTGCCTTCTTGCTCGTGTCTTTGCAACGCTTCCCTCCAGTTGGTACCTGGGTAACATTTCTTCAGAGCTTGTTTCTGCCTTTTTTTTTTTTTTGTCTCCTTTCTTCTCTTCTTTTTTAACCTAAGAGTAAGAGGGATTGGTTCAGATCTGGGTATATTTCCTCTGCAGCATGAATAACCCTATCACTAATTAGGAGAACAAAAGATCCATGAAGGAGTCCCACAGACTTCACCTTCAGGGTCTCACATCTGCCACTAGTTGAGCTTAGTCATCCTTCTTGACACAGCCAAGCACTCAGCCTTGGTTGCTGTTTAGTGGCTTGTGCACAGGAGTTAATGGCACAGGTGGTACACAGTAAATATGAACTAACCATTGCATGAATTTTGCTGTTGTACCAGGATCGATGTGAAGCGAGCCATCGGCAGAGACTGCAACAGGCAGAAGAGAGCAAAAAACGCTTCCAGCAGCATCACAGCATACAGATAGTGAGTACTGAATAGCAGCCTTGGAGAATCTGGCCGCTGCTTGTTTTCACACACTGAGGGTTTACTTACTTGTGTTTTAATGCAGAAGAGAGACAAGCAAAAAGAGGAGGAAAAAAAGAAAAAAGCTTGGATAAGCCAGGAACGTCAGAAAACACTGGAGAGGCTGAAAACATTCAGGGAGGCAAGTACTGTGAACTACAGTAGTTCTAAATGGTGTCAAAACACGGTGTCAGAAAGTAGCCATAGCTCACATGTGAGCATGGTCCAAATCAGAGACAATGTGTGTAATGAGTCAAGAGGATTAGTTTCTGGGTGCAGAACCTGTTGCAAAGAATACAAGGGAGGAAATGGCTTTGAAAGAAATACCCTCATATTCATCTAAATCTGTGCAGGGTTGAATATTCTGCTTGAATGGGTGAGTGGGACAGGTCTGTACTCTCTGGTTTTTTGTTTCGGGTTGATATTTTGGCCAGTCCAATGGAGATGTGACCTCCTGCCTTATGATTTGTTTTTCAGAAGTGTCCAGCTCATGTTGTTGTGAAAACATCTCATCCCCAGCATCTCAGTCCCAAGTTGCCACAAAATATCACTCAGCAGGTTGCAGTACTGTCCCTGCTACCTTCATCAAGAGCAAGGGCAGCTCCAGAGCAGCCAAAGAGCATACTGCTAGTAGAAGCCAAAGAATTAAAAGCTTCACATCAGAATACCCCAGCAGATATCCCTGTCCAGATTTTTGTTACTGATGGTGACACAGAGCAACAGAAGCACAGTGAGGCACTAATGGTCTCTCCGTCCTCACCACCACCACCTCCTCCAACTCCTCCTCCTTTGCCCTCTCCTCCCCCACCTCCCCCCTTACCTCTCCAGTTAAAGACAGCATTGGCAGCAGAGGATAAGCCACTTCCCCTTAGCTCCGATAGCCCCACAGAAAGCTCTGCACTGCACAAACAGGATGACTCATCCAGGAGGTCTATAAATAATTACATAGGTAAGAAGGCTGACATCAACTGGTGGTTTTTTGTTTCCCGTGTTTTTCTGTTCTTCCCTCCCTCTGGTTCCGGACAGGAATAGTGTGCAGTCTTGCTCAAGAGAATGAAGCTCTAGGAAAGCTTAGTAAGCTTTCAAGTAAGAAGCTACATACAATAACACTGACCATAACTCAGGACCTTAAATGAGTAATGATGATTTGTTGTATCCCGTTTGATATACTTCACAGGGTCCTGCTGCTCAGAGTGTGTGACTTTGCGATTTTGGTGAAGTGCTGTCAATGAAAATATGCTGAATTGGGACAGGTCAATCTTTTAGGACATTTGAACGTAAATCTCTGCTGGAATCCTACATTTATTAAATACAGCCTTACAAGTTAATTTAAGCCATGCTTAATCACAGCACTACTAGGTCTGTGGAGCTCTTAATTCAGGATCTGCATTTCTCATGATACTAAAAATCCCACTGCTGCAATAGGTCAGAAGAAACTCTAAGGAGAGGGGGTTTATTCACGTTGTTTGATGAAAAGCAACTTTTATTACCAGGTTTGTTCTTGCCACAATTTTGTAACTTTTGCACTGAATGGTATTTTGATTGAGGATTAATCACCTGTCCAGTCAGAAGACCACTGTGGGTAGATTTGTGGTTGTACGAAGGCTACACTTCAGTGTTTATGATTTATGTACTACAGAGCTAGCAGTTGGGCTGCTTGCATTTCTAAGGTATGCACAGCCTGTGTCCACTTACAGTTTGCTTGGTTACTAAATAAAGATTTCTTAAGAGAATTCATGCAGAATTCAACCAGGATTTGAAAGGCAGATGGATAGCTTTGGCATACTAACAGTCCTAGGGCAGAAATTCTGCTCTGTTACATCTCTGCTTTGTTAGCAAGATCATGCAGGTGTAATTGAAGGCTGAACTCTGCAATAGAAACAGTAGTTTGAATGAGAATAGAGCTCAGCAGCCTGCCAAGGCTGCACTGGTTACATGCTGCTAACAGGCTTATTTTTGTCTCTAAAGCAAGCAGATACTTTGACTATGTCAGGGAGATTGATCTAAGTTGGAAGGCAACAGTTTCTTATTGTCATTCTTTATAGTGGAGCTTATGCTAGAATGAAGCATGTCTTTAAATGTGGTACATTCCTTTTCCTTTTCAGACTGTTCACAATACATCTAAGCAGCCTTTGTATCCTCTCAGTTAAGAGGCAAACCACAGGCAGAAATACCAAGGAAAGTTCAGCATTTTCAATTCTTCCAAGGTGTGGGGAAGTAAGTACAAGCAGCTGAAGGACTGAGATGCAATTGAGTTACCATGGCGAACTACTGTGCTTCCAGTGGATCAGTGAGCGGACTTGAGTCTAGGAGGTCTGTGGGATAATTCTACCACAGATACTCTTGTAGGTTTGATTGGCAAGAGGAGTTGTACACCAAGTAGTCCAATTGCTGCTGGAACAGCCTTGCTAGTAGCTAATAGTGACTACCATTCACAGCCTAACATTGATGTCCTTTCATTATTTTTGGATAAGAAAAATCCTTTTTTTTGTTTATTGGAGAGATCCAGTTGGTTGTTTACACCTATTTCATGAAGAAAACTAGCATGTTAATTGCTGTAATAGTAATTGATAAAATACTGCCACAGGAACTTACTGAAACAGCTTCATAAACAGAGCAGTTCTGGTTACACATGGTTACTCGTGTCTTTGTACATGAAAAGCCAGGAGAGGTTCATGTTCTGCTGTTGAAAATATTGTCTGTAATGTGTTAACATACTTTCCAAGGGGAACTTCTTTTATAATATGTTAGTCTGACTAGAGTGTAGAAGCTGAGGGAACTGGGGTTGTTTAGTCTGGAGAAAAGGAGGCTGAGGGGAGACTTTATCTGTCTGTACAACTGCCTGAAAGGAGGTTGTGGCAAGGTGGGTGCTGGTCTCTTCTGTCAGGTGGCTGGAGCTAGGACGAGAGGAAATGGCCTCAGGTTGTGGCAGGGGAGGTTTAGATTGGATATTAGGAAAAATTTCTTTACTGAAAGGGTTGTCAGGCATTGGAGCAGGCTGCCCAGGGAAGTGGTTGAGTCACCATCCCTGGAGGTATTCAAAAAGCGTGTAGACAAGGCACTTCAGGACATGGTTTAGTGGGCATGGTTGGTGGTTGGACTTGATGATCTTAAAAGGTCTTTTCCAACCTAAATGATTCTATGATTCTAGTCTTTTATCAGACAGCCTATTTTATTAATCGACTTAAGACTTTATTACTTGAAGGCTTTGTAAGACAACTTGGTGGATCTTTGCTTTATCCTTTTCTGGCATCTCAGTCTCTGAAGGTACCACAGGATTTAGCAGAATGTTACATTTCAAGTGCTTGACGTTAATCACATAACCTTATGTGCACTGCACATGGCAAAAATGCTTCCAGCTGTGAGGCACAGATGGTCTGGACTTACGGCTGTAGGAGTCGACTGCTGTCCAGGGAAACTGCTTCCCTGTCCCACAGTCTGAAGCTGGCAACAGCGAATCCAACAGAAGGAGTAAAACACAAATTACAGTGTGTCTCAAGAGAACTAGTGGAAGCTCTCTCAGTATGGTGTCCTTTATGGTCTGAAGTTCAGAAACATACGCCTGAGATGTAAATCATGTTGTAAAATGGGAATTATTTTTGAAGTCCATAGAGAAAAGAGCTTCCTGCCTGCCTGCCTGCTTAGGGCCTGATCTGGCTCCCACTGACTTCAGTGGTGCAGTTTCAATCCCTTCTACTCGAATCCTTTCATTTTTCTCTTGGCTGAGCAAAAATGCAATTGACAGTCTCAGCAGGCATCTGAGCAAGCTAGGAGGAATAGTAGATTGCTTCTAATACAGAATACAAGAGATTTTTTGGTACAATGAAGGTTTGGTTTTGTTTTTTTTTTTTTTTGCAAGCCCATAAAGTTGTAATAAAAAAGAAGCATCCTCCTTTGTGTGTAATTTCTTCCTTGGAGCACAACCTTGTATGATGTTGAAGAGGGACTGGATTCTCAATTCAAGATATAAAAGCTTTAACTGCTTTCTAAAAGCAGTTCCAGAGCCTGGTGTTGCAGAAGCTTGAAAGAGTTCGTGCCAGAACAGACCATTCTTTTTCCTGTCTCTAGCAGAGATGAAAGGAAGAACCCTGAACAATTGGGTAGGGTTTTATACCTCTAAGTGTGATTGTCTTTTTCTTTCTTCTTATAACAATAGATTTATCTGTTGCAGGTTCCATGGATGAGGTTTTGGCTTCACTAAAACGCAGTGAAGTTCATCTTCGCAAAGTGGAACAGCCAAATCCTTATGCCTCTGTAAAAGACAACATCCTCTGTGCCATAAGGCAAGGAGTTAAACTAAGAAAAGTGAATCGCGATACTGAGAAAGATGTCAGTAAGGGATCCGCTAATGAGCTAGAGAGAAGCATTAAGGCAGTCATCCAGAGAATTAAGAAAGTGTCTGCTGATTCCGAAGAAGAGGAGAACAATGATCAGAATAATGGAGAATGGGACAGCTAACCAACTCAAAGTAACAGACTTACTGACTGCAACAGTGTGTGTATCATTTTGCACATTGTAGAAGACTGTCCCTTTCAAAATGAAAGAACAGTGTGATAGTGTGTGTTCTTCTCGTAGTCCAAAGTGTCTTGTAAAGTAAAAGAATGCTGTTGATTTTCTACAGGAGCTGCAGATTCTTATTTTTGCATGAGAAATCATACTCCCAATTATGCTTGCGTTAATAAGTATTTCTGGCTCAACTGTGTAGTTTTCACCACATCTGAAGACAGCTAAAATGCTGGATTGAAGCATACATTATTTAGGTTGTTACTACACAGTAGGTAATGCTGTCACAAGGTTTAAGGACTGAAAAAACTTAACTGAAAATCTATTTTGTCAGGTAAAAGTGGAACCAAATCCGTGGTGTTAGGGGCAGACCAGAAAACTTAGCAT
The DNA here is from genome assembly GCA_026212715.1 of Elanus axillaris. Lineage (NCBI taxonomy): Eukaryota > Metazoa > Chordata > Aves > Accipitriformes > Accipitridae > Elanus > Elanus axillaris. The sequence goes on from JANZLQ010000002.1 coordinate 13,104,467, forward strand.
AATCTGGAACCTCTCATTCCTACCTCCATTGTCCAGAAAATTCTTTAACATTTTGCTTGTCTAACACAGCTCACTCTCCGATAACTACATGGATACTCCATTTACCCTTATTTTATAAAGTGTGCATTTATGAATGGGCTTGATAATGCTGACTGGGAAAATCAGGATCGAGTTTGAAAAAAACACTACTGTAGTAATTACTGAAAAGTTAACTTTTTAGCTGGAAGCTTAAATATAGAGAGCTTTTAGATGCTAAATGTTTTTCATACATCTACATTTACAATGAACTGTTGGCATGAAAGAGCGAGCCAAATATTGTATATAATATTGTCTGGGATCTAGCCCTGTAATACAGAGCTGCATTTCTCCACTGAGACCATCAATACATGTTTATGGCTATGCTCATTAATTTAAATTACCCGATAGCGTTACAAATGGCAGATATTTGCATTGTGCCTGAACCTGGCTATTTAAAAGTTGCTACATTCAGTTCAGAGACCATTTCTATTTTGGGTGGATAGTGACAAAAATGATTCGAAGTTTCTTTTGGAGTTTATACTGACCCTTAATAAAAATACATCCTGACAGAAGAAGTGGATTCAGTGTGCTGTCATCTTAGGATACTGCTGTGAAGTAAGCATTACTTACACCATGGTACTCTGGTTTTTGATAGCAAGTGGCAGCCATACAGCAACTGCGCTCTCTCACTAACAGTATATGTAAATGCTCTTATTTTCTGAAATATTTATGAATTGTAATTTGGTAACAAAATTGCAAATATGTTGCTTTAATTTCTTGCTTTACCTAGAGTAGCAGATCTGTTTAATCAGCACAGTAAGTATGTGTGCAATGGTTTTCATGTGAGAAGAAGACAGCAGCAGCTGCGGGTTCATTTTTTACTGTTTCAGCACCTACTGCTATTTGGAAGTCAGAAAAAAAAATGACCTTATTTTTGTCCACTGCCATCAAACCAGAGATAAAAGTGGCAGCAGCAGCCCAGGTCAGTTCTTACTCAACACTCAACACTTCTGAGGCGATGTCAGCAGAGGGGGGCTGGCGG